>OY804580.1:85965889-86565889 GCA_963680875.1 Bathymodiolus brooksi
CAGACATACATCTCCACACGCCTAGGCCGGCCTGTGCAGACATACATCTCCACACGCCTAGGCCGGCCTGTGCAGACATACATCTCCACACGCCTAGGCCGGCCTGTGCAGACATACATCTCCACACGCCTAGGCCGGCCTGTGCAGACATACATCTCCACACGCCTAGGCCGGCCTGTGCAGACATACATCTCCACACGCCTAGGCCGGCCTGTGCAGACATACATCTCCACACGCCTAGGCCGGCCTGTGCAGACATACATCTCCACACGCCTAGGCCGGCCTGTGCAGACATACATCTCCACACGCCTAGGCCGGCCTGTGCAGACATACATCTCCACACGCCTAGGCCGGCCTGTGCAGACATACATCTCCACACGCCTAGGCCGGCCTGTGCAGACATACATCTCCACACGCCTAGGCCGGCCTGTGCAGACATACATCTCCACACGCCTAGGCCGGCCTGTGCAGACATACATCTCCACACGCCTAGGCCGGCCTGTGCAGACATACATCTCCACACGCCTAGGCCGGCCTGTGCAGACATACATCTCCACACGCCTAGGCCGGCCTGTGCAGACATACATCTCCACACGCCTAGGCCGGCCTGTGCAGACATACATCTCCACACGCCTAGGCCGGCCTGTGCAGACATACATCTCCACACGCCTAGGCCGGCCTGTGCAGACATACATCTCCACACGCCTAGGCCGGCCTGTGCAGACATACATCTCCACACGCCTAGGCCGGCCTGTGCAGACATACATCTCCACACGCCTAGGCCGGCCTGTGCAGACATACATCTCCACACGCCTAGGCCGGCCTGTGCAGACATACATCTCCACACGCCTAGGCCGGCCTGTGCAGACATACATCTCCACACGCCTAGGCCGGCCTGTGCAGACATACATCTCCACACGCCTAGGCCGGCCTGTGCAGACATACATCTCCACACGCCTAGGCCGGCCTGTGCAGACATACATCTCCACACGCCTAGGCCGGCCTGTGCAGACATACATCTCCACACGCCTAGGCCGGCCTGTGCAGACATACATCTCCACACGCCTAGGCCGGCCTGTGCAGACATACATCTCCACACGCCTAGGCCGGCCTGTGCAGACATACATCTCCACACGCCTAGGCCGGCCTGTGCAGACATACATCTCCACACGCCTAGGCCGGCCTGTGCAGACATACATCTCCACACGCCTAGGCCGGCCTGTGCAGACATACATCTCCACACGCCTAGGCCGGCCTGTGCAGACATACATCTCCACACGCCTAGGCCGGCCTGTGCAGACATACATCTCCACACGCCTAGGCCGGCCTGTGCAGACATACATCTCCACACGCCTAGGCCGGCCTGTGCAGACATACATCTCCACACGCCTAGGCCGGCCTGTGCAGACATACATCTCCACACGCCTAGGCCGGCCTGTGCAGACATACATCTCCACACGCCTAGGCCGGCCTGTGCAGACATACATCTCCACACGCCTAGGCCGGCCTGTGCAGACATACATCTCCACACGCCTAGGCCGGCCTGTGCAGACATACATCTCCACACGCCTAGGCCGGCCTGTGCAGACATACATCTCCACACGCCTAGGCCGGCCTGTGCAGACATACATCTCCACACGCCTAGGCCGGCCTGTGCAGACATACATCTCCACACGCCTAGGCCGGCCTGTGCAGACATACATCTCCACACGCCTAGGCCGGCCTGTGCAGACATACATCTCCACACGCCTAGGCCGGCCTGTGCAGACATACATCTCCACACGCCTAGGCCGGCCTGTGCAGACATACATCTCCACACGCCTAGGCCGGCCTGTGCAGACATACATCTCCACACGCCTAGGCCGGCCTGTGCAGACATACATCTCCACACGCCTAGGCCGGCCTGTGCAGACATACATCTCCACACGCCTAGGCCGGCCTGTGCAGACATACATCTCCACACGCCTAGGCCGGCCTGTGCAGACATACATCTCCACACGCCTAGGCCGGCCTGTGCAGACATACATCTCCACACGCCTAGGCCGGCCTGTGCAGACATACATCTCCACACGCCTAGGCCGGCCTGTGCAGACATACATCTCCACACGCCTAGGCCGGCCTGTGCAGACATACATCTCCACACGCCTAGGCCGGCCTGTGCAGACATACATCTCCACACGCCTAGGCCGGCCTGTGCAGACATACATCTCCACACGCCTAGGCCGGCCTGTGCAGACATACATCTCCACACGCCTAGGCCGGCCTGTGCAGACATACATCTCCACACGCCTAGGCCGGCCTGTGCAGACATACATCTCCACACGCCTAGGCCGGCCTGTGCAGACATACATCTCCACACGCCTAGGCCGGCCTGTGCAGACATACATCTCCACACGCCTAGGCCGGCCTGTGCAGACATACATCTCCACACGCCTAGGCCGGCCTGTGCAGACATACATCTCCACACGCCTAGGCCGGCCTGTGCAGACATACATCTCCACACGCCTAGGCCGGCCTGTGCAGACATACATCTCCACACGCCTAGGCCGGCCTGTGCAGACATACATCTCCACACGCCTAGGCCGGCCTGTGCAGACATACATCTCCACACGCCTAGGCCGGCCTGTGCAGACATACATCTCCACACGCCTAGGCCGGCCTGTGCAGACATACATCTCCACACGCCTAGGCCGGCCTGTGCAGACATACATCTCCACACGCCTAGGCCGGCCTGTGCAGACATACATCTCCACACGCCTAGGCCGGCCTGTGCAGACATACATCTCCACACGCCTAGGCCGGCCTGTGCAGACATACATCTCCACACGCCTAGGCCGGCCTGTGCAGACATACATCTCCACACGCCTAGGCCGGCCTGTGCAGACATACATCTCCACACGCCTAGGCCGGCCTGTGCAGACATACATCTCCACACGCCTAGGCCGGCCTGTGCAGACATACATCTCCACACGCCTAGGCCGGCCTGTGCAGACATACATCTCCACACGCCTAGGCCGGCCTGTGCAGACATACATCTCCACACGCCTAGGCCGGCCTGTGCAGACATACATCTCCACACGCCTAGGCCGGCCTGTGCAGACATACATCTCCACACGCCTAGGCCGGCCTGTGCAGACATACATCTCCACACGCCTAGGCCGGCCTGTGCAGACATACATCTCCACACGCCTAGGCCGGCCTGTGCAGACATACATCTCCACACGCCTAGGCCGGCCTGTGCAGACATACATCTCCACACGCCTAGGCCGGCCTGTGCAGACATACATCTCCACACGCCTAGGCCGGCCTGTGCAGACATACATCTCCACACGCCTAGGCCGGCCTGTGCAGACATACATCTCCACACGCCTAGGCCGGCCTGTGCAGACATACATCTCCACACGCCTAGGCCGGCCTGTGCAGACATACATCTCCACACGCCTAGGCCGGCCTGTGCAGACATACATCTCCACACGCCTAGGCCGGCCTGTGCAGACATACATCTCCACACGCCTAGGCCGGCCTGTGCAGACATACATCTCCACACGCCTAGGCCGGCCTGTGCAGACATACATCTCCACACGCCTAGGCCGGCCTGTGCAGACATACATCTCCACACGCCTAGGCCGGCCTGTGCAGACATACATCTCCACACGCCTAGGCCGGCCTGTGCAGACATACATCTCCACACGCCTAGGCCGGCCTGTGCAGACATACATCTCCACACGCCTAGGCCGGCCTGTGCAGACATACATCTCCACACGCCTAGGCCGGCCTGTGCAGACATACATCTCCACACGCCTAGGCCGGCCTGTGCAGACATACATCTCCACACGCCTAGGCCGGCCTGTGCAGACATACATCTCCACACGCCTAGGCCGGCCTGTGCAGACATACATCTCCACACGCCTAGGCCGGCCTGTGCAGACATACATCTCCACACGCCTAGGCCGGCCTGTGCAGACATACATCTCCACACGCCTAGGCCGGCCTGTGCAGACATACATCTCCACACGCCTAGGCCGGCCTGTGCAGACATACATCTCCACACGCCTAGGCCGGCCTGTGCAGACATACATCTCCACACGCCTAGGCCGGCCTGTGCAGACATACATCTCCACACGCCTAGGCCGGCCTGTGCAGACATACATCTCCACACGCCTAGGCCGGCCTGTGCAGACATACATCTCCACACGCCTAGGCCGGCCTGTGCAGACATACATCTCCACACGCCTAGGCCGGCCTGTGCAGACATACATCTCCACACGCCTAGGCCGGCCTGTGCAGACATACATCTCCACACGCCTAGGCCGGCCTGTGCAGACATACATCTCCACACGCCTAGGCCGGCCTGTGCAGACATACATCTCCACACGCCTAGGCCGGCCTGTGCAGACATACATCTCCACACGCCTAGGCCGGCCTGTGCAGACATACATCTCCACACGCCTAGGCCGGCCTGTGCAGACATACATCTCCACACGCCTAGGCCGGCCTGTGCAGACATACTCCACACGCCTAGGCCGGCCTGTGCAGACATACATCTCCACACGCCTAGGCCGGCCTGTGCAGACATACATCTCCACACGCCTAGGCCGGCCTGTGCAGACATACATCTCCACACGCCTAGGCCGGCCTGTGCAGACATACATCTCCACACGCCTAGGCCGGCCTGTGCAGACATACATCTCCACACGCCTAGGCCGGCCTGTGCAGACATACATCTCCACACGCCTAGGCCGGCCTGTGCAGACATACATCTCCACACGCCTAGGCCGGCCTGTGCAGACATACATCTCCACACGCCTAGGCCGGCCTGTGCAGACATACATCTCCACACGCCTAGGCCGGCCTGTGCAGACATACATCTCCACACGCCTAGGCCGGCCTGTGCAGACATACATCTCCACACGCCTAGGCCGGCCTGTGCAGACATACATCTCCACACGCCTAGGCCGGCCTGTGCAGACATACATCTCCACACGCCTAGGCCGGCCTGTGCAGACATACATCTCCACACGCCTAGGCCGGCCTGTGCAGACATACATCTCCACACGCCTAGGCCGGCCTGTGCAGACATACATCTCCACACGCCTAGGCCGGCCTGTGCAGACATACATCTCCACACGCCTAGGCCGGCCTGTGCAGACATACATCTCCACACGCCTAGGCCGGCCTGTGCAGACATACATCTCCACACGCCTAGGCCGGCCTGTGCAGACATACATCTCCACACGCCTAGGCCGGCCTGTGCAGACATACATCTCCACACGCCTAGGCCGGCCTGTGCAGACATACATCTCCACACGCCTAGGCCGGCCTGTGCAGACATACATCTCCACACGCCTAGGCCGGCCTGTGCAGACATACATCTCCACACGCCTAGGCCGGCCTGTGCAGACATACATCTCCACACGCCTAGGCCGGCCTGTGCAGACATACATCTCCACACGCCTAGGCCGGCCTGTGCAGACATACATCTCCACACGCCTAGGCCGGCCTGTGCAGACATACATCTCCACACGCCTAGGCCGGCCTGTGCAGACATACATCTCCACACGCCTAGGCCGGCCTGTGCAGACATACATCTCCACACGCCTAGGCCGGCCTGTGCAGACATACATCTCCACACGCCTAGGCCGGCCTGTGCAGACATACATCTCCACACGCCTAGGCCGGCCTGTGCAGACATACATCTCCACACGCCTAGGCCGGCCTGTGCAGACATACATCTCCACACGCCTAGGCCGGCCTGTGCAGACATACATCTCCACACGCCTAGGCCGGCCTGTGCAGACATACATCTCCACACGCCTAGGCCGGCCTGTGCAGACATACATCTCCACACGCCTAGGCCGGCCTGTGCAGACATACATCTCCACACGCCTAGGCCGGCCTGTGCAGACATACATCTCCACACGCCTAGGCCGGCCTGTGCAGACATACATCTCCACACGCCTAGGCCGGCCTGTGCAGACATACATCTCCACACGCCTAGGCCGGCCTGTGCAGACATACATCTCCACACGCCTAGGCCGGCCTGTGCAGACATACATCTCCACACGCCTAGGCCGGCCTGTGCAGACATACATCTCCACACGCCTAGGCCGGCCTGTGCAGACATACATCTCCACACGCCTAGGCCGGCCTGTGCAGACATACATCTCCACACGCCTAGGCCGGCCTGTGCAGACATACATCTCCACACGCCTAGGCCGGCCTGTGCAGACATACATCTCCACACGCCTAGGCCGGCCTGTGCAGACATACATCTCCACACGCCTAGGCCGGCCTGTGCAGACATACATCTCCACACGCCTAGGCCGGCCTGTGCAGACATACATCTCCACACGCCTAGGCCGGCCTGTGCAGACATACATCTCCACACGCCTAGGCCGGCCTGTGCAGACATACATCTCCACACGCCTAGGCCGGCCTGTGCAGACATACATCTCCACACGCCTAGGCCGGCCTGTGCAGACATACATCTCCACACGCCTAGGCCGGCCTGTGCAGACATACATCTCCACACGCCTAGGCCGGCCTGTGCAGACATACATCTCCACACGCCTAGGCCGGCCTGTGCAGACATACATCTCCACACGCCTAGGCCGGCCGGCCTGTGCAGACATACATCTCCACACGCCTAGGCCGGCCTGTGCAGACATACATCTCCACACGCCTAGGCCGGCCTGTGCAGACATACATCTCCACACGCCTAGGCCGGCCTGTGCAGACATACATCTCCACACGCCTAGGCCGGCCTGTGCAGACATACATCTCCACACGCCTAGGCCGGCCTGTGCAGACATACATCTCCACACGCCTAGGCCGGCCTGTGCAGACATACATCTCCACACGCCTAGGCCGGCCTGTGCAGACATACATCTCCACACGCCTAGGCCGGCCTGTGCAGACATACATCTCCACACGCCTAGGCCGGCCTGTGCAGACATACATCTCCACACGCCTAGGCCGGCCTGTGCAGACATACATCTCCACACGCCTAGGCCGGCCTGTGCAGACATACATCTCCACACGCCTAGGCCGGCCTGTGCAGACATACATCTCCACACGCCTAGGCCGGCCTGTGCAGACATACATCTCCACACGCCTAGGCCGGCCTGTGCAGACATACATCTCCACACGCCTAGGCCGGCCTGTGCAGACATACATCTCCACACGCCTAGGCCGGCCTGTGCAGACATACATCTCCACACGCCTAGGCCGGCCTGTGCAGACATACATCTCCACACGCCTAGGCCGGCCTGTGCAGACATACATCTCCACACGCCTAGGCCGGCCTGTGCAGACATACATCTCCACACGCCTAGGCCGGCCTGTGCAGACATACATCTCCACACGCCTAGGCCGGCCTGTGCAGACATACATCTCCACACGCCTAGGCCGGCCTGTGCAGACATACATCTCCACACGCCTAGGCCGGCCTGTGCAGACATACATCTCCACACGCCTAGGCCGGCCTGTGCAGACATACATCTCCACACGCCTAGGCCGGCCTGTGCAGACATACATCTCCACACGCCTAGGCCGGCCTGTGCAGACATACATCTCCACACGCCTAGGCCGGCCTGTGCAGACATACATCTCCACACGCCTAGGCCGGCCTGTGCAGACATACATCTCCACACGCCTAGGCCGGCCTGTGCAGACATACATCTCCACACGCCTAGGCCGGCCTGTGCAGACATACATCTCCACACGCCTAGGCCGGCCTGTGCAGACATACATCTCCACACGCCTAGGCCGGCCTGTGCAGACATACATCTCCACACGCCTAGGCCGGCCTGTGCAGACATACATCTCCACACGCCTAGGCCGGCCTGTGCAGACATACATCTCCACACGCCTAGGCCGGCCTGTGCAGACATACATCTCCACACGCCTAGGCCGGCCTGTGCAGACATACATCTCCACACGCCTAGGCCGGCCTGTGCAGACATACATCTCCACACGCCTAGGCCGGCCTGTGCAGACATACATCTCCACACGCCTAGGCCGGCCTGTGCAGACATACATCTCCACACGCCTAGGCCGGCCTGTGCAGACATACATCTCCACACGCCTAGGCCGGCCTGTGCAGACATACATCTCCACACGCCTAGGCCGGCCTGTGCAGACATACATCTCCACACGCCTAGGCCGGCCTGTGCAGACATACATCTCCACACGCCTAGGCCGGCCTGTGCAGACGGCCGGCCTGTGCAGACATACATCTCCACACGCCTAGGCCGGCCTGTGCAGACATACATCTCCACACGCCTAGGCCGGCCTGTGCAGACATACATCTCCACACGCCTAGGCCGGCTGTGCAGACATACATCTCCACACGCCTAGGCCGGCCTGTGCAGACATACATCTCCACACGCCTAGGCCGGCCTGTGCAGACATACATCTCCACACGCCTAGGCCGGCCTGTGCAGACATACATCTCCACACGCCTAGGCCGGCCTGTGCAGACATACATCTCCACACGCCTAGGCCGGCCTGTGCAGACATACATCTCCACACGCCTAGGCCGGCCTGTGCAGACATACATCTCCACACGCCTAGGCCGGCCTGTGCAGACATACATCTCCACACGCCTAGGCCGGCCTGTGCAGACATACATCTCCACACGCCTAGGCCGGCCTGTGCAGACATACATCTCCACACGCCTAGGCCGGCCTGTGCAGACATACATCTCCACACGCCTAGGCCGGCCTGTGCAGACATACATCTCCACACGCCTAGGCCGGCCTGTGCAGACATACATCTCCACACGCCTAGGCCGGCCTGTGCAGACATACATCTCCACACGCCTAGGCCGGCCTGTGCAGACATACATCTCCACACGCCTAGGCCGGCCTGTGCAGACATACATCTCCACACGCCTAGGCCGGCCTGTGCAGACATACATCTCCACACGCCTAGGCCGGCCTGTGCAGACATACATCTCCACACGCCTAGGCCGGCCTGTGCAGACATACATCTCCACACGCCTAGGCCGGCCTGTGCAGACATACATCTCCACACGCCTAGGCCGGCCTGTGCAGACATACATCTCCACACGCCTAGGCCGGCCTGTGCAGACATACATCTCCACACGCCTAGGCCGGCCTGTGCAGACATACATCTCCCACACGCCTAGGCCGGCCTGTGCAGACATACATCTCCACACGCCTAGGCCGGCCTGTGCAGACATACATCTCCACACGCCTAGGCCGGCCTGTGCAGACATACATCTCCACACGCCTAGGCCGGCCTGTGCAGACATACATCTCCACACGCCTAGGCCGGCCTGTGCAGACATACATCTCCACACGCCTAGGCCGGCCTGTGCAGACATACATCTCCACACGCCTAGGCCGGCCTGTGCAGACATACATCTCCACACGCCTAGGCCGGCCTGTGCAGACATACATCTCCACACGCCTAGGCCGGCCTGTGCAGACATACATCTCCACACGCCTAGGCCGGCCTGTGCAGACATACATCTCCACACGCCTAGGCCGGCCAGTGCAGACATACATCTCCACACGCCTAGGCCGGCCTGTGCAGACATACATCTCCACACGCCTAGGCCGGCCTGTGCAGACATACATCTCCACACGCCTAGGCCGGCCTGTGCAGACATACATCTCCACACGCCTAGGCCGGCCTGTGCAGACATACATCTCCACACGCCTAGGCCGGCCTGTGCAGACATACATCTCCACACGCCTAGGCCGGCCTGTGCAGACATACATCTCCACACGCCTAGGCGGCCTGTGCAGACATACATCTCCACACGCCTAGGCCGGCCTGTGCAGACATACATCTCCACACGCCTAGGCCGGCCTGTGCAGACATACATCTCCACACGCCTAGGCCGGCCTGTGCAGACATACATCTCCACACGCCTAGGCCGGCCTGTGCAGACATACATCTCCACACGCCTAGGCCGGCCTGTGCAGACATACATCTCCACAGCCCTAGGCCGGCCTGTGCAGACATACATCTCCACACGCCTAGGCCGGCCTGTGCAGACATACATCTCCACACGCCTAGGCCGGCCTGTGCAGACATACATCTCCACACGCCTAGGCCGGCCTGTGCAGACATACATCTCCACACGCCTAGGCCGGCCTGTGCAGACATACATCTCCACACGCCTAGGCCGGCCTGTGCAGACATACATCTCCACACGCCTAGGCCGGCCCTGTGCAGACATACATCTCCACACGCCTAGGCCGGCCTGTGCAGACATAACATCTCCACAGCCTAGGCCGGCCTGTGCAGACATACATCTCCACACGCCTAGGCCGGCCTGTGCAGACATACATCTCACACGCCTAGGCCGGCCTGTGCAGACATACATCTCCACACGCCTAGGCCGGCCTGTGCAGACATACATCTCCACACGCCTAGGCCGGCCTGTGCAGACATACATCTCCACACGCCTAGGCCGGCCTGTGCAGACATACATCTCCACACGCCTAGGCCGGCCTGTGCAGACATACATCTCCACACGCCTAGGCCGGCCTGTGCAGACATACATCTCCACACGCCTAGGCCGGCCTGTGCAGACATACATCTCCACACGCCTAGGCCGGCCTGTGCAGACATACATCTCCACACGCCTAGGCCGGCCTGTGCAGACATACATCTCCACACGCCTAGGCCGGCCTGTGCAGACATACATCTCCACACGCCTAGGCCGGCCTGTGCAGACATACATCTCCACACGCCTAGGCCGGCCTGTGCAGACATACATCTCCACACGCCTAGGCCGGCCTGTGCAGACATACATCTCCACACGCCTAGGCCGGCCTGTGCAGACATACATCTCCACACGCCTAGGCCGGCCTGTGCAGACATACATCTCCACACGCCTAGGCCGGCCTGTGCAGACATACATCTCCACACGCCTAGGCCGGCCTGTGCAGACATACATCTCCACACGCCTAGGCCGGCCTGTGCAGACATACATCTCCACACGCCTAGGCCGGCCTGTGCAGACATACATCTCCACACGCTAGGCCGGCCTGTGCAGACATACATCTCCACACGCCTAGGCCGGCCTGTGCAGACATAAATCTCCACACGCCCTAGGCCGGCCTGTGCAGACATACATCTCCACACGCCTAGGCCGGCCTGTGCAGACATACATCTCCACACGCCTAGGCCGGCCTGTGCAGACATACATCTCCACACGCCTAGGCCGGCCTGTGCAGACATACATCTCCACACGCCTAGGCCGGCCTGTGCAGACATACATCTCCACACGCCTAGGCCGGCCTGTGCAGACATACATCTCCACACGCCTAGGCCGGCCTGTGCAGACATACATCTCCACACGCCTAGGCCGGCCTGTGCAGACATACATCTCCACACGCCTAGGCCGGCCTGTGCAGACATACATCTCCACCACGCCTAGGCCGGCCTGTGCAGACATACATCTCCACACGCCTAGGCCGGCCTGTGCAGACATACATCTCCACACGCCTAGGCCGGCCTGTGCAGACATACATCTCCACACGCCTAGGCCGGCCTGTGCAGACATACATCTCCACACGCCTAGGCCGGCCTGTGCAGACATACATCTCCACACGCCTAGGCCGGCCTGTGCAGACATACATCTCCACACGCCTAGGCCGGCCTGTGCAGACATACATCTCCACACGCCTAGGCCGGCCTGTGCAGACATACATCTCCACACGCCTAGGCCGGCCTGTGCAGACATACATCTCCACACGCCTAGGCCGGCCTGTGCAGACATACATCTCCACACGCCTAGGCCGGCCTGTGCAGACATACATCTCCACACGCCTAGGCCGGCCTGTGCAGACATACATCTCCACACGCCTAGGCCGGCCTGTGCAGACATACATCTCCACACGCCTAGGCCGGCCTGTGCAGACATACATCTCCACACGCCTAGGCTGGCCTGTGCAGACATACATCTCCACACGCCTAGGCCGGCCCTGTGCAGACATACATCTCCACACGCCTAGGCCGGCCTGTGCAGACATACATCTCCACACGCCTAGGCCGGCCTGTGCAGACATACATCTCCACACGCCTAGGCCGGCCTGTGCAGACATACATCTCCACACGCCTAGCCGGCCTGTGCAGACATACATCTCCACACGCCTAGGCAGGCCTGTGCAGACATACATCTCCACACGCCTAGGCCGGCCTGTGCAGACATACATCTCCACACGCCTAGGCCGGCCTGTGCAGACATACATCTCCACACGCCTAGGCCGGCCTGTGCAGACATACATCTCCACACGCCTAGGCCGGCCTGTGCAGACATACATCTCCACACGCCTAGGCCGGCCTGTGCAGACATACATCTCCACACGCCTAGGCCGGCCTGTGCAGACATACATCTCCACACGCCTAGGCCGGCCTGTGCAGACATACATCTCCACACGCCTAGGCCGGCCTGTGCAGACATACATCTCCACACGCCTAGGCCGGCCTGTGCAGACATACATCTCCACACGCCTAGGCCGGCCTGTGCAGACATACATCTCCACACGCCTAGGCCGGCCTGTGCAGACATACATCTCCACACGCCTAGGCCGGCCTGTGCAGACATACATCTCCACACGCCTAGGCCGGCCTGTGCAGACATACATCTCCACACGCCTAGGCCGGCCTGTGCAGACATACATCTCCACACGCCTAGGCCGGCCTGTGCAGACATACATCTCCACACGCCTAGGCCGGCCTGTGCAGACATACATCTCCACACGCCTAGGCCGGCCTGTGCAGACATACATCTCCACACGCCTAGGCCGGCCTGTGCAGACATACATCTCCACACGCCTAGGCCGGCCTGTGCAGACATACATCTCCACACGCCTAGGCCGGCCTGTGCAGACATACATCTCCACACGCCTAGGCCGGCCTGTGCAGACATACATCTCCACACGCCTAGGCCGGCCTGTGCAGACATACATCTCCACACGCCTAGGCCGGCCTGTGCAGACATACATCTCCACACGCCTAGGCCGGCCTGTGCAGACATACATCTCCACACGCCTAGGCCGGCCTGTGCAGACATACATCTCCACACGCCTAGGCCGGCCTGTGCAGACATACATCTCCACACGCCTAGGCCGGCCTGTGCAGACATACATCTCCACACGCCTAGGCCGGCCTGTGCAGACATACATCTCCACACGCCTAGCCGGCCTGTGCAGACATACATCTCCACACGCCTAGGCCGGCCTGTGCAGACATACATCTCCACCCTAGGCCGGCCCTGTGCAGACATACATCTCCACACGCCTAGGCCGGCCTGTGCAGACATACATCTCCACACGCCTAGGCCGGCCTGTGCAGACATACATCTCCACACGCCTAGGCGGCCTGTGCAGACATACATCTCCACACGCCTAGGCCGGCCTGTGCAGACATACATCTCCACACGCCTAGGCCGGCCTGTGCAGACATACATCTCCACACGCCTAGGCCGGCCTGTGCAGACATACATCTCCACACGCCTAGGCCGGCCTGTGCAGACATACATCTCACACGCCTAGGCCGGCCTGTGCAGACATACATCTCCACACGCCTAGGCCGGCCTGTGCAGACATACATCTCCACACGCCTAGGCCGGCCTGTGCAGACATACATCTCCACACGCCTAGGCCGGCTGTGCAGACATACATCTCCACACGCCTAGCCGGCCTGTGCAGACATACATCTCCACACGCCTAGGCCGGCCTGTGCAGACATACATCTCCACACGCCTAGGCCGGCCTGTGCAGACATACATCTCCACACGCCTAGGCCGGCCTGTGCAGACATACATCTCCACACGCCTAGGCCGGCCTGTGCAGACATACATCTCCACACGCCTAGGCCGGCCTGTGCAGACATACATCTCCACACGCCTAGGCCGGCCTGTGCAGACATACATCTCCACACGCCTAGCCGGCCTGTGCAGACATACATCTCCACACGCCTAGGCCGGCCTGTGCAGACATACATCTCCACACGCCTAGGCCGGCCTGTGCAGACATACATCTCCACACGCCTAGGCCGGCCTGTGCAGACATAACATCTCCACACGCCTAGGCCGGCCTGTGCAGACATACATCTCCACACGCCTAGGCCGGCCTGTGCAGACATACATCTCCACACGCCTAGGCCGGCCTGTGCAGACATACATCTCCACACGCCTAGGCCGGCCTGTGCAGACATACATCTCCACACGCCTAGGCCGGCCTGTGCAGACATACATCTCCACACGCCTAGGCCGGCCTGTGCAGACATACATCTCCACACGCCTAGGCCGGCCTGTGCAGACATACATCTCCACACGCCTAGGCCGGCCTGTGCAGACATAACATCTCCACACGCCTAGGCCGGCCTGTGCAGACATACATCTCCACACGCCTAGGCCGGCCTGTGCAGACATACATCTCCACACGCCCTAGGCCGGCCTGTGCAGACATACATCTCCACACGCCTAGGCCGGCCTGTGCAGACATACATCTCCACACGCCTAGGCCGGCCTGTGCAGACATACATCTCCACACGCCTAGGCCGGCCTGTGCAGACATACATCTCCACACGCCTAGGCCGGCCTGTGCAGACATACATCTCCACACGCCTAGGCCGGCCTGTGCAGACATACATCTCCACACGCCTAGGCCGGCCTGTGCAGACATACATCTCCACACGCCTAGGCCGGCCTGTGCAGACATACATCTCCACACGCCTAGGCCGGCCTGTGCAGACATACATCTCCACACGCCTAGGCCGGCCTGTGCAGACATACATCTCCACACGCCTAGGCCGGCCTGTGCAGACATACATCTCCACACGCCTAGGCCGGCCTGTGCAGACATACATCTCCACACGCCTAGGCCGGCCTGTGCAGACATACATCTCCACACGCCTAGGCCGGCCTGTGCAGACATACATCTCCACACGCCTAGGCCGGCCTGTGCAGACATACATCTCCACACGCCTAGGCCGGCCTGTGCAGACATACATCTCCACACGCCTAGGCCGGCCTGTGCAGACATACATCTCCACACCCTAGGCCGGCCTGTGCAGACATACATCTCCACACGCCTAGGCCGGCCTGTGCAGACATACATCTCCACACGCCTAGGCCGGCCTGTGCAGACATACATCTCCACACGCCTAGGCCGGCCTGTGCAGACATACATCTCCACACGCCTAGGCCGGCCTGTGCAGACATACATCTCCACACGCCTAGGCCGGCCTGTGCAGACATACATCTCCACACGCCTAGGCCGGCCTGTGCAGACATACATCTCCACACGCCTAGGCCGGCCTGTGCAGACATACTCTCCACACGCCTAGGCCGGCCTGTGCAGACATACATCTCCACACGCCTAGGCCGGCCTGTGCAGACATACATCTCCACACGCCTAGGCCGGCCTGTGCAGACATACATCTCCACACGCCTAGGCCGGCCTGTGCAGACATACATCTCCACACGCCTAGGCCGGCCTGTGCAGACATACATCTCCACACGCCTAGGCCGGCCTGTGCAGACATACATCTCCACACGCCTAGGCCGGCCTGTGCAGACATACATCTCCACACGCCTAGGCCGGCCTGTGCAGACATACATCTCCACACGCCTAGGCCGGCCTGTGCAGACATACATCTCCACACGCCTAGGCCGGCCTGTGCAGACATACATCTCCACACGCCTAGGCCGGCCTGTGCAGACATACATCTCCACACGCCTAGGCCGGCCTGTGCAGACATACATCTCCACACGCCTAGGCCGGCCTGTGCAGACATACATCTCCACACGCCTAGGCCGGCCTGTGCAGACATACATCTCCACACGCCTAGGCCGGCCTGTGCAGACATACATCTCCACACGCCTAGGCGGCCTGTGCAGACATACATCTCCACACGCCTAGGCCGGCCTGTGCAGACATACATCTCCACACGCCTAGGCCGGCCTGTGGCAGACATACATCTCCACACGCCTAGGCCGGCCTGTGCAGACATACATCTCCACACGCCTAGGCCGGCCTGTGCAGACATACATCTCCACACGCCTAGGCCGGCCTGTGCAGACATACATCTCCACACGCCTAGGCCGGCCTGTGCAGACATACATCTCCACACGCCTAGGCCGGCCTGTGCAGACATACATCTCCACACGCCTAGGCCGGCATGTGCAGACATACATCTCCACACGCCTAGGCCGGCCTGTGCAGACATACATCTCCACACGCCTAGGCCGGCCTGTGCAGACATACATCTCCACACGCCTAGGCCGGCCTGTGCAGACATACATCTCCACACGCCTAGGCCGGCCTGTGCAGACATACATCTCCACACGCCTAGGCCGGCCTGTGCAGACATACATCTCCACACGCCTAGGCCGGCCTGTGCAGACATACATCTCCACACGCCTAGGCCGGCCTGTGCAGACATACATCTCCACACGCCTAGGCCGGCCTGTGCAGACATACATCTCCACAACGCGCCTAGGCCGGCCTGTGCAGACATACATCTCCACACGCCTATGGCCGGCCTGTGCAGACATACATCTCCACACGCCTAGGCCGGCCTGTGCAGACATACATCTCCACACGCCTAGGCCGGCCTGTGCAGACATACATCTCCACACGCCTAGGCCGGCCTGTGCAGACATACATCTCCACACGCCTAGGCCGGCCTGTGCAGACATACATCTCCACACGCCTAGCCGGCCTGTGCAGACATACATCTCCACACGCCTAGGCCGGCCTGTGCAGACATACATCCTCCACACGCCTAGGCCGGCCTGTGCAGACATACATCTCCACACGCCTAGGCCGGCCTGTGCAGACATACATCTCCACACGCTAGTAGGCCGGCCTGTGCAGACATACATCTCCACACGCCTAGGCCGGCCTGTGCAGACATACATCTCCACACGCCTAGGCCGGCCTGTGCAGACATACATCTCCACACGCCTAGGCCGGCCTGTGCAGACATACATCTCCACACGCCTAGGCCGGCCTGTGCAGACATACATCTCCACACGCCTAGGCCGGCCTGTGCAGACATACATCTCCACACGCCTAGGCCGGCCTGTGCAGACATACATCTCCACACGCCTAGGCCGGCCTGTGCAGACATACATCTCCACACGCCTAGGCCGGCCTGTGCAGACATACATCTCCACACGCCTAGGCCGGCCTGTGCAGACATACATCTCCACACGCCTAGGCCGGCCTGTGCAGACATACATCTCCACACGCCTAGGCCGGCCTGTGCAGACATACATCTCCACACGCCTAGGCCGGCCTGTGCAGACATACATCTCCACACGCCTAGGCCGGCCTGTGCAGACATACATCTCCACACGCCTAGGCCGGCCTGTGCAGACATACATCTCCACACGCCTAGGCCGGCCTGTGCAGACATACATCTCCACACGCCTAGGCCGGCCTGTGCAGACATACATCTCCACACGCCTAGGCCGGCCTGTGCAGACATACATCTCCACACGCCTAGGCCGGCCTGTGCAGACATACATCTCCACACGCCTAGGCCGGCCTGTGCAGACATACATCTCCACACGCCTAGGCCGGCCTGTGCAGACATACATCTCCACACGCCTAGGCCGGCCTGTGCAGACATACATCTCCACACGCCTAGGCCGGCCTGTGCAGACATACATCTCCACACGCCTAGGCCGGCCTGTGCAGACATACATCTCCACACGCCTAGGCCGGCCTGTGCAGACATACATCTCCACACGCCTAGGCCGGCCTGTGCAGACATACATCTCCACACGCCTAGGCCGGCCTGTGCAGACATACATCTCCACACGCCTAGGCCGGCCTGTGCAGACATACATCTCCACACGCCTAGGCCGGCCTGTGCAGACATACATCTCCACACGCCTAGGCCGGCCTGTGCAGACATACATCTCCACACGCCTAGGCCGGCCTGTGCAGACATACATCTCCACACGCCTAGGCCGGCCTGTGCAGACATACATCTCCACACGCCTAGGCCGGCCTGTGCAGACATACATCTCCACACGCCTAGGCCGGCCTGTGCAGACATACATCTCCACACGCCTAGGCCGGCCTGTGCAGACATACATCTCCACACGCCTAGGCCGGCCTGTGCAGACATACATCTCCACACGCCTAGGCCGGCCTGTGCAGACATACATCTCCACACGCCTAGGCCGGCCTGTGCAGACATACATCTCCACACGCCTAGGCCGGCCTGTGCAGACATACATCTCCACACGCCTAGGCCGGCCTGTGCAGACATACATCTCCACACGCCTAGGCCGGCCTGTGCAGACATACATCTCCACACGCCTAGGCCGGCCTGTGCAGACATACATCTCCACACGCCTAGGCCGGCCTGTGCAGACATACATCTCCACACGCCTAGGCCGGCCTGTGCAGACATACATCTCCACACGCCTAGGCCGGCCTGTGCAGACATACATCTCCACACGCCTAGGCCGGCCTGTGCAGACATACATCTCCACACGCCTAGGCCGGCCTGTGCAGACATACATCTCCACACGCCTAGGCCGGCCTGTGCAGACATACATCTCCACACGCCTAGGCCGGCCTGTGCAGACATACATCTCCACACGCCTAGGCCGGCCTGTGCAGACATACATCTCCACACGCCTAGGCCGGCCTGTGCAGACATACATCTCCACACGCCTAGGCCGGCCTGTGCAGACATACATCTCCACACGCCTAGGCCGGCCTGTGCAGACATACATCTCCACACGCCTAGGCCGGCCTGTGCAGACATACATCTCCACACGCCTAGGCCGGCCTGTGCAGACATACATCTCCACACGCCTAGGCCGGCCTGTGCAGACATACATCTCCACACGCCTAGGCCGGCCTGTGCAGACATACATCTCCACACGCCTAGGCCGGCCTGTGCAGACATACATCTCCACACGCCTAGGCCGGCCTGTGCAGACATACATCTCCACACGCCTAGGCCGGCCTGTGCAGACATACATCTCCACACGCCTAGGCCGGCCTGTGCAGACATACATCTCCACACGCCTAGGCCGGCCTGTGCAGACATACATCTCCACACGCCTAGGCCGGCCTGTGCAGACATACATCTCCACACGCCTAGGCCGGCCTGTGCAGACATACATCTCCACACGCCTAGGCCGGCCTGTGCAGACATACATCTCCACACGCCTAGGCCGGCCTGTGCAGACATACATCTCCACACGCCTAGGCCGGCCTGTGCAGACATACATCTCCACACGCCTAGGCCGGCCTGTGCAGACATACATCTCCACACGCCTAGGCCGGCCTGTGCAGACATACATCTCCACACGCCTAGGCCGGCCTGTGCAGACATACATCTCCACACGCCTAGGCCGGCCTGTGCAGACATACATCTCCACACGCCTAGGCCGGCCTGTGCAGACATACATCTCCACACGCCTAGGCCGGCCTGTGCAGACATACATCTCCACACGCCTAGGCCGGCCTGAGATTCTGAGACTATGCATTTCCTGTCAATTTAAGTCCTTACAGAGAATGGGTATTAAGATCCAATTATTACAATTATAGGATTATGCATGTGTATATGTAGTTATATATTGATGTATTTTATTGTGATGTACTGGAAAGGGACCTGTCGCATAAAGCTGACAAGCTATCATAAAGACATACAGCTTCCTCGGAAATCGAACTCAAACAGACGATAGATATTTTTTTTATTGCTAAATTCCAGTTTCCTGTCTGATGAATTCACGGAAGAATGAAATTCTGGTATAAACGCTTGGATACTCAATACAGCTGCTAATCCCCCATGAAGTGGCCCCGGCAAGGTAGGCAGTTCCTCCGGAAGTACATGTCATTGGTCCGCCACTATCACCCTATAAATAGAACATTGTAATCAGTACATTTGGTAACAATACGAACAGCTTTGAATAAGAAAAACACACAAAAATGTATTAATAATCTAATTAATGGCTGATGTTGCCCCTTCTGACATTTATATTAACAATAGAAAAGAATAAACGATAGAGAGTCCCGAAGGGGCAATCAAAAGTGGACAATCCAGAGAAACTGACAACCTATAGGGCACCCAAGACGAAAAAAAACAAAAACACAACACAATATGTGTCGGACACCACCACACACAAACACACACAATGCAAACAAGGCATGCGCACTCCCACAAACAACTGGAGGAAAATACATCATAATTAAGCACACCAACTACATTTCGCCAGACGAACACACTGGCGATATTTCTATCAAGAATCACAGTGAGTGTGTCTTTTCCCTGTCAAGGTTAAAGCAGCAAAATATATGATTTAACTTCTACTTAAAATGTTTTACAAATATTAAATCCATCCATAAATGAATGGTAATAACATAATTAGAACCAGTAATGGTTAGTAGGTGTGAGCTTTGTAAAGCAATGTTAACAATCAAGTTTGTCAGTAATGAAGAATTGGGGTTCGTGTTGTCCAAACTTTATTTTTCTGTGTAGTATTCTGTAGATTATTGCTTGTCTTTTTGGCCTTTTGTCTTTTGGTCATTGTATTGTCTGTCCTCCTATTTACGGCTTCTTATTATCCTTTTAGTATCTTCAACCGTTTCTGTTCATACATATATTATACAAGCATATATATTATTCCTTCCTTTACACCATATATCCTAGAGCCTCTGGGGACCTTCAGCTATTCCCAGACCCCGGTGGAAAAGATAACTTGCTTTGCGAGTGCCAAGTCGCTTTGCGTCTTAATCTATACCAATTTTAATGAGATCATGCTAATATGATTTTTAGTAAGCCCACTGTCTACAACAATCTTACAAAGGGAAAGTCAAAACTCATAAGTATATAAACAGACAAAATCAGTCAACAACTGGAAAACTGTGAAAACCGTAATGACCCTGACAATGCTTTACTCTTCAAATTCGCACACTCAAAGATGATTCCTATCACCACTAAAGTTATGAGTTCGAATCCCAGTCATGCAGGCTATACTATTATGTGATCAAGTTTGTCAGTGACACGAGGCAGGCCGGTGGTTTTCTCCGGCCGGTACTCCGGTTTTATCCACCAATAAAAGTGACCGTCACGATATTATTGAAATATTGTTGAAAGTGGCGTTAAACACGATAGCCACTAATCCCTGAAAGATAATTGTCAAGTTATTTCTAGACTGTAGTAATCACAGTGTGTTTTGTGTACAGAGGTACTTACATTGCAGGCTGATTTATCCATAACTTCTTGCTTTGATCCAATACAGATGTGTCCGGCATTGACCTCAGCACCTGTGACAGACTCCCATCTCGTTCGGCATTCGCTATTAGAAAGCACGGTCATCTGAACCTTTTGTAGATTGTCAGGAAGACCTCCACCACCACCTGTACAGTGTTAATATTACATATACAGTCAAACAGGTCTTTTTTTTTATTAAATCTATTTTCCTGTTTACATGTAACCTCAGAAGTCCAGGATATTCCTGAGGCTTACAGGGGCGGATCCAGGATTTCAAGTTAGGGGAGGGCGCACTTAAAAAAAAATGCGCAGGCAGAGAGGCGCGAAAATTGTTGGGATATTTCGTGTGAATAATCACCATTTTACGCCAAAAAATCATATTTTTTCCAATTTTAGGGTAGGCGCGCGCCGGGTGCGCCCCCCGCCCCCCCCCCTGGATCCACCCCTGGCTTACATACATTTAATACACACAAAACAATACTACACATTACAACACATATATAGTGAGTATATTAGTTTTTAGACAAAAAATTGAGTTAACCAAAATATAAATAAATAAACACTGGTTACATGTAAACACCAAACCTGTATTAAGAGGTCACCTTTTGGACAAAGAGAAGGTGGTCTTTTAAGACAGTTGACCTCTTTAAAGAGGTTCCATTCATACGATTTTTTTTATGACAGGACAAGAAAAAGGTTATCTATTAATACATGTGAATGCTAAATAGAGGTGAGCGCATGTGCAGGTTCAACTGTATTAGCATACCAGGTATTACAAATCATATACGAACATGTTTAAGGTGTGCATTCTTCAATTATATAATGTTTGAGATGTTTGTGGACAGGAGTCAGACATTTTACCAATATATGCTGAAAACAGCTTAAAAGGAAACAACAGAAGAATCACGAATGTAGTAGTGAAACGAACAAGGATTAAAACGCTTTTTATATTGTTTGATAATGTTGCCGATTTGAAGTGTTATTTCATTATCAGCAATGTTTCTGAACAACTCTGTGTTGTAAATCTAACTACCATACTATCACGACCACGACGGGTCCTCAATATTAATAAGATAGAAAGAAAAAAATCATCTCTTCAAAGTAGAAATATATGTTTCGTGAAAAAAACAATAATGCAAGTATTATTAAGCAGAAAGTACAATGAAATCTGTTTTAACCGAAGGATGAATAAAACAGAATCCTATATAAATCGACCTATTCATCCCAATGTAGGAAATCTTTGTCAATAAAAACCTGTATCAATCTAATTCCTGTCTATTCCGACCACTAAATGTTGATCTCAGGGCAGTTCTGTTTGGACAGGGGTATCACTGTGTTATTTGGCTTTCCAATCTTCGATTTTTAGTGTACCTGATTACGGTTATTCCAGAAACACGTCGTTCGTACTAAATTTGATATCTATGTTTTTATTACAGGTACATGTATATATTCAGGTAGATACTTACCTCCCTGGGTTAATCCCCATCCTGATATGTCACATTTGTCCCCAGGAAAGTCTCCCTGATCAGAGTCTGCCATTTGGATTTTGTCTATTCTATTGTTAAACTCTAATGGATTTTCCAGTTCCATCACCGCAACGTCATTAGGGAAGCCGTTTCCAATTGGATCCCAGTCAGGATGCTGTGTACCAATATATTGAAAATGTTTTAAGTGTGTGTTTCATAATATTATAAGAACTGCAGCATATTGTCTTAGAAATAATTAATTTTGATATTTACACTGCTAATAGCTTTCAAATGACCATTTAAATCGTTTCTTTGACCACGAGGTGTGCGTTACAAAGTTCCAATATGTTGCTGTCATTTGTGCATTTTGTTTCTTCAATACTTTCTAAAGCTCTTTTCAAATTTTTAGCTAACTAAATCAGATTTTGTTTTAAACTGTCAATAATCAGGGGAGGGATGTGATCTATTAACCACTGTAACTCCGCCTCATTTTGTGCATGTCCCAAGTCACGGCCTGGGTTTCCATCCACAAATGTCATATTTTGTTTTATGCTCAGTCATTTGTGTTAAAAGGTACTTGTTAATTGTTGTTGATATTGGTATAATTGTTGATTATTGCTGTTTTAATTTTCTGTTCATAATTCACTACAGAAAGGGAAACTTACCATAGCAAATTTTGACACTTGTCTAATTTCTCCATCCTGATCTTCGCTAAGTTTTGAAATTCCAGCAACTATTCTTAACTGATTGGCTCTAAACAAAAAATAAACAGAGAACAACATTTTACATAAAATATATCATTTTCATGATCAAACCTACCAGAAAGGGTACCTCTATATAAAATAACACTATCTACATAGGACACATTGCCGGATTTACCATTGTGCACAGGGCCCAATTGGGCAGGGGGCCCATTTTCCTGCCAACATTTTTTTTAGATGGATTTTTGCTTATGTGGTGCAATTTTAAATGTGAAAGCGTTCTCTTTCGGAGCGATTCCAGACATAATGATAGAGTTGATAGTCTATGGGAGTGTCTACCTCCTTCAGGGCCCAAGTAAGGGGCCTCATAACTTAACTAGCACATGGCCTCATTTGTCCTAAATCCGGCACTAATAGGACAGTCTCATTTTTCTCATTAATGAATAGTGCATATAGTTTTAACCTGTATATAGAGGACAACTGCTCATAAAGGTAACATTTTCGTGTTCCTTTACGTGTCCTTTATATACAGGCTTGACTGTAGTCTAAGTTCCATCAGCAGCCCAACAGAAATAACGAAAGTACAACTTCAAACAAACATATACACGTTGGATATCCTACCTTTTTTCCCACTTCAAGGCTTCCAAACTGATTAGTAAAGTATTCGTAGTCATAATAAATCCAGGGAGTTATAGTGTTTAACGCCACTTTCAACAATATTTCAATTATATTGTGGCGGTCGGTTTTATTGGTGGAGGAAACCGGAGAAAACCACCGACCTGCCGCAAGTCACTGACTAACTTTATCAAATGATGTTGTATCGAGTACATTTCGCCTGGTTGGATTCGAACTCACGAGTGCAGTGGTGATAGGTACTGATTGCAAAGGTAGTTGTTAATCCAACTACCATACGAACACGACCACGACGGCCCCTATAATAAATCCCATTTTCTTTCTTCTCACATAAATATTAGTTATGATAATAAAAAACTGGATGCACACAATTTTGAAAAAGGGAAGCTTACGGAATTCCATCTACACAGTGTGCAGCAGTAACAACCCATTTCTCGTCAATTATTGAACCTCCACATCTATGACTGGAACTTGCCTGAAGTGAGATTTGCCATGGATATTCTGTAATCTCAGCCGGTTCACCACCTACTATCCGAGCTGACAAATCCTTTTCCTGCAAAAAAAACTTTTCGTACGATAATTCTTACAAAGCATTGACATACCGTATTTAGGGTTGTATAATGCGCATTGGTGCATAATGCGCACCCCTCTTGACCTTGAAAATCTCCAGAAAAAAACTAGTTCGTGTCTATATTGCGCATGGAATTTTAAAAAAATCGCCGTCGGAAATGTAAGAATTAAATATCAATCGTATATATTTTTCAGTCCTTTGAGCATGTTTCATTTGCTGGGAGAATTTAAGAACCATTTATCTCTTTTCATCTTCAATAAAGTTGCAAAATATTAAATGTGTTGGGTTTTATTGGCGGACACATAGCCAGAAATCATGGGTACCTTTGCTCATGAATATTCATAAGCCAAATCGCGTCATGTATGACGTCAGCAAATAAACGTTGAACCATATTTGGAAAACGCTGATCAATGAACGCTGATGAAAACTCGTATTTATTTTGTTTTTAATAATATTTCATCAGTTTTGATCACATAAATAACTTCATATAATTATTTGTGATCGCATCAAAATTAATTGTCGTCATATGTCATTAGGAACTCGATGATGTGTGTAAAAGATCGAAAATATATGCACTCCCACCCCTTTTCACGATCAATTAAATAAATAAAAATATGTAAATAAAAAATATATTGTGCATTTTTTTTCAATATCTGCCCCACATAAGTATTAACTATGTCATTGGAATCATTTAATATATAGATTTTATATTGTTAAATTTTTTGAATGTGCTTGTAAACTACAAGTACTCAATGTTTTGTTGATATTGTGTAATAAACATTCATCGAATTCAAATGTATCATTATAAGAAGTTTATTCACCCTTCATGGAGCCTCGACTTAATTATTTTCTATATTTAAAAAGGTGTCGACAATGATTGACTATTTTTCAGCAGATAACAATTCGAGTTTTAATGAAAACACACGTTACCCTTCAAGTGGCCCTTACAGAAGCTGACATTTCCCAAAATCTGACCATTTCAATCTTCCTGGGAACCGTGGAAACAAATTTTATTCAAATAATGTCTGAAAAAAGAGATAGATCTACACCGGAGGTTTCCGTATTTGGTTCAGAAAATAGTGTGCATCCATGGTAAACAATTAAAAAAATGGTCAGAAGTCGACTAAGATTTGAATTCTGCAGTGATAACCATATTAGAATTCACAGAAATATGCCTTGTTTTTAAAATAGTGTGGGAACAGCGAATAATTTATACATCTAGCTAAAATTTGCTGTGCTTGTTTCTACCGGTGTAATGTCAAATATTTCACCTCAGAAAAATGCCCGCACCCCCGAACAAAATATTTCTTTAAGAAATCTTTGTAAAAATTTCTGGCTTGAAGAAACCGCCATCTTGGATATGCAAATGAGCAAACTAACCAGGATTTCTGGATATGATGTGATTTCCCGGTCTGGGAAAGAGTGAAACACATTGTTCCTGTTTATAATACGCACCCCTCCCCTCCTACAAATTAAAGAATCTGGGCAAAATTCTGCGCATTATATAACCCTAAATACGGTATAGATATTTCGATAAATTCTGTTATTCTTTCGTCAATAGATAATTTGCACATTTCTTACTTTAACTGTTAAGTGATACAATTCCATGCCCAATTCAATGTATATAAAAGTTAGAGAATACCGAAGGGGCAATCAAAAAGGGACAATCCAGAGAAACTGGCAACATATGGTACAAAAGACGAAGAAAAACAAAGCAAAACACAATACAATATGTGTTGGACACCACTATGCGCAAGCAGACACAAATAGCGTAAATAAAGTATTTTTCCAATTATATGTTCAAAATCTTAATGTTGGAAAAACTTATGAATTTCATATTTGCTACAAAATTATTCTCTGATTTTTAAAAGGTTCAACTACATATATCTACAAAGTATGCTCAAATTAGTTGTCCTTTCCGTTGCTCTTGCTAGACCAGGTATCATTTTGCCTGTTGAAAGGGCAATAACTCGTATGGGAAAAAAAGGGTATTAAAACGTGTGATTTCATAATTTAATTAAATCAGGAATGAGCAAAATGTCTATTGAATATAAATTAAAATGATAAACTTATTTTTAATGAATTCCTAGATATTTCCATCAAGTGAATTTCAGTGAGAATTGTTAATCTCTGAATTTTATCATAAATACAAAGAGAATCATGTTGTAAATTCGTGGATATTGCTATAGTGATAATTTCAACCACATTCGTCCAAGAAAGGCTTCACTTTTTGTGGACAATACCATATTATCATTTCAAAATCATTTATGAAAACACACTCCCTATGGTATCGTCACCTCTCTGTACCAACCCATCACAGATAAAATAAAATAAAAACAGGAACTTTTTATCCTTAATTCCCGAGCACTTAGGTTCGACCCCAGTTTGTGGTAGGGATTGTGTTACTCGTCTTTTGGTTTTCTGTGGGTTTTTCTCTTTTGTTTGTCTTTGTTCTGTGTCTTGTGTCCAATGTTGCCTTTGTCTCTTGATTGTCCATTCTTGGTTGCCCCATCGGTTCTCACTAACGTTTAGTTAATCACAAGTTAATATCTTTCTGCAACATAGTTTCTCTCTGTACCATTTGTATGATAAAGCAAATAACTGCGACTCAAACATGTCATCAACGACATCTATTATGTAATTTCCTATACAAACAATTCTTATAGTAATAGGAAGTTCACACAATCCATATGTGTTCCTGTTCCATGCATGAACAAGGAAAGGACAACGAATATCGAGTATAACTTGCTTAAAATTGAGTGTAATTTTATAGCCAATTTAAAATTCATTAGTTGTGTTGCTTGTTCTTCTTCGATTTGCGGATTCAGAACATTTAAGTTTTGTACAAAAATTTGAAAAAAAAAATATTTTATTTTCGTTGCATTTAAGGGACGGACATCTTTTCCCGAATTAAAGGGGAGTAACTCCTACAAAAACGTTTAAAATGTATAATTTAGAGTCAAGTCGGGAGTATGCAAATAGTCTATAGTCTAACATACGAAAGAGACAAAGTACACATGAACTCACATTTGTTTGAAGAAATAGATTAATCAGACTTATTTACAGAATTGATAAGAGTTTATTTCTCTTACCCTCTTTATCTCTGAGGCAGGGTGTCCATTTCCATAGACTAAAATTAAAATCATAGACAAATGATTAACAATACGAATGCATATTTCCTAAGTACAACTTTGTCTAGAAGCATAAACAGCATAAAAAGCAACATCAAGACAAACATAAAGATAGAACTTGATATTTGAATAATCAAAGATTATAAATTTCAAAATTATCATAACAAATAGCTGAAAAATTGCTGAGTTGGCTTTAAACAGCAATCAATCACTCACTCACTCATAACATATATATAATATTGTCTATGGAGGTGCGATTGCAGGCAATTCAACTGTCTAATTTATTAAGGAATAGCTAACATGGTGGTGTCTAAATCATATCTATTGTCGACACGTGTAGATGAATAGCCGCGTTATCTGTTTTACAAATAATTCCATCTAATTGTATTTTTTATTTAGGAGATAACGTATTTTATTTCCTGGTGTATCTTTTTATTAATCAACTCAAATATAACTATCAACAAAATTGACGTTACGTCATACGTGAATAAAATAATTGTGCCGTTAAAATAGAACTCCATGGATTGTTTTCACTATCATTTACCAAATCTAGGCAAAAAAATATAAATTAGAGGTGAAATATTCGTTAGAAGTACATATAAAGATAGGCAAATTATGAAATAAAAAAAGCTATGTATTGCTTGGTTGGTGTTTAACGCCAACTTTAGCACTTAAAAAGCATAACACAAGATCGGATATTACTCCCACAAAAAAAACGGGAGTGAGTTGTGAATTTAATCTGCTGAAATTTTTTAAAATGTTCCAATTAAAGCAATCACAAACTCCAGCCGTGTATTTCTTGCGTTTGTCCTACATAATACATGTATTTATAGTAATATTATTTCATAAGATAACAGTAATCTCAGTATCTTAATTACCTGCTAGACATGTAACTGACAATAAAAAGAAGAATCCCATCTTGGTGAAGATTTCAACAAGTCCCAAGAATTTGCTATCCTTCTGATATATCTTAACGACAAACAAGGTCTTTTTATATCATCTCCTAATACAGCTGCTCCTTTCCCAGTCATTCCTGGATAACTTTTGCTCAGTGACTGAGTTAACTTCCAGTATAATACAGATACAGATTCCAACTCGCTTACGAAATGACAATGATTAAAACATATATCAAATATCTTTAAAATGGAATATGATTTTTCATGAAGAAACAAATCATAGTAATTTCATACAAAGAACGTCTATACTAGTATCTAATTAAATGCGTGCAACGCCTTTCTGGAATAACTTCCGCCAGGTACGCGCATGATCAAAAGATAGGAGTCAAATAATTTAAACGTAAACCAAAGGATCTAAACAGCCAAATCGTCTAACTACATCTATGTCTGTGGGAGCACCTGAGTTCACTCCTGGTTTTTATTATTTTATGTAGTGTTTTGTAGATCATTGTTTGTCCTTTTTGGCGTAGTCTTTATATTGTCTGTCCTTTGATTTAGGTCTTCTGATTGACCCTTTGGTATCTTCAAACTTGTGTTACATAATTAGCTTTAATAAAATTACATTATTTAAGAACAATGAATTTCAAACAGTATGGTATTAATACTATCTTTACTTTACTACAAAACTGACCGATGACCTACATTATATTGAGATCACTCTAGATTATAAATCAGTTCTCATGAACTAGACATACCAGACTTTGGTATATCTATACGACTTAAAAACAAATGGCATGTGTCACGGCCGTATAACTTTGTGTTCCTTGGCTATGTCTATATATGTGCCATTACACTACCACACACTGTAGAACCAATAAAAACTTAGATTTCTAGATACACTTATAGTTAAAAAGATTGAAAGGCCAGATAATTTAAAACCTTTGGGAGCAAGTAATCCATATGTTCTAAAAACCAAGACAGCCATTATTGACTAAGGTACATATGTCTGATGCAGACGAAGCCTTGTTTCATTGATAATTGCATTACTTAGGAATCGTAATTTTTGTTTAAAAATAAAAATACAAATTTCTTATTAATAAATTTTAGAGAATACCGAAGAAGGAATCAAAAATGGACAATATAGACAAGACGAAGAAAAACCAAAATAATAATTATAACACAACACAATATATGTTTGATACCACTTTTCGCAAACAAACACAATTATCATACGACTTCAGATAATGGTTTTTTTCTGATTGGCAGACGTCCCTAGTAACGTTCTCTGATAAAACGTTATATTCACCTCGCGCGAGGTGAATATAACATTTATTCACCCGGCGTGACGTAAGTACCAAGCTAAACCAAAGAAAACGTTGTGATAAAAGCTTATTTTATAAGTGAAAATAACATATAAAATGTGTCATATAATAAAACAATTAAACGACTTTCAATTCGATGGATACTAGGATTTATTAACCCAAGAATAATATATTTACCTCGGCCGCTGGCCTCGGTAAATATAATATTCTTGGGTTAATAAATCCTTGTATCCACCTCATTAAAAGTCATCAATTGTATAATATGATATGATAAATCGGTATCTATAGTAGCATCGAGTCGTTATTCTTATGTGTAATATTTGAGAAACATTTTTGGTGGTGGATTGTCTCAAGCATACAATAGAAAGATATATTCTGATCATATCCAATCTAATTAAAATTAGATCTACACACTTGCTCCCTATTTTCTATCTTTTTTCTTCTTTTTTTTTGTCGCTCGTGTGTAGCTACACACGAGCGACCCCCAAAAAAGATAGAAAATAGGGAGCAAGTGTGTAGATCTAATTTTAATTAGATTGGATCATATCCCAATTTTGCGATAAAATATGAAGGCTTTTGTCATGTTTGATAAAATGTCAAAATTTAAGTAACACAATCAGTTCATCGACTTTTTGTGCTATTATTCTGCAAAATGACGTTTTGTGCAATTATGCTGCAAAATTTAACCGCATCGGTGGTGTAATGGTTAGCGGACTCGCCTCGAGTGCGGTAGATCGTGAGTTCGAGCCCCGATCGGGTCAAACCAAAGACTATAAAATTGGTATTTGTTGCATCTCAGCTATTAATACTGCAATAAGGAGAATGAGCAAAGACTGATTAGCTCAGAATCAGGATAATGTGTCCAAGTGGACTGTTGTCTACTCACAGACTGTTGTTTCAGTGAGCTAGCACTATAAAAATCCAAATAAGCGTGTTGGTCTAGTACAAAGCGGACCTCACCATCAGTACGAATTGTAAGATCGGCTTTGATTCGACTGACAAAATGCAGCGAGGTAGATACAAATGTACCTTTTGTGTCTGTCTCAAGCCAGGATCAGGTTTGTAACAAGAGTAACATGACGGGTGCCACATGTGGAGCAACAACTGTTTACCCTTCCGGAGCACCTGAGTGTTATTCAATCTTAAGTTTTCTGTGTAATGTTTTGTAGATAATTTTTTTGTACTTTATTTCCATTGTATTGGATCGAAGTCCTTCTTCGATTTACGGATTCTGAATATCCTTTGGGTATCTTCAAACTTGTCTTAAGTATGGAAACACATTTTACCAATTCTACACTGTACAAAAATCCTAATCATAAATTAAAACATAAAGCAAAATATTAAGCATAAAACTAAAGATCAAGTAACACTAGTGGCACTCATTGTGTTACTCTAGTTACAAACCCAGTGATAAGTCATAAATGAGTCTTATATCAATTTGTGGAACATCCTTCATCCACACTGTGATTATGGATAGATAATCAATGTATATCCGTGATGTCTGGCCATGTTTAAAGTTTACTCAACCAAGATTAACTCAAACCAAATGTTCGTACTCCATAATGAAAAATGTATTAAAAAAAAGGTATAGAATGTACAGAAGACTGGGTTCAATCAGGCCAAACATTAGTCCTTATTGTAAAACACCCATATCATTAAAGGTATACAATGTACAGAAGACTGGGTTCAATCAGGCCAAACATTAGTCCTTATTGTAAAACACCTATATCATTAAAGGTATACAATGTACAGAAGACTGGGTTCAATCAGGCCACACATTAGTCCTTATTGTAAAACACCCATATCATTAAAGGTATAGAATGTACAGAAGACTGGGTTCAATCAGGCCAAACATTAGTCCTTATTGTAAAACACCCATATCATTAAAGGTATAGAATGTACAGAAGACTGGGTTCAATCAGGCCAAACATTAGTCCTTATTGTAAAACACCCATATCATTAAAGGTATACAATGTACAGAAGACTGGGTTCAATCAGGCCAAACATTAGTCCTTATTGTAAAACACCTATATCATTAAAGGTATAGAATGTACAGAAGACTGGGTTCAATCAGGCCAAACATTAGTCCTTATTGTAAAACACTCATATCATTAAAGGTATACAATGTACAGAAGACTGGGTTCAATCAGGCCAAACATTAGTCCTTATTGTAAAACACCCATATCATTAAAGGTATACAATGTACAGAAGACTGGGTTCAATCAGGCCAAACATTAGTCCTTATTGTAAAACACCCATATCATGAAAGGTATACAATGTACAGAAGACTGGGTTCAATCAGGCCAAACATTAGTCCTTATTGTAAAACACCCATATCATTAAAGGTATACAATGTACAGAAGACTGGGTTCAATCAGGCCAAACATTAGTCCTTATTGTAAAACACCCATATCATTAAAGGTATACAATGTACAGAAGACTGGGTTCAATCAGGTCACACATTAGTCCTTATTGTAAAACACCTATATCATTAAAGGTATAGAATGTACAGAAGACTGGGTTCAATCAGGCCAAACATTAGTCCTTATTGTAAAACACCCATATCATTAAAGGTATACAATGTACAGAAGACTGGGTTCAATCAGGCCAAACATTAGTTCTTATTGTAAAACACCTATATCATTAAAGGTATACAATGTACAGAAGACTGGGTTCAATCAGGCCAAACATTAGTCCTTATTGTAAAACACCAATATCATTAAAGGTATAGAATGTACAGAAGACTGGGTTCAATCAGGCCAAACATTAGTCCTTATTGTAAAACACCCATATCATTAAAGGTATAGAATGTACAGAAGACTGGGTTCAATCAGGTCAAACATTAGTCCTTATTGTAAAACACCCATATCATTAAAGGTATAGAATGTACAGAAGACTGGGTTCAATCAGGCCAAACATTAGTCCTTATTGTAAAACACTCATATCATTAAAGGTATAGAATGTACAGAAGACTGGGTTCAATCAGGCCAAACATTAGTCCTTATTGTAAAACACCCATATCATTAAAGGTATACAATGTACAGAAGACTGGGTTCAATCAGGCCAAACATTAGTCCTTATTGTAAAACACCCATATCATTAAAGGTATAGAATGTACAGAAGACTGGGTTCAATCAGGCCAAACATTAGTCCTTATTGTAAAACACCTATATCATTAAAGGTATAGAATGTACAGAAGACTGGGTTCAATCAGGCCAAACATTAGTCCTTATTGTAAAACACCCATATCATTAAAGGTATAGAATGTACAGAAGACTGGGTTCAATCAGGCCAAACATTAGTCCTTATTGTAAAACACCCATATCATTAAAGGTATACAATGTACAGAAGACTGGGTTCAATCAGGCCAAACATTAGTCCTTATTGTAAAACACCCATATCATTAAAGGTATAGAATGTACAGAAGACTGGGTTCAATCAGGCCAAACATTAGTCCTTATTGTAAAACACTCATATCATTAAAGGTATACAATGTACAGAAGACTGGGTTCAATCAGGCCAAACATTAGTCCTTATTGTAAAACACCCATATCATTAAAGGTATACAATGTACAGAAGACTGGGTTCAATCAGGCCAAACATTAGTCCTTATTGTAAAACACCCATATCATTAAAGGTATAGAATGTACAGAAGACTGGGTTCAATCAGGCCAAACATTAGTCCTTATTGTAAAACACCTATATCATTAAAGGTATACAATGTACAGAAGACTGGGTTCAATCAGGCCAAACATTAGTCCTTATTGTAAAACACCCATATCATTAAAGGTATACAATGTACAGAAGACTGGGTTCAATCAGGCCAAACATTAGTCCTTATTGTAAAACACCTATATCATGAAAGGTATAGAATGTACAGAAGACTGGGTTCAATCAGGCCAAACATTAGTCCTTATTGTAAAACACCCATATCATTAAAGGTATACAATGTACAGAAGACTGGGTTCAATCAGGCCAAACATTAGTCCTTATTGTAAAACACCCATATCATTAAAGGTATAGAATGTACAGAAGACTGGGTTCAATCAGGCCAAACATTAGTCCTTATTGTAAAACACCCATATCATTAAAGGTATACAATGTACAGAAGACTGGGTTCAATCAGGCCAAACATTAGTCCTTATTGTAAAACACCCATATCATGAAAGGTATAGAATGTACAGAAGACCGAGTTCAATCAGGCCAAACATTAGTCCTTATTGTAAAACACCCATATCATTAAAGGTATACAATGTACAGAAGACTGGGTTCAATCAGGCCAAACATTAGTCCTTATTGTAAAACACCCATATCATGAAAGGTATACAATGTACAGAAGACTGGGTTCAATCAGGCCAAACATTAGTCCTTATTGTAAAACACCCATATCATTAAAGGTATACAATGTACAGAAGACTGGGTTCAATCAGGCCAAACATTAGTCCTTATTGTAAAACACCCATATCATGAAAGGTATACAATGTACAGAAGACTGGGTTCAATCAGGCCAAACATTAGTCCTTATTGTAAAACACCCATATCATTAAAGGTATAGAATGTACAGAAGACTGGGTTCAATCAGGCCAAACATTAGTCCTTATTGTAAAACACCCATATCATTCAAGGTATACAATGTACAGAAGACTGGGTTCAATCAGGCCAAACATTAGTTCTTATTGTAAAACACCTATATCATTAAAGGTATACAATGTACAGAAGACTGGGTTCAATCAGGCCAAACATTAGTTCTTATTGTAAAACACCCATATCATGAAAGGTATAGAATGTACAGAAGACTGAGTTCAATCAGGCCAAACATTAGTCCTTATTGTAAAACACCCATATCATGAAAGGTATAGAATGTACAGAAGACTGGGTTCAATCAGGCCAAACATTAGTCCTTATTGTAAAACACCTATATCATTAAAGGTATACAATGTACAGAAGACTGGGTTCAATCAGGCCACACATTAGTTCTTATTGTAAAACACCTATATCATTAAAGGTATACAATGTACAGAAGACTGGGTTCAATCAGGCCAAACATTAGTTCTTATTGTAAAACACCTATATCATTAAAGGTATACAATGTACAGAAGACTGGGTTCAATCAGGCCAAACATTAGTTCTTATTGTAAAACACCCATATCATTAAAGGTATACAATGTACAGAAGACTGGGTTCAATCAGGCCAAACATTAGTCCTTATTGTAAAACACCCATATCATTAAAGGTATACAATGTACAGAAGACTGGGTTCAATCAGGCCAAACATTAGTCCTTATTGTAAAACACCTATATCATTAAAGGTATACAATGTACAGAAGACTGGGTTCAATCAGGCCAAACATTAGTCCTTATTGTAAAACACCCATATCATTAAAGGTATACAATGTACAGAAGACTGGGTTCAATCAGGCCAAACATTAGTCCTTATTGTAAAACACCCATATCATGAAAGGTATACAATGTACAGAAGACTGGGTTCAATCCGGCCAAACATTAGTCCTTATTGTAAAACACCCATATCATTAAAGGTATAGAATGTACAGAAGACTGGGTTCAATCAGGCCAAACATTAGTCCTTATTGTAAAACACCCATATCATTAAAGGTATACAATGTACAGAAGACTGGGTTCAATCAGGCCAAACATTAGTTCTTATTGTAAAACACCTATATCATTAAAGGTATACAATGTACAGAAGACTGGGTTCAATCAGGCCAAACATTAGTCCTTATTGTAAAACACCTATATCATTAAAGGTATACAATGTACAGAAGACTGGGTTCAATCAGGCCAAACATTAGTCCTTATTGTAAAACACCCATATCATTAAAGGTATAGAATGTACAGAAGACTGGGTTCAATCAGGCCAAACATTAGTCCTTATTGTAAAACACCCATATCATGAAAGGTATACAATGTACAGAAGACTGGGTTCAATCAGGCCAAACATTAGTCCTTATTGTAAAACACCCATATCATTAAAGGTATACAATGTACAGAAGACTGGGTTCAATCAAGCCAAACATTAGTCCTTATTGTAAAACACTCATATCATTAAAGGTATAGAATGTACAGAAGACTGGGTTCAATCAGGCCAAACATTAGTCCTTATTGTAAAACACCCATATCATTAAAGGTATAGAATGTACAGAAGACTGGGTTCAATCAGGCCACACATTAGTCCTTATTGTAAAACACCCATATCATTAAAGGTATACAATGTACAGAAGACTGGGTTCAATCAGGCCAAACATTAGTTCTTATTGTAAAACACTCATATCATTAAAGGTATAGAATGTACAGAAGACTGGGTTCAATCAGGCCAAACATTAGTCCTTATTGTAAAACACCCATATCATTAAAGGTATACAATGTACAGAAGACTGGGTTCAATCAGGCCAAACATTAGTCCTTATTGTAAAACACCCATATCATTAAAGGTATACAATGTACAGAAGACTGGGTTCAATCAGGCCAAACATTAGTCCTTATTGTAAAACACCCATATCATGAAAGGTATACAATGTACAGAAGACTGGGTTCAATCAGGCCAAACATTAGTCCTTATTGTAAAACACCCATATCATTAAAGGTATAGAATGTACAGAAGACTGGGTTCAATCAGGCCAAACATTAGTCCTTATTGTAAAACACCCATATCATTAAAGGTATACAATGTACAGAAGACTGGGTTCAATCAGGCCAAACATTAGTCCTTATTGTAAAACACCCATATCATTAAAGGTATACAATGTACAGAAGACTGGGTTCAATCAAGCCAAACATTAGTCCTTATTGTAAAACACCCATATCATGAAAGGTATAGAATGTACAGAAGACTGGGTTCAATCAAGCCAAACATTAGTCCTTATTGTAAAACACCCATATCATGAAAGGTATACAATGTACAGAAGACTGGGTTCAATCAGGCCAAACATTAGTCCTTATTGTAAAATACCTATATCATTAAAGGTATACAATGTACAGAAGACTGGGTTCAATCAGGCCAAACTTTAGTCCTTATTGTAAAACACCCATATCATTAAAGGTATAGAATGTACAGAAGACTGGGTTCAATCAGGCCAAACATTAGTTCTTATTGTAAAATACCTATATCATTAAAGGTATAGAATGTACAGAAGACTGGGTTCAATCAGGCCAAACATTAGTTCTTATTGTAAAATACCTATATCATTAAAGGTATAGAATGTACAGAAGACTGGGTTCAATCAGGCCAAACATTAGTCCTTATTGTAAAATACCTATATCATTAAAGGTATACAATGTACAGAAGACTGGGTTCAATCAGGCCAAACATTAGTTCTTATTGTAAAACACCTATATCATTAAAGGTATACAATGTACAGAAGACCGAGTTCAATCAGGCCAAACATTAGTCCTTATTGTAAAACACCCATATCATTAAAGGTATACAATGTACAGAAGACTGGGTTCAATCAGGCCAAACATTAGTCCTTATTGTAAAACACCTATATCATTAAAGGTATACAATGTACAGAAGACTGGGTTCAATCAGGCCAAACAGTAGTTCTTATTGTAAAACACCTATATCATTAAAGGTATACAATGTACAGAAGACCGAGTTCAATCAGGCCAAACATTAGTCCTTATTGTAAAACACCCATATCATTAAAGGTATAGAATGTACAGAAGACTGGGTTCAATCAGGCCAAACATTAGTTCTTATTGTAAAACACCCATATCATTAAAGGTATACAATGTACAGAAGACTGGGTTCAATCAGGCCAAACATTAGTTCTTATTGTAAAACACCCATATCATTAAAGGTATACAATGTACAGAAGACTGGGTTCAATCAGGCCAAACATTAGTCCTTATTGTAAAACACCCATATCATTAAAGGTATACAATGTACAGAAGACTGGGTTCAATCAGGCCAAACATTAGTTCTTATTGTAAAACACCTATATCATTAAAGGTATACAATGTACAGAAGACTGGGTTCAATCAGGCCAAACATTAGTTCTTATTGTAAAACACCTATATCATTAAAGGTATACAATGTACAGAAGACTGGGTTCAATCAGGCCAAACATTAGTCCTTATTGTAAAACACCCATATCATTAAAGGTATAGAATGTACAGAAGACTGGGTTCAATCAGGCCAAACATTAGTCCTTATTGTAAAACACCCATATCATTAAAGGTATAGAATGTACAGAAGACTGGGTTCAATCAGGCCAAACATTAGTTCTTATTGTAAAACACCTATATCATTAAAGGTATACAATGTACAGAAGACTGGGTTCAATCAGGCCAAACATTAGTTCTTATTGTAAAACACCTATATCATTAAAGGTATACAATGTACAGAAGACTGGGTTCAATCAGGCCAAACATTAGTCCTTATTGTAAAACACCCATATCATTAAAGGTATACAATGTACAGAAGACTGGGTTCAATCAGGCCAAACATTAGTCCTTATTGTAAAACACCCATATCATTAAAGGTATAGAATGTACAGAAGACTGGGTTCAATCAGGCCACACATTAGTCCTTATTGTAAAACACCCATATCATTAAAGGTATAGAATGTACAGAAGACTGGGTTCAATCAGGCCAAACATTAGTCCTTATTGTAAAACACCCATATCATTAAAGGTATACAATGTACAGAAGACTGGGTTCAATCAGGCCAAACATTAGTCCTTATTGTAAAACACCCATATCATGAAAGGTATACAATGTACAGAAGACTGGGTTCAATCAGGCCAAACATTAGTCCTTATTGTAAAACACCCATATCATTAAAGGTATACAATGTACAGAAGACTGGGTTCAATCAGGCCAAACATTAGTCCTTATTGTAAAACACCCATATCATTAAAGGTATAGAATGTACAGAAGACTGGGTTCAATCAGGCCAAACATTAGTCCTTATTGTAAAACACCTATATCATTAAAGGTATACAATGTACAGAAGACTGGGTTCAATCAGGCCACACATTAGTCCTTATTGTAAAACACCCATATCATTAAAGGTATACAATGTACAGAAGACTGGGTTCAATCAGGCCAAACATTAGTCCTTATTGTAAAACACCCATATCATTAAAGGTATACAATGTACAGAAGACTGGGTTCAATCAGGCCACACATTAGTCCTTATTGTAAAACACCTATATCATTAAAGGTATAGAATGTACAGAAGACTGGGTTCAATCAGGCCAAACATTAGTCCTTATTGTAAAACACCTATATCATTAAAGGTATACAATGTACAGAAGACTGGGTTCAATCAGGCCAAACATTAGTCCTTATTGTAAAACACTCATATCATTAAAGGTATAGAATGTACAGAAGACTGGGTTCAATCAGGCCAAACATTAGTTCTTATTGTAAAACACTCATATCATTAAAGGTATAGAATGTACAGAAGACTGGGTTCAATCAGGCCAAACATTAGTCCTTATTGTAAAACACCTAAATCATTAAAGGTATACAATGTACAGAAGACTGGGTTCAATCAGGCCAAACATTAGTCCTTATTGTAAAACACCCATATCATTAAAGGTATACAATGTACAGAAGACTGGGTTCAATCAGGCCAAACATTAGTCCTTATTGTAAAACACCCATATCATTAAAGGTATAGAATGTACAGAAGACTGGGTTCAATCAGGCCAAACATTAGTCCTTATTGTAAAACACCCATATCATTAAAGGTATAGAATGTACAGAAGACTGGGTTCAATCAGGCCACACATTAGTCCTTATTGTAAAACACCTATATCATTAAAGGTATAGAATGTACAGAAGACTGGGTTCAATCAGGCCACACATTAGTCCTTATTGTAAAACACCCATATCATTAAAGGTATAGAATGTACAGAAGACTGGGTTCAATCAGGCCAAACATTAGTCCTTATTGTAAAACACCCATATCATTAAAGGTATACAATGTACAGAAGACTGTGTTCAATCAGGCCAAACATTAGTCCTTATTGTAAAACACTCATATCATTAAAGGTATACAATGTACAGAAGACTGGGTTCAATCAGGCCAAACATTAGTCCTTATTGTAAAACACCTATATCATGAAAGGTATACAATGTACAGAAGACTGGGTTCAATCAGGCCAAACATTAGTCCTTATTGTAAAACACCCATATCATTAAAGGTATACAATGTACAGAAGACTGGGTTCAATCAGGCCAAACATTAGTCCTTATTGTAAAACACCCATATCATTAAAGGTATACAATGTACAGAAGACTGGGTTCAATCAGGCCAAACATTAGTCCTTATTGTAAAACACCCATATCATTAAAGGTATACAATGTAGAGAAGACTGGCTTCAATCAGGCCAAACATTGGTCCTTATTGTAAAACACCTATATCATTAAAGGTATACAATGTACAGAAGACTGGGTTCAATCAGGCCAAACATTAGTCCTTATTGTAAAACACCCATATCATTAAAGGTATACAATGTACAGAAGACTGGGTTCAATCAGGCCAAACATTAGTCCTTATTGTAAAACACCCATATCATTAAAGGTATAGAATGTACAGAAGACTGGGTTCAATCAGGCCAAACATTAGTCCTTATTGTAAAACACCTATATCATTAAAGGTATACAATGTACAGAAGACTGGGTTCAATCAGGCCACACATTAGTCCTTATTGTAAAACACCCATATCATTAAAGGTATACAATGTACAGAAGACTGGGTTCAATCAGGCCAAACATTAGTCCTTATTGTAAAACACCCATATCATTAAAGGTATACAATGTACAGAAGACTGGGTTCAATCAGGCCACACATTAGTCCTTATTGTAAAACACCTATATCATTAAAGGTATAGAATGTACAGAAGACTGGGTTCAATCAGGCCAAACATTAGTCCTTATTGTAAAACACCTATATCATTAAAGGTATACAATGTACAGAAGACTGGGTTCAATCAGGCCAAACATTAGTCCTTATTGTAAAACACTCATATTATTAAAGGTATAGAATGTACAGAAGACTGGGTTCAATCAGGCCAAACATTAGTTCTTATTGTAAAACACTCATATCATTAAAGGTATAGAATGTACAGAAGACTGGGTTCAATCAGGCCAAACATTAGTCCTTATTGTAAAACACCCATATCATTAAAGGTATACAATGTACAGAAGACTGGGTTCAATCAGGCCACACATTAGTCCTTATTGTAAAACACCTATATCATTAAAGGTATACAATGTAGAGAAGACTGGGTTCAATCAGGCCAAACATTAGTCCTTATTGTAAAACACCTATATCATTAAAGGTATACAATGTACAGAAGACTGGGTTCAATCAGGCCAAACATTAGTCCTTATTGTAAAACACCCATATCATTAAAGGTATACAATGTACAGAAGACTGGGTTCAATCAGGCCAAACATTAGTCCTTATTGTAAAACACCCATATCATTAAAGGTATAGAATGTACAGAAGACTGGGTTCAATCAGGCCAAACATTAGTCCTTATTGTAAAACACCCATATCATTAAAGGTATAGAATGTACAGAAGACTGGGTTCAATCAGGCCACACATTAGTCCTTATTGTAAAACACCCATATCATTAAAGGTATAGAATGTACAGAAGACTGGGTTCAATCAGGCCACACATTAGTCCTTATTGTAAAACACCCATATCATTAAAGGTATAGAATGTACAGAAGACTGGGTTCAATCAGGCCAAACATTAGTCCTTATTGTAAAACACCCATATCATTAAAGGTATACAATGTACAGAAGACTGGGTTCAATCAGGCCAAAAACTAGTCCTTATTGTAAAACACTCATATCATTAAAGGTATACAATGTACAGAAGACTGGGTTCAATCAGGCCAAACATTAGTCCTTATTGTAAAACACCCATATCATTAAAGGTATACAATGTACAGAAGACTGGGTTCAATCAGGCCAAACATTAGTCCTTATTGTAAAACACCCATATCATTAAAGGTATACAATGTACAGAAGACTGGGTTCAATCAGGCCAAACATTAGTCCTTATTGTAAAACACCCATATCATTAAAGGTATACAATGTAGAGAAGACTGGGTTCAATCAGGCCAAACATTGGTCCTTATTTTAAAACACCTATATCATTAAAGGTATACAATGTACAGAAGACTGGGTTCAATCAGGCCAAACATTAGTCCTTATTGTAAAACACCCATATCATTAAAGGTATACAATGTACAGAAGACTGGGTTCAATCAGGCCAAACATTAGTCCTTATTGTAAAACACCCATATCATTAAAGGTATACAATGTACAGAAGACTGGGTTCAATCAGGTCAAACATTAGTCCTTATTGTAAAACACCCATATCATTAAAGGTATAGAATGTACAGAAGACTGGGTTCAATCAGGCCAAACATTAGTCCTTATTGTAAAACACTCATATCATTAAAGGTATAGAATGTACAGAAGACTGGGTTCAATCAGGCCAAACATTAGTCCTTATTGTAAAACACCCATATCATTAAAGGTATAGAATGTACAGAAGACTGGGTTCAATCAGGCCAAACATTAGTTCTTATTGTAAAACACCCATATCATGAAAGGTATACAATGTACAGAAGACTGGGTTCAATCAGGCCAAACATTAGTCCTTATTGTAAAACACCCATATCATTAAAGGTATAGAATGTAGAGAAGACTGGGTTCAATCAGGCCAAACATTAGTCCTTATTGTAAAACACCCATATCATTAAAGGTATACAATGTACAGAAGACTGGGTTCAATCAGGCCACACATTAGTCCTTATTGTAAAACACCCATATCATTAAAGGTATACAATGTACAGAAGACTGGGTTCAATCAGGCCAAACATTAGTCCTTATTGTAAAACACCCATATCATTAAAGGTATAGAATGTACAGAAGACTGGGTTCAATCAGGCCAAACATTAGTCCTTATTGTAAAACACCCATATCATTAAAGGTATACAATGTACAGAAGACTGGGTTCAATCAGGCCAAACATTAGTCCTTATTGTAAAACACCCATATCATTAAAGGTATACAATGTACAGAAGACTGGGTTCAATCAGGCCAAACATTAGTCCTTATTGTAAAACACCCATATCATTAAAGGTATACAATGTACAGAAGACTGGGTTCAATCAGGCCAAACATTTAGTCCTTATTGTAAAACACCTATATCATTAAAGGTATAGAATGTACAGAAGACTGGGTTCAATCAGGCCAAACATTAGTCCTTATTGTAAAACACCCATATCATTAAAGGTATACAATGTACAGAAGACTGGGTTCAATCAGGCCAAACATTTAGTCCTTATTGTAAAACACCTATATCATTAAAGGTATAGAATGTACAGAAGACTGGGTTCAATCAGGCCAAACATTAGTCCTTATTGTAAAACACCCATATCATTAAAGGTATACAATGTACAGAAGACTGGGTTCAATCAGGCCACACATTAGTCCTTATTGTAAAACACCCATATCATTAAAGGTATACAATGTACAGAAGACTGGGTTCAATCAGGCCAAACATTAGTCCTTATTGTAAAACACCCATATCATTAAAGGTATAGAATGTACAGAAGACTGGGTTCAATCAGGCCAAACATTAGTCCTTATTGTAAAACACCCATTTCATTAAAGGTATACAATGTACAGAAGACTGGGTTCAATCAGGCCAAACATTAGTCCTTATTGTAAAACACCCATATCATTAAAGGTATACAATGTACAGAAGACTGGGTTCAATCAGGCCAAACATTAGTCCTTATTGTAAAACACCCATATCATTAAAGGTATACAATGTACAGAAGACTGGGTTCAATCAGGCCAAACATTTAGTCCTTATTGTAAAACACCTATATCATTAAAGGTATAGAATGTACAGAAGACTGGGTTCAATCAGGCCAAACATTAGTCCTTATTGTAAAACACCCATATCATTAAAGGTATACAATGTACAGAAGACTGGGTTCAATCAGGCCAAACATTTAGTCCTTATTGTAAAACACTCATATCATTAAAGGTATAGAATGTACAGAAGACTGGGTTCAATCAGGCCAAACATTAGTCCTTATTGTAAAACACCCATATCATTAAAGGTATACAATGTACAGAAGACTGGGTTCAATCAGGCCAAACATTAGTCCTTATTGTAAAACACCCATATCATTAAAGGTATAGAATGTACAGAAGACTGGGTTCAATCAGGCCAAACATTAGTCCTTATTGTAAAACACCCATATCATTAAAGGTATAGAATGTACAGAAGACTGGGTTCAATCAGGCCAAACATTAGTCCTTATTGTAAAACACCCATATCATTAAAGGTATAGAATGTACAGAAGACTGGGTTCAATCAAGCCAAACATTAGTCCTTATTGTAAAACACCTATATCATTAAAGGTATACAATGTACAGAAGACTGGGTTCAATCAGGCCACACATTAGTCCTTATTGTAAAACACCCATATCATTAAAGGTATAGAATGTACAGAAGACTGGGTTCAATCAAGCCAAACATTAGTCCTTATTGTAAAACACCTATATCATTAAAGGTATAAAATGTACAGAAGACCGAGTTCAATCAGGCCAAACATTAGTCCTTATTGTAAAACACCCATATCATTAAAGGTATACAATGTACAGAAGACTGGGTTCAATCAGGCCAAACATTAGTCCTTATTGTAAAACACCCATATCATTAAAGGTATACAATGTACAGAAGACTGGGTTCAATCAGGCCACACATTAGTCCTTATTGTAAAACACCCATATCATTAAAGGTATAGAATGTACAGAAGACTGGGTTCAATCAGGCCAAACATTAGTCCTTATTGTAAAACACCCATATCATTAAAGGTATACAATGTACAGAAGACTGGGTTCAATCAGGCCAAACATTTAGTCCTTATTGTAAAACACCTATATCATTAAAGGTATACAATGTACAGAAGACTGGGTTCAATCAGGCCAAACATTAGTCCTTATTGTAAAACACCCATATCATTAAAGGTATAGAATGTACAGAAGACTGGGTTCAATCAGGCCAAACATTAGTCCTTATTGTAAAACACCCATATCATTAAAGGTATACAATGTACAGAAGACTGGGTTCAATCAGGCCACACATTAGTCCTTATTGTAAAACACCCATATCATTAAAGGTATAGAATGTACAGAAGACTGGGTTCAATCAGGCCAAACATTAGTCCTTATTGTAAAACACCCATATCATTAAAGGTATACAATGTACAGAAGACTGGGTTCAATCAGGCCAAACATTTAGTCCTTATTGTAAAACACCTATATCATTAAAGGTATACAATGTACAGAAGACTGGGTTCAATCAGGCCAAACATTAGTCCTTATTGTAAAACACCCATATCATTAAAGGTATAGAATGTACAGAAGACTGGGTTCAATCAGGCCAAACATTAGTCCTTATTGTAAAACACCCATATCATTAAAGGTATACAATGTACAGAAGACTGGGTTCAATCAGGCCAAACATTAGTCCTTATTGTAAAACACCCATATCATTAAAGGTATACAATGTACAGAAGACTGGGTTCAATCAGGCCAAACATTAGTCCTTATTGTAAAACACCCATATCATTAAAGGTATACAATGTACAGAAGACTGGGTTCAATCAGGCCAAACATTAGTCCTTATTGTAAAACACCCATATCATTAAAGGTATAGAATGTACAGAAGACTGGGTTCAATCAGGCCAAACATTAGTCCTTATTGTAAAACACCCATATCATTAAAGGTATACAATGTACAGAAGACTGGGTTCAATCAGGCCAAACATTTAGTCCTTATTGTAAAACACCTATATCATTAAAGGTATACAATGTACAGAAGACTGGGTTCAATCAGGCCAAACATTAGTCCTTATTGTAAAACACCCATATCATTAAAGGTATAGAATGTACAGAAGACTGGGTTCAATCAGGCCAAACATTAGTCCTTATTGTAAAACACCCATATCATTAAAGGTATACAATGTACAGAAGACTGGGATCAATCAGGCCAAACATTAGTCCTTATTGTAAAACACCCATATCATTAAAGGTATACAATGTACAGAAGACTGGGTTCAATCAGGCCAAACATTAGTCCTTATTGTAAAACACCTATATCATTAAAGGTATACAATGTACAGAAGACTGGGTTCAATCAGGCCAAACATTAGTCCTTATTGTAAAACACCCATATCATTAAAGGTATACAATGTAGAGAAGACTGGGTTCAATCAGGCCAAACATTAGTCCTTATTGTAAAACACCCATATCATTATAGGTATAGAATGTACAGAAGACTGGGTTCAATCAGGCCAAACATTAGTCCTTATTGTAAAACACCCATATCATTAAAGGTATAGAATGTACAGAAGACTGGGTTCAATCAGGCCAAACATTAGTCCTTATTGTAAAACACCCATATCATTAAAGGTATACAATGTACAGAAGACTGGGTTCAATCAGGCCAAACATTAGTCCTTATTGTAAAACACCCATATCATTAAAGGTATACAATGTACAGAAGACTGGGTTCAATCAGGCCAAACATTGGTCCTTATTGTAAAACACCTATATCATTAAAGGTATACAATGTACAGAAGACTGGGTTCAATCAGGCCAAACATTAGTCCTTATTGTAAAACACCCATATCATTAAAGGTATACAATGTACAGAAGACTGGGTTCAATCAGGCCACACATTAGTCCTTATTGTAAAACACCCATATCATTAAAGGTATAGAATGTACAGAAGACTGGGTTCAATCAGGCCAAACATTAGTCCTTATTGTAAAACACCCATATCATTAAAGGTATAGAATGTACAGAAGACTGGGTTCAATCAGGCCAAACATTAGTCCTTATTGTAAAACACCCATATCATTAAAGGTATACAATGTACAGAAGACTGGGTTCAATCAGGCCAAACATTAGTCCTTATTGTAAAACACCTATATCATTAAAGGTATACAATGTACAGAAGACTGGGTTCAATCAGGCCAAACATTAGTCCTTATTGTAAAACACCCATATCATTAAAGGTATAGAATGTACAGAAGACTGGGTTCAATCAGGCCAAACATTAGTCCTTATTGTAAAACACCCATATCATTAAAGGTATACAATGTACAGAAGACTGGGTTCAATCAGGCCACACATTAGTCCTTATTGTAAAACACCCATATCATTAAAGGTATAGAATGTACAGAAGACTGGGTTCAATCAGGCCAAACATTAGTCCTTATTGTAAAACACCCATATCATTAAAGGTATACAATGTACAGAAGACTGGGTTCAATCAGGCCAAACATTAGTCCTTATTGTAAAACACCCATATCATTAAAGGTATACAATGTACAGAAGACTGGGTTCAATCAGGCCAAACATTAGTCCTTATTGTAAAACACCCATATCATTAAAGGTATAGAATGTACAGAAGACTGGGTTCAATCAGGCCAAACATTAGTCCTTATTGTAAAACACCCATATCATTAAAGGTATACAATGTACAGAAGACTGGGTTCAATCAGGCCAAACATTAGTCCTTATTGTAAAACACCCATATCATTAAAGGTATACAATGTACAGAAGACTGGGTTCAATCAGGCCAAACATTAGTCCTTATTGTAAAACACCCATATCATTAAAGGTATACAATGTACAGAAGACTGGGTTCAATCAGGCCAAACATTAGTCCTTATTGTAAAACACCCATATCATTAAAGGTATAGAATGTACAGAAGACTGGGTTCAATCAGGCCAAACATTAGTCCTTATTGTAAAACACCCATATCATTAAAGGTATACAATGTACAGAAGACTGGGTTCAATCAGGCCAAACATTTAGTCCTTATTGTAAAACACCTATATCATTAAAGGTATACAATGTACAGAAGACTGGGTTCAATCAGGCCAAACATTAGTCCTTATTGTAAAACACCTATATCATTAAAGGTATACAATGTACAGAAGACTGGGTTCAATCAGGCCAAACATTAGTCCTTATTGTAAAACACCCATATCATTAAAGGTATACAATGTACAGAAGACTGGGTTCAATCAGGCCAAACATTAGTCCTTATTGTAAAACACCCATATCATTAAAGGTATACAATGTACAGAAAGACTGGGTTCAATCAGGCCAAACATTAGTCCTTATTGTAAAACACCCATATCATTAAAGGTATACAATGTACAGAAGACTGGGTTCAATCAGGCCAAACATTAGTCCTTATTGTAAAACACCCATATCATTAAAGGTATACAATGTACAGAAGACTGGGTTCAATCAGGCCAAACATTAGTCCTTATTGTAAAACACCCATATCATTAAAGGTATAGAATGTTACAGAAGACTGGGTTCAATCAGGCCAAACATTAGTCCTTATTGTAAAACACCCATATCATTAAAGGTATACAATGTACAGAAGACTGGGTTCAATCAGGCCAAACATTAGTCCTTATTGTAAAACACCCATATCATTAAAGGTATACAATGTACAGAAGACTGGGTTCAATCAGGCCAAACATTAGTCCTTATTGTAAAACACCCATATCATTAAAGGTATACAATGTACAGAAGACTGGGTTCAATCAGGCCAAACATTAGTCCTTATTGTAAAACACCCATATCATTAAAGGTATACAATGTACAGAAGACTGGGTTCAATCAGGCCAAACATTAGTCCTTATTGTAAAACACCCATATCATTAAAGGTATAGAATGTACAGAAGACTGGGTTCAATCAGGCCAAACATTAGTCCTTATTGTAAAACACCCATATCATTAAAGGTATAGAATGTACAGAAGACTGGGTTCAATCAGGCCAAACATTAGTCCTTATTGTAAAACACCCATATCATTAAAGGTATACAATGTACAGAAGACTGGGTTCAATCAGGCCAAACATTAGTCCTTATTGTAAAACACCCATATCATTAAAGGTATACAATGTACAGAAGACTGGGTTCAATCAGGCCAAACATTAGTCCTTATTGTAAAACACCCATATCATTAAAGGTATACAATGTACAGAAGACTGGGTTCAATCAGGCCAAACATTAGTCCTTATTGTAAAACACCCATATCATTAAAGGTATAGAATGTACAGAAGACTGGGTTCAATCAGGCCAAACATTAGTCCTTATTGTAAAACACCCATATCATTAAAGGTATAGAATGTACAGAAGACTGGGTTCAATCAGGCCAAACATTAGTCCTTATTGTAAAACACCCATATCATTAAAGGTATACAATGTACAGAAGACTGGGTTCAATCAGGCCAAACATTAGTCCTTATTGTAAAACACCCATATCATTAAAGGTATACAATGTACAGAAGACTGGGTTCAATCAGGCCAAACATTAGTCCTTATTGTAAAACACCTATATCATTAAAGGTATACAATGTACAGAAGACTGGGTTCAATCAGGCCAAACATTAGTCCTTATTGTAAAACACCCATATCATTAAAGGTATAGAGTACAGAAGACTGGGTTCAATCAGGCCAAACATTAGTCCTTATTGTAAAACACCCATATCATTAAAGGTATACAATGTACAGAAGACTGGGTTCAATCAGGCCAAACATTAGTCCTTATTGTAAAACACCCATATCATTAAAGGTATGCAATGTAGAGAAGACTGGGTTCAATCAGGCCAAACATTAGTCCTTATTGTAAAACACCCATATCATTAAAGGTATAGAATGTACAGAAGACCGAGTTCAATCAGGCCAAACATTAGTCCTTATTGTAAAACACCCATATCATTAAAGGTATAGAATGTACAGAAGACTGGGTTCAATCAGGCCAAACATTAGTCCTTATTGTAAAACACCCATATCATGAAAGGTATACAATGTACAGAAGACTGGGTTCAATCAGGCCAAACATTAGTCCTTATTGTAAAACACCCATATCATTAAAGGTATACAATGTACAGAAGACTGGGTTCAATCAGGCCAAACATTAGTCCTTATTGTAAAACACCTATATCATGAAAGGTATACAATGTACAGAAGACTGGGTTCAATCAGGCCAAACATTAGTCCTTATTGTAAAACACCCATATCATTAAAGGTATACAATGTACAGAAGACTGGGTTCAATCAGGCCAAACATTAGTCCTTATTGTAAAACACCCATATCATTAAAGGTATACAATGTACAGAAGACTGGGTTCAATCAGGCCAAACATTAGTCCTTATTGTAAAACACCCATATCATTAAAGGTATACAATGTACAGAAGACTGGGTTCAATCAGGCCAAACATTAGTCCTTATTGTAAAACACATATATCATTAAAGGTATACAATGTACAGAAGACTGGGTTCAATCAGGCCAAACATTAGTCCTTATTGTAAAACACCCATATCATTAAAGGTATGCAATGTAGAGAAGACTGGGTTCAATCAGGCCAAACATTAGTCCTTATTGTAAAACACCCATATCATTAAAGGTATACAATGTACAGAAGACTGGGTTCAATCAGGCCAAACATTAGTCCTTATTGTAAAACACCCATATCATTAAAGGTATACAATGTACAGAAGACTGGGTTCAATCAGGCCAAACATTAGTCCTTATTGTAAAACACCCATATCATTAAAGGTATACAATGTACAGAAGACTGGGTTCAATCAGGCCAAACATTAGTCCTTATTGTAAAACACCCATATCATTAAAGGTATACAATGTACAGAAGACTGGGTTCAATCAGGCCAAACATTAGTCCTTATTGTAAAACACCTATATCATTAAAGGTATACAATGTACAGAAGACTGGGTTCAATCAGGCCAAACATTAGTTCTTATTGTAAAACACCCATATCATTAAAGGTATAGAATGTACAGAAGACTGGGTTCAATCAGGCCAAACATTAGTCCTTATTGTAAAACACCCATATCATTAAAGGTATAGAATGTACAGAAGACTGGGTTCAATCAGGCCAAACATTAGTCCTTATTGTAAAACACTCATATCATTAAAGGTATACAATGTACAGAAGACTGGGTTCAATCAGGCCAAACATTAGTTCTTATTGTAAAACACCCATATCATTAAAGGTATAGAATGTACAGAAGACTGGGTTCAATCAGGCCAAACATTAGTCCTTATTGTAAAACACCCATATCATTAAAGGTATAGAATGTACAGAAGACTGGGTTCAATCAGGCCAAACATTAGTCCTTATTGTAAAACACCCATATCATTAAAGGTATGCAATGTAGAGAAGACTGGGTTCAATCAGGCCAAACATTAGTCCTTATTGTAAAACACCCATATCATTAAAGGTATACAATGTACAGAAGACTGGGTTCAATCAGGCCAAACATTAGTCCTTATTGTAAAACACCCATATCATTAAAGGTATACAATGTACAGAAGACTGGGTTCAATCAGGCCAAACATTAGTCCTTATTGTAAAACACCCATATCATTAAAGGTATACAATGTACAGAAGACTGGGTTCAATCAGGCCAAACATTAGTCCTTATTGTAAAACACCCATATCATTAAAGGTATACAATGTACAGAAGACTGGGTTCAATCAGGCCAAACATTAGTCCTTATTGTAAAACACTCATATCATTAAAGGTATACAATGTACAGAAGACTGGGTTCAATCAGGCCAAACATTAGTCCTTATTGTAAAACACCCATATCATGAAAGGAATAGAATGTACAGAAGACTGGGTTCAATCAGGCCAAACATTAGTTCTTATTGTAAAACACCCATATCATTAAAGGTATACAATGTACAGAAGACTGGGTTCAATCAGGCCAAACATTAGTCCTTATTGTAAAACACCCATATCATGAAAGGTATAGAATGTACAGAAGACTGGGTTCAATCAGGCCAAACATTAGTTCTTATTGTAAAACACCCATATCATTAAAGGTATACAATGTACAGAAGACTGGGTTCATTCAGGCCAAACATTAGTCCTTATTGTAAAACACCTATATCATTAAAGGTATACAATGTACAGAAGACTGGGTTCAATCAGGCCACACATTAGTCCTTATTGTAAAACACCCATATCATTAAAGGTATAGAATGTACAGAAGACTGGGTTCAATCAGGCCAAACATTAGTCCTTATTGTAAAACACCCATATCATTAAAGGTATACAATGTACAGAAGACTGGGTTCAATCAGGCCAAACATTAGTCCTTATTGTAAAACACCCATATCATTAAAGGTATACAATGTACAGAAGACTGGGTTCAATCAGGCCAAACATTAGTCCTTATTGTAAAACACCCATATCATTAAAGGTATACAATGTACAGAAGACTGGGTTCAATCAAGCCAAACATTAGTCCTTATTGTAAAACACATATATCATTAAAGGTATACAATGTACAGAAGACTGGGTTCAATCAGGCCAAACATTAGTCCTTATTGTAAAACACTCATATCATTAAAGGTATACAATGTACAGAAGACTGGGTTCAATCAGGCCAAACATTAGTCCTTATTGTAAAACACCCATATCATTAAAGGTATACAATGTACAGAAGACTGGGTTCAATCAGGCCAAACATTAGTCCTTATTGTAAAACACCCATATCATTAAAGGTATAGAATGTACAGAAGACTGGGTTCAATCAGGCCAAACATTAGTCCTTATTGTAAAACACCCATATCATTAAAGGTATACAATGTACAGAAGACTGGGTTCAATCAGGCCAAACATTAGTCCTTATTGTAAAACACCCATATCATTAAAGGTATAGAATGTACAGAAGACTGGGTTCAATCAGGCCAAACATTAGTCCTTATTGTAAAACACCCATATCATTAAAGGTATAGAATGTACAGAAGACTGGGTTCAATCAGGCCAAACATTAGTCCTTATTGTAAAACACCCATATCATTAAAGGTATACAATGTACAGAAGACTGGGTTCAATCAGGCCAAACATTAGTCCTTATTGTAAAACACCCATATCATTAAAGGTATACAATGTACAGAAGACTGGGTTCAATCAGGCCAAACATTAGTCCTTATTGTAAAACACCCATATCATTAAAGGTATACAATGTACAGAAGACTGGGTTCAATCAGGCCAAACATTAGTCCTTATTGTAAAACACCCATATCATTAAAGGTATACAATGTACAGAAGACTGGGTTCAATCAGGCCAAACATTAGTCCTTATTGTAAAACACCCATATCATTAAAGGTATACAATGTACAGAAGACTGGGTTCAATCAGGCCAAACATTAGTCCTTATTGTAAAACACTCATATCATTAAAGGTATAGAATGTAGAGAAGACTGGGTTCAATCAGGCCAAACATTAGTCCTTATTGTAAAACACTCATATCATTAAAGGTATACAATGTACAGAAGACTGGGTTCAATCAGGCCAAACATTAGTCCTTATTGTAAAACACATATATCATTAAAGGTATAGAATGTACAGAAGACTGGGTTCAATCAGGCCAAACATTAGTCCTTATTGTAAAACACATATATCATTAAAGGTATACAATGTACAGAAGACTGGGTTCAATCAGGCCAAACATTAGTCCTTATTGTAAAACACTCATATCATTAAAGGTATAGAATGTACAGAAGACTGGGTTCAATCAGGCCAAACATTAGTCCTTATTGTAAAACACCCATATCATTCAAGGTATAGAATGTACAGAAGACTGGGTTCAATCAGGCCACACATTAGTCCTTATTGTAAAACACCTATATCATTAAAGGTATACAATGTAGAGAAGACTGGGTTCAATCAGGCCAAACATTAGTCCTTATTGTAAAACACTCATATCATTAAAGGTATAGAATGTACAGAAGACTGGGTTCAATCAGGCCAAACATTAGTCCTTATTGTAAAACACTCATATCATTAAAGGTATACAATGTACAGAAGACTGGGTTCAATCAGGCCAAACATTAGTCCTTATTGTAAAACACCCATATCATTAAAACATTAGCCAATCATTTATCATATCTGCTAAATCAATAGTTTCACCCTGCCACTTTTTTATTGAAGTGTCTGAATCAAACCAGGAAAGTGAGCAGTCATGTATTTGTTTGTTAGGGTATGGTATTGATTTTGCCTCTTTCTACAATTGTTATTTTTGATTTTAGAATTCTTCCCAACAGTGTGGTATTTTAGAATTCTTCCCAATAGTGTGGTATTTTAGAATTCTTCCCAACAGTGTGGTATTTTAGAATTCTTCCCAACAGTGTGGTATTTTGGAATTCTTCCCAACATTGTGGTATTTTAGAATTCTTCCCAACAGTGTGGTATTTTAGAATTCTTCCCAACAGTGTGGTATTTTAGAATTCTTCCCAATAGTGTGGTATTTTAGAATTCTTCCCAACAGTGTGGTATTTTAGAATTCTTCCCAACAGTGTGGTATTTTAGAATTCTTCCCAACAGTGTGGTATTTTGGAATTCTTCCCAACAGTGTGGTATTTTAGAATTCTTCCCAACAGTGTGGTATTTTAGAATTCTTCCCAACAGTGTGGTATTTTAGAATTCTTCCCAACAGTGTGGTATTTTAGAATTCTTCCCAATAGTGTGGTATTTTGGAATTCTTCCCAACAGTGTGGTATTTTAGAATTCTTCCCAACAGTGTGGTATTTTAGAATTCTTCCCAACAGTGTGGTATTTTAGAATTCTTCCCAATAGTGTGGTATTTTAGAATTCTTCCCAACAGTGTGGTATTTTAGAATTCTTCCCAACAGTGTGGTATTTTGGAATTCTTCCCAACATTGTGGTATTTTAGAATTCTTCCCAACAGTGTGGTATTTTAGAATTCTTCCCAACAGTGTGGTATTTTAGAATTCTTCCCAATAGTGTGGTATTTTAGAATTCTTCCCAGCAGTGTGGTATTTTAGAATTCTTCACAACAGTGTGGTATTTTAGAATTCTTCCCAACAGTGTGGTATTTTAGAATTCTTCCCAACAGTGTGGTATTTTAGAATTCTTCCCAACAGTGTTGGTATTTTAGAATTCTTCCCAACAGTGTGGTATTTTAGAATTCTTCCCAACAGTGTGGTATTTTAGAATTCTTCCCAACAGTGTGGTATTTTAGAATTCTTCCCAACAGTGTGGTATTTTAGAATTCTTCCCAACAGTGTGGTATTTTAGAATTCTTCCCAACAGTGTGGTATTTTTTGTTTTTCCTTTTATTAGAATGATCATGAATACAAAAACATGAACACGACAATTACTTCCAGGTTTGTTTGTACAGCCAATTGTTTAACATTATGAAAATTTAAAACAAACATTCAGTAAATGAAAAACAGGAATTCACAATTTTAAAAAGAAAGGAATTAAGTTAAACACAACAACAACAAATTCCTATACTGAGGTAAAAATGAAACATTATGGAACAGTCTTTTCATAGCTCAAGTTACTGTTCTTTATCTAAGTCAACATGGGGTCTTCAATGATGAAAATACCTCGATTCATTATCTATCCCTTCTAAGCCATCCCTCTACCAATAAAACTGACTACCACAATATAACTGAAATATTGTTGAAAGTGGCGTTAAACACCATAACTCTAACCATAACCCTTCTAAGTCATAAATGCTACAGATGTGCTAATTAATAAAGGTATAACTACAGATGTGCTAATTAATAAAGGTATAACTACAGATGTGCTAATTAATAAAGGTATAACTACAGATGTGCTAATTAATAAAGGTATAGCTACAGATGTGCTAATTAATAAAGGTATAACTACAGATGTGCTAATTAATAAAGGTATAACTACAGATGTGCTAATTAATAAAGGTATAACTACAGATGTGCTAATTAATAAAGGTATAACTACAGATGTGCTAATTAATAAAGGTATAACTACAGATGTGCTAATTAATAAAGGTATAACTACAGATGTGCTAATTAATAAAGGTATAGCTACAGATGTGCTAATTAATAAAGGTATAGCTACAGATGTGCTAATTAATAAAGGTATAACTACAGATGTGCTAATTAATAAAGGTATAACTACAGATGTGCTAATTAATAAAGGTATAACTACAGATGTGCTAATTAATAAAGGTATAACTACAGATGTGCTAATTAATAAAGGTATAACTACAGATGTGCTAATTAATAAAGGTATAACTACAGATGTGCTAATTAATAAAGGTATAACTACAGATGTGCTAATTAATAAAGGTATAACTACAGATGTGCTAATTAATAAAGGTATAACTACAGATGTGCTAATTAATAAAGGTATAACTACAGATGTGCTAATTAATAAAGGTATAACTAAATTTTACTATGTTGGAATTTGGGGTTCTTCAACACCAGGTTCATAAAAATAGAAAGCTTGATTTTTGTCTTTCCTAACTATAGATGAATTCTAATTATCTGCAGTTTTTCTATTTTCCATCATTTTTTTCTTTTTCACTTCTTTTAACCATATGATGAGACCCATAATCTATTGGGTTTCACACAATCATTTCCGATTAAATTTGGAATATTAAGCCATTTTTACTTGTGATATAATTAAAGTTGGATTACTAAAAATGTAGACATCTTACCTAGTGTGCATGTTAAGACCTGTTTCTGGAATAATATCAAGTATGGGCAAAGTCAAAATATTGGAAAATCTTTTTTAAATCTTTGGCAGCAAGAACAGCTTAAAAGTTAAAATCAGATAAGGTGTTCTATGCTTGAAGGGGGATGAAACTAAATTTGAAATATTAGAAAAATCTGAAAAGGAAAACTAATAAAATTATATCAAATGAAACCAGATGTTTACAAAGGACGACGGACGCATACCATACGTCGATATACTAATCCAAAATGACGACATTTTTTGATGTCGACATTAATCTTCCAGATGATGATATATGCGTATATGGGGGGTACCAATTACATACATTGTGTGTTGGTACAAGACTTTGTATCATGTCAAGCCTGTTGTGTGAACCAGTATCACATCAAGTCACGATAGCAACGAGCAGTGGTCCGATTAGTTCACACTAATACAAAGTCTTGTACCAACACACTGTGTATGTAGTAAGTTCTAAGCCATCCCTACACCAATAAAACTGACTGCCACAATATAACTGAAATATTGTTGAAAGTGGTGTAAAACACCATAACTCTAACCCTTCCAAGTCATAAATGCTACAGATGTGCTAAAATAATTAATTTTAATTATTTGTTTAAAATTTGTTTTTATTGAAATGTTAGATAACATTTCAATAAAAACAAATTTTAAACAAATAATTAAAATTAATTATTTTATTACAGTACTATGAGAGAGAGACTACATTTTGTGCATGACAAAACATAAGATTTAAAGAGTAATTTATTTATTAGTAACATTTTAATAATTTTGAACATAGTATTTTACATATCGTTCACCTGTCATTTAAAGCCACTGTTTTCAATTTAACATCCATACAGAACATGCATAACTAATAGAATAAGATGATATACATATTTACTGTGTCTATTTCCTAGAAGAAAGATTTAAACTTTAAGGAAATATACATTCAATAATGTAAATACATATTTTTGTACATTCATTTTATAACTACAGTTATGGTATGGTATTGTATACATGGTAGTTGAATCAACATTGTGGGTAAATTATTATATAAATATAATACTTGATTATTGCTTTATTATTATATAAAGATAATACTTGATTATTGCTTTATTATTATATAAAGATAATACTTGATTATTGCTTTATTATTATATAAAGATAATACTTGATTATTGCTTTATTATTATATAAAGATAATACTTGATTATTGCTTTATTATTATATAAAGATAATACTTGATTATTGCTTTATTATTACCATTAAGCATACAATGCATGTTAGTAAAATTTCTAATTAAAAAAAACATATGAGTATTTCAAGTAGGGGGTCATGCCATGTGGAGACTGCCTACCCTTCCGGAGCATCCAAGTTCATCCTCAGTTTTTGATTGGTTCTTTATTGTTTGCACAATCATATTTTATTTCTCACACATGCAAAATACAATATACATAGTGCAAAACTAACACAAAGGATTCCAAAACAAGAATAACTATGCTGATATCTATCTCCTTAATAAAATATTAGGGATGGCAACGAGTACCCGGTAAACCGGGTACTCGCTCGAACATCCGATTATCGAATACCAAAATCGGTATTCGGTTACTCGGAAAACTTTATTTTATGAAAATAATGATAAAATTTTCCGGACGATAAATAATTAATGTTAGATATAATAGAAATCGTACACATAAACCAGCGCTTGGCATATGTTTACATAACAATTATTGGTCAATTAAATGGTAATTGATCTCTGATCTGTTTATTCCCCCGGCAAAACACTAGCTTGTAGGTTTAACCATGTTAACCAAACAAAGTGATTAAACTGGTATGAACACAATTCGAATTTAAAGTATTGAACTATTAAAAGTGTGTTTGAATTGAATTTCGAGAGATAGGGCTGTGAAAATGCCACCTCCTACATCTAAAGTTTGGAAGTTTTTCAAACGATGTAATGACTCGAAAACTGTCAAATGCCAGTAACTGATTCTCTTGCGTGGTGAAAAGATAATTCCGATAAATATTCAAGACTCTCGGTTCTTGCTCGCCGGTATTTAGCTGTTCCGTCGGAAAGAATCTTCTCAGCAGCAGGTTTGATTGTTACGAAGCTTCGCAACAGACTGTCATCGTCTTGCATCGACCAAATTATTTTCCTTAGCAAAAACTCTGTACCACAATGACCGAATAACAATCATGAATGTGACATGACATAACCTGGTATGTAAATAATTTGTACTGTGTTGTAAATAATAAATTTATATTTTTAAATTTGTTATCATTCAACTGAATCTTTACAATTATAGTTGAAATATAAAACTTTGAAAAAATGAAAAGAAAGGAAGAAAACAGAAGTGTCATTGAACCCAGCTGTACCTTTTTTAAACCGAACAAATTAAATTTTCTACCGAGTAACCGGGTACTCGTTCGGAGACCTGACCGAGTAACAGGTTATACGGTTTTAATCGATTTGACATCCCTATAAAATATACAATGTTTATCAACTTCATATATTGCATACTTTATAAAATTTGTTCAAATATGACTGTATTATAATACATTGCTGGAAAAAAGTGTTTGTTCATCTTTAGTTTCCTGTGTTGTTCATGTTGATTATTTTTCTCTTCTTTTTTTTTTTTTTTTTTTTTTCCTTCAGTTTTTGCAATGTGTTCGTCTTTCCTATCTATTTATGATTTTGTATCACATCTTGGTAGTCATACTAATTTTAAAAAGTTTGTTTTACCCCAATATTTGACTAGCTTAGTAACATTTTATATTGACATTATAAATATATTTCTAATTACAAAATAATATCTAGCTCCTGCCAGCAAAGAGGGAATGTCTTCTCATACATAGAAGTTACAATATAAAAAATATATTTATATTTCAAATGGATGTATATCTCTTTTTTTTTTATCATGTAAAAATAATTAAAATAAATTTGCAATTACATGTATAACATAAATACTGATTTCAAAACCGTGGAAGAAATAAGTAAAAAATATACATTTGTATACATAACTATAATTCAAATACTGACTTCAAAATCGGGGACTCATTTTGCGAAAAAAACCAAATAGGCTGTCAGGAGCCTATAATCGCTCACCTGGTTTTCAATTTGACTTTTAAATTACATAAGACAAATATTAGCTTTTTTTTTTTGCCATTTGAAATTTCTGCTAATAGAATTGGCAGCCATCTTGGATCAAATATTATTTCAGCTCAAGTTTCTGAGCAGAAGATTTTAAGGTGATTTTTTTTCTCAAAATATACAAAATTGTTATTAATTGGTTGAAAGAAAAATTTCACAGAAAAACCTGGAATATATGGTAAAGTACTCATTGCCATGTACTGATGTAGCTGCAGTTTCTGAGCTCATTTTGATTTACAATAAAGCAGTAATGGACAATTGAAGAAATTTCTATTTTTAGTAACAGCAGGATTCCTAAATGGAAGGTGGGGCTGTTTGACATAATTTTGAAAGGAACCCTCCAAAAGACCATCACACCCATGTATGGCTTAATATGGTTCAGTGGTTTCAAGGAAAAGATTTAAATGTGAAAGTTTACGATATACTATGGATTGACATAGGGACGCTGACCGATGACAGATGCCAAGTGATGACAAAAGCTTACATAGCCTTTGGCCAGGTGAGCTAAAAAATACAGTCGAATATTAATAAAGATATCAAATATTGCAGTAATGTATCTATACTATGTTATAAATGTGAGGTAGTATCATTTGTATTATGGAATTTAAAGGTAAATGCAGTTGTCTCCCATTCTACATTGTTTTGACTGACAGGTGTCTTCATGGTTTTCTCTATAAATTCACAGTGACCATCTGTATCTACTAGAATAATAGAGTGAGTCCTACAAAATACAGTAAAACAGCATTAAAACATATCTACTAGAATAATAGAGTGAGTCCTACAAAATACAGTAAAACAGCATTAAAACATATCTACTAGAATAATGGAGTGAGTTCTACAAAGTACAGTAAAACAGCATTAAAACATATCTACTAGAATAATAGAGTGAGTCCTACAAAATACAGTAAAACAGCATTAAAACATATCTACTAGAATAATGGAATGAGTTCTACAAAGTACAATGAAACAGCATTAAAACATATCTACTAGAATAATGGAATGAGTTCTACAAAGTACAGTAAAACAGCATTAAAACATATCTACTAGAATAATGGAATGAGTTCTACAAAGTACAATAAAACAGCATTAAAACATATCTACTAGAATAATAGAGTGAGTCCTACAAAGTACAGTAAAACAGCATTAAAACATATCTACTAGAATAATGGAGTGAGTTCTACAAAGTACAATAAAACAGCATTAAAACATATCTACTAGAATAATAGAGTGAGTCCTACAAAGTACAGTAAAACAGCATTAAAACATATCTACTAGAATAATGGAATGAGTTCTACAAAATACAGTAAAACAGCATTAAAACATATCTACTAGAATAATAGAGTGAGTTCTACAAAGTACAGTAAACAGCATTAAAACATATCTACTAGAATAATAGAGTGAGTTCTACAAAGTACAGTAAAACAGCATTAAAACATATCTACTAGAATAATAGAGTGAGTTCTACAAAATACAGTAAAACAGCATTAAAACATATCTACTAGAATAATAGAGTGAGTTCTACAAAGTACAATAAAACAGCATTAAAACATATCTACTAGAATAATGGAATGAGTTCTACAAAGTACAGTAAAACAAAAATTAAATTTAAATTTGCAAACTGCTGCTACCTTGAATTTCATTGGACGAAACGGCTAAATTTTAAAGTTTTCACATTGATAATTCCATTTTGCTAATGATTATTCATACACCATTCTACCACATTTTGCAATTCATTTTTTTAAAGTGAGAATATATATCTGTTTTGAAATTAACAAAACAAAATATTCCTTCCTTCGAATCAATAAAAAATAAATGAAAAAAAACCCCAATACAAATCAGTGTAAATGCATCAAACAAATGAAACACCGATGTCACAAGGTCATGTACAATAATACTCTGTACAACATTATGTGATCAAGTTTGTCAGTGACTTGCGATAGGTCGGTGGCTTTATTCGGGTCCTCCGGTTTCCTCCACCAATAAAACTGACCACCACGATATAACTGAAATATTGTTGAAAGTGGTATCAAGCACCATCAAACAAACAAACAAACAAACAATGTTGATATTTGATATTGGAATTGTTCCAACAGTGTGATGTTTCTTATTTTTCTTCTTTTTTTTTTACATAACAGCAAAAATAAATTTGAAAATTACCTTGTGCCATATCTAAATTTAGGTGTCCATACGAATGCTGCACTTCTCTCACGAGTTGTATCTTCGTCCATATTTGACATTGCTGCCTGTTTTGCAACTTGCTGATCATCTTTAAACCTAATATAAATCAGTGTCAATGAAAAGTTGGGAAAGTCTGTGAAAATGAGCACTGTTAAAGTCACAGACAAGAAACATAGGTAGCTGACAACATTTCATACATTTCAAACCAGTCTAAAATCACTCAAAATGTAAAGTTTTCTACTTTTCTGAGATTAAAACTTGATCATTATTTTATTTGAAATGAATGCGTGTAATAAAAAAAAATGTATATCTAATCTAAATGAATGACTTATGTCATGAAAATTACTATACAATGAAGTTGGCATAAGGCTGTTGTTGTTACCAGTTAGAGGGTATCATAAGAATTAAACAAGATTTTATATATGTTTCATTCATCACCTTTACATAAAATTCTGCTGACTTATTCAGTTTATGAGTGATGTGGCAGAGTTTACACATCAATAAACTCATAGAAAATCGTATTTTAAATTCTACAATATGTGAGTCAACCAGAAACGATTATGCCATGTAGTTCCCATATTCAAAGTCATATCGGAACCACAGGTGGAATATCCTTTGTAGAGCATTCTTACATAATGTCTGCCAAGTTTCAGTCCAATGGTTCAGTTCTTTCAGATGAAGACTTGTCATATTTCATTTCTGATCTGAGTGGATCCTTACATTATTACTGTACAGAAGCAAATAGAATACTGGATTCAATTTATACAATGATAAATGAGCTGCATGCTGGATTTATACAAAATCTTTATAGCATAATAACTCTTGCATTCCGAATATCGAAAATAAATCACAAGTTACCGAACAGTGCAATAATTTATGATTGTGCGATTGCATTTGAGTTAATTATCATCGTTGTTCGTTTTTTACTGATTCATTTTTTATATTCAGTATGAAAGAGTATCTATACTGCTAATGCTACATATACTTGGGTTGAGCTAATAAGATACTTAAAAAGGGGACTTGGGTTGTGATGATGTTTGTACTGAGACGTCAAGAAGTGAAATAAACGTCTTTATCGCCAAATTGGACATTTTCCCTTTGATGTGAGCTGCTGATAGTCTGGATCACTGAACTGACCTTGATCCACAAAAATATTAGGTCAGTTCGTAACTCGCATGTGCAAGAACTGACTCTGATATTGAAAATTATCTGTCAGTGTGACGTCAACCAATAAAAACAATAACGTCAGTTCTGAAGATCTCAACATACATTATCACTTTAGTATCACAGCTTGTCCTAACAATAACATCAGTTTTAAAGATCTCAACATACATTATCACTTTAGTATCACAGCTTGTCCTAACAATAACGTCAGTTCTGAAGATCTCAACATACATTATCACTTTAGTATCACAGCTTGTCCTAACAATAACGTCAGTTCTGAAGATCTCAACATACATTATCACTTTAGTATCACAGCTTGTCCTAACAATAACATCAGTTTTAAAGATCTCAACATACATTATCACTTTAGTATCACAGCTTGTCCTAACAATAACATCAGTTCTGAAGATCTCAACATACATTATCACTTTAGTATCACAGCTTGTCCTAACAATAACATCAGTTCTGAAGATCTCAACATACATTATCACTTTAGTATCACAGCTTGTCCTAACAATAACATCAGTTTTAAAGATCTCAACATACATTATCACTTTAGTATCACAGCTTGTCCTAACAATAACGTCAGTTCTGAAGATCTCAACATACATTATCACTTTAGTATCACAGCTTGTCCTAACAATAACATCAGTTTTAAAGATCTCAACATACATTATCACTTTAGTATCACAGCTTGTCCTAACAATAACGTCAGTTCTGAAGATCTCAACATACATTATCACTTTAGTATCACAGCTTGTCCTAACAATAACGTCAGTTCTGAAGATCTCAACATACATTATCACTTTAGTATCACAGCTTGTCCTAACAATAACATCAGTTTTAAAGATCTCAACATACATTATCACTTTAGTATCACAGCTTGTCCTAACAATAACATCAGTTTTAAAGATCTCAACATACATTATCACTTTAGTATCACAGCTTGTCCTAACAATAACGTCAGTTCTGAAGATCTCAACATACATTATCACTTTAGTATCACAGCTTGTCCTAACAATAACATCAGTTTTAAAGATCTCAACATACATTATCACTTTAGTATCACAGCTTGTCCTAACAATAACATCAGTTTTAAAGATCTCAACATACATTATCACTTTAGTATCACAGCTTGTCCTAACAATAACATCAGTTTTAAAGATCTCAACATACATTATCACTTTAGTATCACAGCTTGTCCTAACAATAACATCAGTTCTGAAGATCTCAACATACATTATCACTTTAGTATCACAGCTTGTCCTAACAATAACATCAGTTTTAAAGATCTCAACATACATTATCACTTTAGTATCACAGCTTGTCCTAACAATAACATCAGTTTTAAAGATCTCAACATACATTATCACTTTAGTATCACAGCTTGTCCTAACAATAACATCAGTTCTGAAGATCTCAACATACATTATCACTTTAGTATCACAGCTTGTCCTAACAATAACATCAGTTTTAAAGATCTCAACATACATTATCACTTTAGTATCACAGCTTGTCCTAACAATAACGTCAGTTTTAAAGATCTCAACATACATTATCACTTTAGTATCACAGCTTGTCCTAACAATAACATCAGTTTTAAAGATTTCAACATACATTATCACTTTAGTATCACAGCTTGTCCTAACAATAACATCAGTTTTAAAGATCTCAACATACATTATCACTTTAGTATCACAGCTTGTCCTAACAATAACATCAGTTTTAAAGATCTCAACATACATTATCACTTTAGTATCACAGCTTGTCCTAACAATAACGTCAGTTCTGAAGATCTCAACATACATTATCACTTTAGTATCACAGCTTGTCCTAACAATAACATCAGTTTTAAAGATCTCAACATACATTATCACTTTAGTATCACAGCTTGTCCTAACAATAACATCAGTTTTAAAGATCTCAACATACATTATCACTTTAGTATCACAGCTTGTCCTAACAATAACATCAGTTCTGAAGATCTCAACATACATTATCACTTTAGTATCACAGCTTGTCCTAACAATAACATCAGTTTTAAAGATCTCAACATACATTATCACTTTAGTATCACAGCTTGTCCTAACAATAACATCAGTTCTGAAGATCTCAACATACATTATCACTTTAGTATCACAGCTTGTCCTAACAATAACATCAGTTTTAAAGATCTCAACATACATTATCACTTTAGTATCACAGCTTGTCCTAACAATAACATCAGTTTTAAAGATCTCAACATACATTATCACTTTAGTATCACAGCTTGTCCTAACAATAACGTCAGTTCTGAAGATCTCAACATACATTATCACTTTAGTATCACAGCTTGTCCTAACAATAACATCAGTTCTGAAGATCTCAACATACATTATCACTTTAGTATCACAGCTTGTCCTAACAATAACATCAGTTTTAAAGATCTCAACATACATTATCACTTTAGTATCACAGCTTGTCCTAACAATAACGTCAGTTCTGAAGATCTCAACATACATTATCACTTTAGTATCACAGCTTGTCCTAACAATAACATCAGTTCTGAAGATCTCAACATACATTATCACTTTAGTATCACAGCTTGTCCTAACAATAACGTCAGTTCTGAAGATCTCAACATACATTATCACTTTAGTATCACAGCTTGTCCTAACAATAACGTCAGTTCTGAAGATCTCAACATACATTATCACTTTAGTATCACAGCTTGTCCTAACAATAACATCAGTTTTAAAGATCTCAACATACATTATCACTTTAGTATCACAGCTTGTCCTAACAATAACGTCAGTTCTGAAGATCTCAACATACATTATCACTTTAGTATAACAGCTTGTCCTAACAATAACATCAGTTTTAAAGATCTCAACATACATTATCACTTTAGTATCACAGCTTGTCCTAACAATAACGTCAGTTCTGAAGATCTCAACATACATTATCACTTTAGTATCACAGCTTGTCCTAACAATAACATCAGTTTTAAAGATCTCAACATACATTATCACTTTAGTATCACAGCTTGTCCTAACAATAACGTCAGTTCTGAAGATCTCAACATACATTATCACTTTAGTATCACAGCTTGTCCTAACAATAACATCAGTTTTAAAGATCTCAACATACATTATCACTTTAGTATCACAGCTTGTCCTAACAATAACGTCAGTTCTGAAGATCTCAACATACATTATCACTTTAGTATCACAGCTTGTCCTAACAATAACATCAGTTTTAAAGATCTCAACATACATTATCACTTTAGTATCACAGCTTGTCCTAACAATAACGTCAGTTCTGAAGATCTCAACATACATTATCACTTTAGTATCACAGCTTGTCCTAACAATAACGTCAGTTCTGAAGATCTCAACATACATTATCACTTTAGTATCACAGCTTGTCCTAACAATAACATCAGTTTTAAAGATCTCAACATACATTATCACTTTAGTATCACAGCTTGTCCTAACAATAACATCAGTTTTAAAGATCTCAACATACATTATCACTTTAGTATCACAGCTTGTCCTAACAATAACATCAGTTCTGAAGATCTCAACATACATTATCACTTTAGTATCACAGCTTGTCCTAACAATAACGTCAGTTCTGAAGATCTCAACATACATTATCACTTTAGTATCACAGCTTGTCCTAACAATAACATCAGTTCTGAAGATCTCAACATACATTATCACTTTAGTATCACAGCTTGTCCTAACAATAACGTCAGTTCTGAAGATCTCAACATACATTATCACTTTAGTATCACAGCTTGTCCTAACAATAACATCAGTTTTAAAGATCTCAACATACATTATCACTTTAGTATCACAGCTTGTCCTAACAATAACATCAGTTTTAAAGATCTCAACATACATTATCACTTTAGTATCACAGCTTGTCCTAACAATAACATCAGTTTTAAAGATCTCAACATACATTATCACTTTAGTATCACAGCTTGTCCTAACAATAACATCAGTTCTGAAGATCTCAACATACATTATCACTTTAGTATCACAGCTTGTCCTAACAATAACGTCAGTTTTAAAGATCTCAACATACATTATCACTTTAGTATCACAGCTTGTCCTAACAATAACGTCAGTTCTGAAGATCTCAACATACATTATCACTTTAGTATCACAGCTTGTCCTAACAATAACATCAGTTTTAAAGATCTCAACATACATTATCACTTTAGTATCACAGCTTGTCCTAACAATAACGTCAGTTCTGAAGATCTCAACATACATTATCACTTTAGTATCACAGCTTGTCCTAACAATAACATCAGTTTTAAAGATCTCAACATACATTATCACTTTAGTATCACAGCTTGTCCTAACAATAATGTCAGTTCTGAAGATCTCAACATACATTATCACTTTAGTATCACAGCTTGTCCTAACAATAACATCAGTTTTAAAGATCTCAACATACATTATCACTTTAGTATCACAGCTTGTCCTAACAATAACGTCAGTTCTGAAGATCTCAACATACATTATCACTTTAGTATCACAGCTTGTCCTAACAATAACATCAGTTTTAAAGATCTCAACATACATTATCACTTTAGTATCACAGCTTGTCCTAACAATAACATCAGTTTTAAAGATCTCACCATACATTATCACTTTAGTATCACAGCTTGTCCTAACAATAACGTCAGTTCTGAAGATCTCAACATACATTATCACTTTAGTATCACAGCTTGTCCTAACAATAACATCAGTTTTAAAGATCTCAACATACATTATCACTTTAGTATCACAGCTTGTCCTAACAATAACGTCAGTTCTGAAGATCTCAACATACATTATCACTTTAGTATCACAGCTTGTCCTAACAATAACATCAGTTTTAAAGATCTCAACATACATTATCACTTTAGTATCACAGCTTGTCCTAACAATAACGTCAGTTCTGAAGATCTCAACATACATTATCACTTTAGTATCACAGCTTGTCCTAACAATAACATCAGTTTTAAAGATCTCAACATACATTATCACTTTAGTATCACAGCTTGTCCTAACAATAACATCAGTTTTAAAGATCTCAACATACATTATCACTTTAGTATCACAGCTTGTCCTAACAATAACATCAGTTTTAAAGATCTCAACATACATTATCACTTTAGTATCACAGCTTGTCCTAACAATAACGTCAGTTCTGAAGATCTCAACATACATTACCACTTTAGTATCACAGCTTGTCCTAACAATAACATCAGTTTTAAAGATCTCAACATACATTATCACTTTAGTATCACAGCTTGTCCTGTTTAGGCTGTTAGACTTGCTGTGATAGTAGAGATAATGTCTGTGTCGACCTTCAAACCTGCTGTTATTCTACATACATTATCACTTTAGTATCACAGCTTGTCCTGTTTAGGCTGTTAGACTTGCTGTGATAGTAGCGGTCTGTGTCGACCTTCAAACCTGTTGCTATTCTATATACATTTCACTGGGTGAAATACTGGTTTGTCTTGGTGAAATACTGGTTTGTCTTTCACATTTCGTGAACATCTATGAAATAGAATAAGAAATAAGTAAAATCCTGTGTAAATTCAAAGTAATGATGAGTATTTATAGATTACATACGGCTCTCTGTCTCCAAGTAAGCACAGTAATTCTTCTACAAGTTTCTCCTTGGTCTCTTTTATGTTATATCTTTTTACAATGTTATCAAAACGATCTTTATTCTGTACAGATTTCTGCCACGGTTTGTCTGGAGATGAGTTATCACATGTTAAAATACCTTAAAAAAACATAAATAAGAAATGATATATATGTGATCTACAGAGAAGGAAAGGGTCATAATAAAATCCAAAGACTGACATTAATAAATAAGAAAGTATATGAACATAAGAGACTATCCAACATTACACCTAGACACAAATTAAATAAAAGAAACAGTGTTTTTATTGCTGTTCTACATTTCACTGTGACAGTAGGGTCTTCAACAATGAACATAGCATATACAATGTGAAACAGCCGCAGCCTATAGATGAGCTGTGTTCTTTACTTCTGTTGCTAAATGTCACATCAGGACATCATTGTATATTTTATTAAGTAAACTTAAAGCTTTCATGTGACTCACTCCAATTTATTAGGTTATAAAGGAAGTATCCCTTTTTGTAAATCTCTATACATAATACAATAATTAACTTCATTTGGAGAGAGGTGAAGTGTATATATAGAATATATTTCGTGGGTTAACAACCATTATCTTCATTGTATTAGATTAATTTCAAAGTGTTCAACCTAGATAACGTTAGCTAATACATTAGTATTTGGCATTTTGTTTTATATGTCCGGAATTTACTTACGTTAATAAACTGACAGGTGCCCATAAATAATTTCCCTATAAAATCAGTAACTTAATATCATTGCGTTATTGCAAAAGGTCACTTTTCAATCAAGCTGCAAATTGCCATGATATAACAACTGTAGAATTGTTAACTTTAATACATTTAACTAATAAAAATTAAAACTTAGATATCCAACCCAGCGTGCATTACACTTACATTGTGTTTGTCAAGATAGAAAAGAGTGAAAATATTGACAAGTTAGTACAAAAGTATGTGTTGGGAGTCTATTGTTATAATTTGGGATTACTTTGTACCTTTAGATAATTGTCGTACAAGATAAATTAGACCATAATAAAGGACGAAGTCCTTATAATGGTAGGCTGTCCGATTTTTCCTTCTATATTGATAGCCAAATATCTGTTCACCGGAAGTTTAAAAAATAGATCAATTGATAATTTAGAAACGCAAAAGAAATATATTTCAATGAAAAATTCCCAATTCTTTAATTATTTACTCTATGAAAAATCGAAATAAACTTCTAATAAAAAAATCTCTTTCTACAAAACTCCCGACGGAAGAGCAGCGTACAGTAGGTAAAATGATGTTCCAGCCATAGCAAATCGGCTACAAAATTCACTCAAAATAAAAGATAATAACTTGTACAGATCATCGTATTATTGAAATTTTAGGACTTCGTCCTTCAAACAGGTTGCCTGTCTCATAATAATAGATAGTCTTACCATTAGAAATATCTTTCACAGTAATATTACCATCTAAGTTAGTACAATAGACACCACTTGTCTTTTGTAAACTGTATGAATATAATAATACAAATAAATATAGTACAGCCAAGGGTTTGTTTAACATAAATATAGTACAGCCAAGGGTTTGTTTAACATGTTATGAGGACAACTGAAGATGAACTCAATTAAAACTAATGGATTGTAAAGGGATGTTCCAGTTACGAAAAAAAATATAGACAAAAAAACAAAAATTTCACTTAAGGGCTAGCTGGGCAACTCTGTGATTTTACACCAAGAAATCGTCACCATGTTTCTTTATATTACTAAACTTGGGAATAATTGACTAATTTGAGTGATATTTGTTTAAAGCCAAGCGCACAAATTTTCAGCTATATATCATGGCAAGAACAAGCTACATTTCGACTACTGGTAGATGATGAGAATTTCCACTACTAGATTAACACGCTTAGCTCACTGAAACAGTAATCCATGGATCAACATGTCGCTCCACTCGGACAACATTATCCTGATTCTAAGCCAACCAGTCTTTGTTCTTACTGTGTATTTAGCAGAGAAGCAGTAAATATTAATTTTATAGTCTTTGGTTTGACCCAACAGGGGTTCAAAACCACAATCTACCACACTCCAGGCTATCATGCTAATCATTACAACACCGATATGGTAGGTCTATTTGGTGTTTAATGTAATGTAAAGTTAAATCAATGTAAACAGTAAAGTTCAGTTTTTCATAAATTACATGAAAAAAAGATTCATTGATGGTGCACTTATTTCATAATACAGGTAATCATAAACCTAAACTGCTAAGAAGAGTTTGAAGATACGAAAAGAGGTAATCAGAATCCATAAATCAAAGAAGGACAGACAATACAATGAACAAAAGCTAAGCATTGTGGACTTATTTAAAGTTTATATGGTATTAACAATTTTAACACAAAAAAAGAAAAAAACATGTATTATTTAATTGTACCTTAGGTCCATGATGATGAGATTAAATGAATTGTAGTCACTGCTCTTGCTCTGTTGTGTAAATGTTTCTTTTATATAATTTTCACCATTTTGCTTGCTTGATATAAATCTGTTTACCAGAAATCCTACAAAAGCATAATTGACAAATGAAACTAGTTTCTCAAGGTGATTACAGATTGCAAAATGTAATACATATAACAGTCTGGTATTTCTGTAAATACAAATTTTAATGGTTTCACACGATCCAATGTTTTGTTTTTAATAAGTCAGATGATATCTCAGGATGTGCTTAGTATAAATCAATTGCTTGGATAAATTTACATAAAATATCCTCAAAGAAAGTGGTGGATTACTCAATTTATTTGAAGAGAAATAGTTAGCCTATATGTTCATCCAAATCCTTCTTGTTCAATTTAAAAGATAGTACATAAGCAGTTACAAAATGACAAAACTGAAATTAGATCAAATTATAATGATATTTTCTCATCAGCAGTTCCATTAAAATTGTATATCTCAACCCTATATTCTTACATTCAAGTTACCTGGGTTGGGCTATGGGTGTTTGAAATACTTAAATTCATAAAATCTTGTCAATTTATTTAGTGTGTGTGTGTGTGTGGATCATTGCATCTATGTATGCTAAATATTCCTACAATGTTTGGTCTTAAACAAGTTTACAGTTTCTGTGACAGGAACTGTGCATTGCCATGATGATTTCCAACCGAATAAAATGAAATGAGGAGTCATTGTAGATGACTTCACATATACATGTACATCATTTGTACTATGTAACAAATAATTCAAACCTTTAGTTTCAGAGATTTTCAAAGTTTCAGTCAATCAAAAACAAAATTGCTCAAGACGCCATGTTTATTTTTCTTGCCGTAACAAGATGATATGAGGAAATTTTGCATAGGTCTTCACAAACATTATTCCTTCATATTTTGACCTAGCAATGCAGAAGAGATTATCAAAATGTGTGACATATTAACAACAACGATGGACAGACAACGGAATATGGACCAAAAGTAATGACAATAGCTCGCACTGCCCTTTGGGTCAGGTAAGGTAAATATACCTTGTATTTCAAACTTTATTTTTACCTCTTCCTTTTTTCTTTGGATCATTAATTCCTAGAATATTCAATAGTATCCCTATTCTTCCTGTCTTTGAGGCTCCTAACCACGTTCCTCCTTCTTTTCTTGGTGTCTGATCTAGACCTTAAAATATTTAACAGTCCATCTTACTGTTACAGAGCTTGACAATCCCACAAATGGAGTGTGTTCTTTCCATTTGGCAGAGCAGATATTGATTTGTTTGTTTGTTTATGGTGTTTAATGCCACTTTAAACAATATTTCAGTTATATCGTGGCAGTCAGTTTTATTGGTGGAGGAAACCCGGAGTACCCTGAGAAAACCACCGACCTGCCGCAAGTCACTGAGAAACTTTATCACATAAGGTTGCATAGAGTACACCTCGCCTGGGCAGGTTTGAACTCACAAAGTTAGTGGTAATAGGCACTGATTGCATAGGTAGTTAGAAATCCAACTACCATACGATAACGACAATGAGAAAAACCCCATTTTGAGAAAGACTCTGGAGTTAAATGAAGATGATGGCAATTACTATGGAGCACATGGTCCTTTAGGCCAGTTGAGTTGAAAAAAGCAAGAAAATAAAAAGTTATTTATTTGTTTTAAATACAGTCAATCCTGCTTTAGTGACCACCTCTATTAAGCAATAACTTGTATTATTATGTGACCTTAATTTTTATTTACCTTCATAGTGCATTTCATATCAATTAAACCTGTATTAAGCGACCGCCTGTCTTATGTGACCATAATTCAATGTTCCCTTGGAAGGTCACATAAGGCAGGTTTGACTGTACATGTAAATTTTAGCATGAGAGAAGAAAATGTTGAAATCTAAAAACTGCCACCAGTCATCACTAATAGTGACATTGTTAGTTTATTTTAAAGTTCAAACAGGGGCTGTCGTGGTCGTGCATGATCATATGGTAGTTGGATTTACAACTTCCTATGCAACCAGTGTCTATCTCCACAAAAGTTGTGCATTTGATTGATTTGATTTTGATTTTGATTTTTGGTGTTTTAACGCCACTTTCAACAATATTTCAGCTATATCATGGCGACCAGTTTTAGTGGTGGAGGAAGCCGGAGTACCCGGGGAGAACCACCGACCATGGGCAAGCAACTGGTAATCTTTATCACTTGCGGCTGCGAGTCGAGTGCACCCTTTTTTGTAATTTACAAAGCCGGGCGCGAACCCACGCCGTATTGGTGATAGGCTTGTATGAGTTGTTAGATCCAACGACCTAACTCATTGAGCCACCCGGGCCCCTTGTGCATTTGAATCACGCTTATGGCGAGGTGTACTCAATGCAACTTTATGTGATAAATTTTATCAGTGACTTGTGACAGGTCATTAGTATTCTCTGGGTACTCAGCTTTCCTCCAACAAAAATAAAAGTGGTCGCTATGATATAAATGAAATATTGTTGAAAGTGGCATTACCCACCTTAACCCTAACCCTAACCTTAAGATCAAACGATAAATGCTCAGAAATTTAACATTATTGACAGTAAATATATTGCTTAGTTATCTACAGTTGTTGTGCAATAAACAAATAAAACGGACATTTAATTGAACCTGAGCCATTAATTGTAATTGTAAAGCATATCAACAATGAGAGGAGCACAAACTAGTTCCCATTGCAACTTCAAGAACTATACAAAAAACTTGTTTGTCATTTCGAACATACATCTTGTTCAGCAAGTCATTGCAAGTCCAATTTTATCGATAAGGCCAAACAAAACATACATGTGTTTCTGCTAACCATACAGACTCTAATTGCTAGTGCCTACCCTAAAGTTTTTATTGCCATTTTTGGACAAGCACTGTTAAAGTATTTCCTGTATAACGTAGGTAAAAAAATTAAAGCTTGTCTATCTACCAAACCTTTTTTTTCTCAAGAATGTCAGCAGAAACATGGGTATCTACCGGTATTTATCTTTTTGGCCTAAAACATGTTCATAAAAATATAAACATGTATTTAGTCAAGACATATTTCATTGTAAAATCATACCTACCACTTATGCAGTCTGTGTGATCTGTCCAAAATTGTAATTGTTTTGTTGGTCTGTCCCACTCCTCATCACGATTGTTGGCCAATATCAGTCGATACCCATCAGAACTCTCCTCGTCATTTAAGTATACAAATAGCAAACACATAATTCTGTCAAAACATTGATATCTGCTGATAACTATTGCTGCAAAAAAAATGATTTTTGATATTAAAAAAAAACAAATAAATTAATCAGCTTTAATTAATGTTTATCGCTATATTATACATAATATTCAAGTCTAAATATAACATAGGGGACGTCGTGGTCGTCATCGTCTGGTACATGTAGTTGGATTTACAACTACCTATGCAATCAGTGCCTATCACCACTAAAGTTGTTAGTATGAATCCTGATCATGACGAGGTGTACCCAATACTATATTATGTGATAAAGTTTGTCAGTAACTTGCGACAAGTCAATGGTTTTCTACAGGTATCCCAGTTTCCTTCAACAATAAAACTGAACGCCACGATATAACTGCAATATTGTTGAAAATGGTGTTAAACACCATAACCTTAACCCTAAAATAGAACAAAATCCTGGTACAAGGAAAATATCAAACAGTAAACACTCTGTCAAATATGTTTCCGAGATAATCACATGATACATGTAGATAAAACTTACTGTGCTAACAGGCCTAATACCATACCTGTAAAACCATGTACATTTGTACTATTTTGAATATACTGTCAGGACTTACAGTAAAATATGCCCATGTGGTTACCCCTATTAAGTAGTCACCTGTATTAAAAGTTCTTCTTTTTCTTGTATTGTCATGGAAAATTTCATATGAATTGAACCTCTTTTAAGAGATCATATGTCTTATACATGTAAGGCCACTTTTTCTTTGTCCCAAAGGTGACCTCTTAATACAGGTTTGAATGTATTTACATATATAAATTCTTTGACAACAAAAATGATAATCAAATATTTAAATCTATACACAATCATTCATGCTATATAAATACAGTTCCTAAAATACAATTTTTAAATATAGTCTTATCCTATGTATTCACATGCTATTTCAATCAATTTTCGTCAACATATTTTTAATTAATTACATATGTGTACCACTGTATCATTTTTAGTACACCCCTATATGACTATGCCTATACACATGGGCAGTGCAATAATGTCGTTAGATGTAACACCTATAATGATGACTGATACTTGACTTCCTGTTGCATATTTCTTTGTTCACCTGTCATGATCTAGGTCTAATAACAATTGTTACACGATGACATCAAAGAAAACAGGAGTATTAGAACTCCTTTTCTTAGAATATTGATCAATTTTAAGCCGTGAGTCATCTTAACATGTAGGAATCCAGTAACAGACCAGGCGCGTAGCTCCCTATATGCCAACACGCAGTTGCGTGCACATCGGCGTGCTGAAAAAAAAATAAAGAGCAAAAAAAATATGGAAGACAGACTACCAGAGCCAATCACCCTGCAGACACGCCAAAACAGTATTGGAAAGTTTCTTTGTACTATGCGTTTATAGACCACATGATAATGGAATTGGAGTCGCGTCTGATAAAATCAGAAAATCGCTTCTATGCACAGTATCTGCTTCCTCGTGTTATAGGAAATATTACGAACGAACAAATCGCGACATTGTATGAGACATACGAGACTGACCTGACATGTAATTTAGATGAATTCAAGAGGGAGATCGCTCAATGGCGAATACGCTGGAGTATAACACCTCGCGATCAGATGCCAACTTCACTTTGTGAGACACTTGATGCGGTAAACCTGGTGCTATATCCTTCTATAGATACCATCTTGTGTATCATGTTGACAATGCCGGTAACAAGTGCTACCGCAGAGCGATCGTTCAGTGTACTACGTCGGTTGAAGACATATGTACGATCAACAATGAATAACGATAGGTTGTCATCGCTAGCATTAATGCATATCCATCGCGATTTCAGTGTGGATTTAGACAAAGTTATGGAGAAGTTCATGTCTGCTAAGACACGAAGACCAGATTTTGGGCAATTCTATTAAGTAAATTCTGTCTAACAAAATCATGAAATCAATGTGTTGCTTATGTATTCAATTTACCCATGAAAACACCTCAGAACGCACCATTTTGCATCAAGTCAGCAAAAAAAATTCTGGGGGGGGGGGGGGGGGGGGGCAAACCCCACCAGACCCCCCCCCCTTTTCCAGGTTTGGTTGATTGCACTGCAAAAAAGGCTAGCTACGCCCCTGGATGACTGATACTTGACTTCCTGTTGCATATTTCTTTGTTCACCTGTCATGATCTAGGCCTAATAACAATTGTTACACGATGACATCAAAGAAAACAGGAGTATTAGAACTCCTTTTCTTGGAATATTGATCAATTTTAAGCCGTGAGTCATTTTAACATGTAGGAATCCAGTAACAGACAATAATACTAATAATATTATTAATAGACTAATCACATTCACAATTTGCACATGTCCGATTTGATTATAAAATTATACATTTTCACATGTTTTTATAGGAATTAATCCCCTTTGGTATTGATAAATGCCCCCCTTTCATGCAAATTTCAATGAAAATAACACATTTCCCCCTAAATATGTAATATGTACCATATGTATTAAATACTGAACTCTCTACTTTCAATTCAACTGTGACAAAATGCAAGTACACAATAATAAATAAAAGAAGTGCGGAATGGAGCATATTTTCCGCAATTTATTTTATAAAATTGAAAACTGGTTTGCTGGCATTTATCTTTTATAAAAATACAAATATTCAAAAGGAAAAATGACAAAACTTCAGTTCACAGTTATTTAGTTTTCTATTTCTTAATTTTCAAATTCAAAATTTGATTTACTGATGGTAAGCCGAATATATTCCTTCAGGAAATTAAATTCGTTATTGAGGTGATGAATTACATGAACCATTCAGTTTCAAATCGTTAATCACGAATAGTTTCATAATATTCTATGACTAGTAATCACGAGTATCAGAAATTAAATTGTGATTTCATAGCACATTAAAATGCATTTAAGCAGAAACATGCCGTTAACATGGTATAATAAACCCTGAAAAAGGTTTCGTGGAAAGGGGCTTGCGGGCAGAATAAAATATTGATTTTAAATTTTATAATAAAAAAAAAAATTACTCTAAAAAAACGGGATGTAGATGTAAATGAATATAAATGGAAATCCATCTCATGCATAAGAAAATCGGATAAATTCAAATGTTTTGAAACAGTACTTTTATGAGGGCGAGAATTCCTCTTACCGCGAGTCCGTTGTTCACGACTACCGTACCAACATGAACCTCAGATTTTTGTGTTAAAGACGTTTTTAGCTACTGTTAGCGTCACATTGTGTCAAATGGACCTAAGATCTCTGGCTGTATAATTGTTTTTAAAGCCTTTTTAGCTACCGTTAGCCTCAAATTGTGAAAGAAAATAATTTTATCATTAACGTTATTTAAACCCAAAAAATACATTATCCCATTCCCTTGCACTTTCATTAATGCAGGGGCGGATCCAGGGGGGGGCGCACACGGCGCCCCCCACCCCCCCTAAAATTGGAAAAAATATGATTTTTTGGCGTAAAATCGTGATTTTTTACACGAAATACCCCAAAAAAAAATTTAAGTGCGCCTCCCCCTAACTTGAAATCCTGGATCCGCCCCTGTAACTGTGCTGTTTTTATTATCTTATTTATAAATACATTTGCACAACAATTAAGCACAACCCAAACTTTTTCATGGATAAATTTTGTAAATCTAAAACCGTTTTTGGTAATATTTTAAAGGCAGTGGCTATTTTGCCGGCACCGACAAAATAGTCTGAATAGTCTGGAGACTATTTTGCCGGCGCAAAATAAGCAAAAACATGATAAATGGCTATTTTGCCGGCACTGATTAGTGTAGTGGATCGTGGGGGAATGGGGGTCAAGTACTTAGTAAGTAGTGCTAATTACTATATTATTATAGAAAATATAAGGTGTAAGATATAAAAATCATAATGGAAGAACATTTATTACAAATATACAATGGAAAATAAGAACAAAGTACATAAGCTAAAACATAAGAATTATAAATAAAATGCTTAGTCAGAATCAATAATAATTAAAACTATTAAAAAAGAAAGAAATATTAAGATATCAAAACAGGGTAATTTAGAAAATTAAATTAATGAATTAAAATTTAAAAAAATTTTAAATTTTAAATATGATTTTTAAAGAGCTTCTGGATATCAGAAATTATTTAATACATGCATATTTTGGTGACTTTTTAGTTTTTACACTTGTTGCAAAAGCAGTGTTTTGCTTTTGGGAAGAGTTTCAGTCTTATGCATGACAAGTGCTGCCATTCTAAGCATGAACTGCACATCACACTTGCTTCTTTTGTATCTGCGTCAAGAGTGCATGTTTCACATATGTAATTGGATTTCTCCTCATTTCCCCATAAACCATCTCAATTGTTTCCAAGCTTCAATTGTGTAGCGTTTTCTTATAATTTCAATACTCACAAGTGAGTCCAAACAAGATGTTACTGTTACTGTTACTGGTATTTTCCTCCTATCTCAGGAGCACTCCCAACGGGATCAAATTTATGTATTTAAAAGTTTGTTTAACTGTACAGTCACACCTTCACCAAATACAGTATGTACATATGGCACACGGTTTCCCACCACCATTTTGTACAGGTAAAAAGTTTATACAGGATGAAAATGGTAAAATAGTTTGTTCTTTTTTCTGATGAGGAAACTAACTCTGGTCTTTGCTCTACCAGTTCTTCACTTATGATGAAATTGTCCTTTATCGCTTTAGTGCCATTATCCTTCCCGACAAACCATTCTAATATAAGACATTCAATTTCAATTGAAGATTTCTTTTGTTCCTTCTGATATTTCTCTAACACTAATTAAAACTCCTTGTATGAATCAAATTCTGCAGAGTTCCATTTTTTTATAAGGTGTAACACCGACCATTGGCAAGCAACTAGTAAACTTTATCACTTGCAGCTACGAGTCGAGTTCACCCTTTTTGTAACTCATTGAGCCCTCACGACGGATTGATTTATGTGTAGTATTATAAAGGAGTGTGTATGTGGAGGGGGTTTAAATAGACATTTTGGGAAATAGACGAGTAGTCAAGTTAATTTCAGAAATATAGGTTATCGACAATGCTTTGAAATCCAATATTGCCTCCATAAGCAGACCGCAAAAATGTATGAATATTGAAAATGTAAATCGTCTTCTCTGTGTAGTTTGATTGTAAAGGGAGGTATATAAAATTTAATTAATTACCCTACAATGGTCTTAACCAACAAATTCTACCTACATAGCAAGTAGTCGGTAAATGACGAATATTCATTGACTCTGCTACATTTTGCATATTGTACTGTTCATGTTTATGTTGACATTCTTTTTTATACCCCCCCCCCCCCCCCCCCCCCCCCCCCCGCAAACAAAGTTTGGGGGTTATATAGGAATCACCCTGTCCGTCCGTCCGTCCATGTACCTTGTAAGCGCAACTCCTCCTAAACCGCTTATTGGATTTTTATTAAAAGTTACAAATTTGTAGTACACTACCTGCAGATGTGCATGATGGAATATGGTTGCTGTCCAAAATTGAAAAGGGGAGATAATTCAACTTATACTTTCACGAAAAGGGGGGGGGCATGTACCTTGTAAGTGCAGCTCCTACTAAACGGCTTATTGAATTTTTATGAAAATTTACACAGTTGTAGTACACAACCTGCAGATGTGCATGAAGGAATACCGTTGCTGTCTAAAATTTAGAAGGGGAGATAATTCAACTTATATTTTCACGAAAAGGAGGGTCGTGTACTTGTAGCGACCCCTAGATGTATGTTCTTGGTTAGTTTATTTTGGAGATGGGATGTCGTCTCCTTGACACAACTCCATATCCGTTCATTTTTCATAGGTAACTTGCTAATATACCTGTATTCCAAAGTTTGAACATCATAGTATAGCAAGTGGGGGGCATCACTCAGTGAGGTCACTCACAGTTCTAGTTTAGATAGTATTTGCATGGACTTTGTGTGGAACGAATCTGTGCGGGTTTTTTTCTGTTTATTTGTATCTGTATTGCCGATTGAGATCCAATTACCAAGAGGGGAGGGTTGGCATTACATTAAATGACCAAAGTTTAATCCACCACATTAGTTAGCACACTGACCATTCCACCACCAACTCAGCATATTGGCAATGAAATCAGAAATCTAGATACATGTATGCCATATCACTTTAAAGAATATTTTCATGGTCCACTGATCGTGAATATATCACATATATAATGATATGCTTGTTTGATTATAGTAACACCAACATCTATGTGTTATTACAGTTGTTGTATTTTCCACTATAAACTTACCATATAACCTTCACAGATATTTCATAGTCTATTGAAATGTCAGGTACCACTACAGGGGTGGATCCAGGGAGGGCGCATTTGCCCCCTAAAATTGAAAAGAATATGATTTTTTGGCGTAAAATAGTGAATTTTCACACGAAAAACCAAAAACATTTCATGCCTCCCTCTGCTCGGCTCAATTTTTTTAAGTACGCCCCCAGCCTAACTTGAAATCCTGGATCCGTCCCTGCACTAGCAGAACAGTTACTGCTAACTCTTCCAGAGAGCTCCTCAATTCACCCCCATTTTTAGTTGGGTTCGTTTTGCTCAATCCTCATTTTTCTATGTAGTGTTTTGTTGACCTTTGTTTGTCTATTTATCTTTCGGCCATTGTATTGTCTATTTATCTTTCGGCCATTGTATTGTCTATTTATCTTTCGGCCATTGTATTGTCTATTTATCTTTCAGCCATTGTATTGTCTATTTATCTTTCGGCCATTGTACTGTCTATTTATCTTTCGGCCATTGTATTGTCTATTTATCTTTCGGCCATTGTATTGTCTATTTATCTTTCGGCCATTGTATTGTCTATTTATCTTTCAGCCATTGTACTGTCTATTTATCTTTCGGCCATTGTATTGTCTATTTATCTTTCGGCCATTGTATTGTCTATTTATCTTTCGGCCATTGTATTGTCTATTTATCTTTCGGCCATTGTATTGTCTATTTATCTTTGATTTACGGCTTCTTAATAACCCTTTGGTATCTTCAAATATTTTTCACGTCACATAAAATTGATATAAATTCTATCATTCATACAGCAATATATGAAGCATCTTGGTGTGTCCACTCTTGTGCAGGGATGGTTCTAGTTAGACAATGAAATAACTGAAAATCAATTAAAATCACTGAAACCATCTACATCCCCTTTCAAAACCTCAATTTTTGACTTATTCAGATCGTGTCTTGCAACTTTCAGAAAAAAAATTCAGAGGAAAATAGCTGAAATCAGTTAAATAACTGAAAAAAATCATTCCTGTTTGTGGTACCCATATGACCCATTGATATATTTTGAGATGACATGTCTGATACTTTTACATCCAAAGACAGCAGGCATGGGTGTCCCAGTGGTTAAGGGCCTTAACTTTTGACAACAAGCATAAAACCACTAACACGAGTCTGTGACCCGATTAGATCATAAAAGAAGAAACTAATATTGATGAAGATATTTAGAAATATAAACCAATATATTAATTTTTTTTAATTTCAAATTGTAAATTTCATAAAAAGACATAATCTCCCTAGAACACATTAAAGTTGATAGTCATCTTTCATTGGTTTATCCTTAGCCTCTCCACCAATCCTGTGAGGTCCATCATAATCTATACCTGGCCTATAGTACGGTTCTATCACATCTGGTTCTGTTAGCTCTACACAACCTTCCTCCATAGACGTCACAAATGCTTGCAACTGTTATAAAAAGTTTTGACCTTATAAGTACTCTGGTACATGAACAAATTATTATATATTAAATCATACAAGGTTAAATGCTTCAACATGGTAGATTTTGGAGGAATTTGTCTGAACAGAAGAGAAATTCTTTTTGATGGTACTTCTGTCGCAGAAAGGATTAAAATGTTTCAAATCAAATGACCACTGACTACTTTTACATACAATTATATATTTAAGAGTTCTAGTGTATATACAATGTATATCGTTGGAAAATATATAATTTATTTGTAAGAGCTTCAGAAACAGGCAGAAAAGCGAGTTTGTGGCAAGCTTTTCTGGCCTGTTTCGCTCCAAGTGCAAACAAGATGTTGCACGCTACGTCGTGCTAAGAATACCCCCACTCGTTCATTTGTAAGTCGCACGGTAAACAGGAAGTAGATGTGCGGTAAACCTGGAAAGTGGAGACACGGTACAAGTCACCATGCCAAAGTCATATATCAAATATAAAATCATTTCTTCCAGTAGAAGCTGAGATAATTGTTACGAAAGTTTTCATTACGGCAAACATGAAAAATTCTAAGTCGCACTGTAAACAGGAAGTAGATGTGCAGTAAACCTGGAAAGGGGAGACACGGTACAAGTCACCATGCCAAACCCATATATCAAATATGAAATCATTTCTTCCAGTAGAAGCTGAGATAACTGTTACGAAAGTTTTCATTATGGCAAACATGAAAAATTCTAGGTCGCACTGTAAACAGGAAGTAGATGTGCAGTAAACCTGGAAAGGGGAGACACGGTACAAGTCACCATGCCAAAGCCATATATCAAATATGAAATCATTTCTTCCAGTAGAAGCTGAGATATCTGTTACGAAAGTGTGAACGGACGGACGGACGGACAAGGTGATTGGGGGTATAATAAGGACGGACAGGGTGATTGGGGGTATAATAAATTTTATTTTTACCGACTAATGTAAATATATGATGTTTATCCTGCATTGTCAAAAAGTCCAAAACAACTGTCAAATTTTACTAAAATTATCGTCCATCACAGTCTTCGAAATTAGACTTTCGAATTTACTGGCCAAAAAACTTCAAAATTAGAATATTTATATAGATTCTATTGAAAAAATTTGGCAAAAGTCACTGGTCCGAATCAATTTTCACTGGCCGTGGGCCACCGGACCACTGCTAAAGTCGATAACTGCCATCATGTTCATGCATATACTGTTACCATTCTTTACAATTTCTCTTTATGAATCAGGTGACAGAACATCTTTATTAGGTCCACGACTAAATAACACTGAAGTTTATTTGACACCCTTTATTTGTAAGTACTCAAAACCATACTACTGCAGAATAAATTATTTTAATGATTTTGTTTTCACTGATCACTATTTAACAAGGGGGCTTTCTTTTAAATTCAACATAAATAAAAGGGTTAATGTCGAAATAAAACAGAATTATATAAGTATTGCTTTATCACTGGATACTCTGATCGTTGCGAACTGCATCAGTGGTGTAATGGTTAGCGTGCTCTCCTCGAGTGTGGTAGATCGTGGGTTAGAGCCCCGATCGGTAAAAACCAAAGACTACATCATTTGTAATTGTCGCTTCTCTGCTAAGCATACAGCATTAAGGAGAAAGAGCAATGACTGGTGGGCTTGGAATCAGAATAATGTGTCTGAGTGGAGCGACATGTCTATCCACGGACTGTTGTTTCAGTGAGCTAGCACTATAAATATCAAACTAAGCGGACCTCATCATCATTTCATTGAAAATTAACTTGTTCTCGCCATGATATAGTTGAAAAATTGCTGAGTTGGTGTTAAACAATAATCACTCACTCGCTGATCATAGCATGATTCTTAAGTCTGTTGAGTAAAATTTCTGCACGACATATCAAAATAGTATACCTTTTCAGGCATTTGTTCATCAGACTGATCATCAAGGAATACATTAGTGATCCCGGCTTCCAAACACCGCTGTGCCAAAACAGAACCAATATTCTGAGCAGCCGACACATCTGATAAACTGAAATAAAAATCAAACTGGTTATTTAAATTTGGAAACTCTGCTGAGCCAAAATAGAACATAAACATATTTTCTGAGTAGGCGATACATCTTATACCCATAAAGGTTAAACTGATTACCAAATTTAAAAAGACAGAATTGCTAAAATAGCACCAATATTCTTATCGGGCGGTACTTCTGAAAAATTTGAATTAAGGTCAAACGGATAATTACAACTTGAAACCATTGCTGTGCCAAAACAAAACGAGTATTCTGAGCAGACGACACATCACATAAACTGAAACAAATGTCAAACTGATTATGCAGTTTTGAAAATACTACTATGCCAAAATAGAACCAATATTCTGAGTAGCAGATACATCTTATGAAATGAAAAAAAGGTCAAACTGACAATTCTGACAAATTAAACACCACTGTCCAAAAATGGATTTACACAGCAGTTTTCCTAGCTGCTTAAGTACATTGTGCCACAGTACTATACAACCAATATTTCTAAATCAACTAGCTTTTAATTTACCTGTGTAAATATTGTTTAATGGCTGCTTCTTTAGTAGAGGCTGATACAACAGTTACACCTGTCCAATGTACTACCTTGCCTGTTGTGTGTCTGTTAGTTGTCTCCAGAATCAACCTTAAATTATAAAACAAATACAAATGTATGACCTTGCCTGTTGTGTGTCTGTTAGTTGTCTCCAGAATCAACCTTAAATTATAAAACAAATACAAATGTATGACCTTGCCTGTTGTGTGTCTGTTAGTTGTCTCCAGAATCAACCTTAAATTATAAAACAAATACAAATGTATGACCTTGCCTGTTGTGTGTCTGTTAGTTGTCTCCAGAATCAACCTTAAATTATAAAACAAATACAAATGTATGACCTTGCCTGTTGTGTGTCTGTTAGTTGTCTCCAGAATCAACCTTAAATTATAAAACAAATACAAATGTATGACCTTGCCTGTTGTGTGTCTGTTAGTTGTCTCCAGAATCAACCTTAAATTATAAAACAAATACAAATGTATGACCTTGCCTGTTGTGTGTCTGTTAGTTGTCTCCAGAATCAACCTTAAATTATAAAACAAATACAAATGTATGACCTTGCCTGTTGTGTGTCTGTTAGTTGTCTCCAGAATCAACCTTAAATTATAAAACAAATACAAATGTATGACCTTGCCTGTTGTGTGTCTGTTAGTTGTCTCCAGAATCAACCTTAAATTATAAAACAAATACAAATGTACGGCCTTGTCTGTTGTTTGTCTGTTAGTTGTCTCCAGAATCAACCTTAAATTATAAAACAAATGACTACATTTCTGAAGGGTTGTCGTGGTCGTATGGTAGTTTAATTTATAACTACCTATGTAATCAGTGCATATCACCACTAACGTTGTGTGTTCGAACCCCGGTCAGGCGAGGTGTACTCGATACAACATTATGTGATAAAGTTTGTCCATGGTTTTCTCCGGGTACTCTGGTTTCCTCTACCAATAAAACTGAAATATTGTTGAAAGTGGCTTTAAACACAATAAAAACCAACCAAATCTACATTTCTGATACCCCCCATATATGTGAGTGAAAATAAGTACAGATATACAGTGAAAGCTGTCTAAACCAAACCTCCTTGAAACCATCTTTTGTGTTCGGAATAGACAGGTGTTCTATTTATAAAAGTTAAATTTTCAAAGATTTCTTACATTAGGACTTTATCTAAAGTATTTACAGGATTCCATTTCATTTAGGATTCGGTTTAAACAGGTTTGACTGTAATGTATATGCAGCATTTTATGGGTAGGTTAAGGGCTGCACTCTTTTTGATGTATATTTGGAGACCTTAGACATAGGGTCACCCAACGCTACATTTGTACCTGATATTTAGGGTCTATACCCTAACTTTTTTATAATATTTCTTCAACAAGCACTGTCATGTCTATTGTTATTGTGACTTCAGTAGGTAACCTAAGATATTAAAATATTACCAAAAAAACAATTTGTATACCTACCTTACATAACCTTTTCAGTAAATATATTCTTTTCTATTTTGGCCTTATGGAGATTGAGAGAGGATATCAATAACATAAAAGCAAGGGAACCCCAATGTATAAAAACAGGATCTTGTTTTTTAACTGGCTGTGGAGTACAACCCCTTTGAAATGGGTGTCCATCAACTGTAAGAGATGAACCATATTGACAGCCTGTTATTTGGACTAGATGTAAGGGAGTGCATTTATCTTGATTGAAGAATGCCAAAGTCCTTCAAAATGAAATAGAATTTGAGTAGTTGCGATATAGCTGTAAAACTGTTGAAAGTGTTTATAGACAACATAATAGCAAACAACCGGCACTCATTGAAAATTCTTAAATGTATGACACTATAGAACTTACTTGTTATAATATTCCTTTTTTGGACTCTGAAACACCCACCCTTTTCTTTTCCTTGCTAAAGCCATTTGTTCCAAATTCCTACAAAAAAGAAATATTTAATGTTAAGTATGAACTCTTCATACTAGTGTAACAGCAGCCATATTATAGTACAAAGAGTTGTCATGGTCGTGATCGTATTGTTGTTGGATTTATAACTACCTATGCAATCAGTGCCTATCACCACAAAAGTTGTGAGTTCCAACCCCGGTTCATGGTGAGGTGTACTCGATACAACATTATGTGATAAAGTTTGTTAGTGACTTGCGACAGGTCGGTGGTTTTCTCCTGGTATTCTGGCTTCCTCCACCTATAAAACTGACCCCCACAATATAACTGAAATATTGTTGAAAGTGGCATTAAACACCATAACCCTAACCCCAAACCCCTATTATAGTACATGTACAGTACAGTCAGAGACATAGTGTGATAAATCACTGTGATAGATGTATGACTCTTCTTAGTGATACTGATATATCTTTTGGTCTGTTTAATCTATTTATTTATTTTGATATGCCTTTTGGGTGATAGTAAGTAACACTCTAAATGTAAAAGAAAGTTTGACAATATATTTAATAGAACAAAAGATATATCAAAATCACCAAGATGGTTGATACGTCTATCACAGTGATTTATCACGCTATGTCTCTGACTGTACTGTATGTGTTTTCTGGTTTTCTGTGTGGAGATAACTTCAAATGTCAGTCATACGATGAAAAATGATGCCTTTAAGAGCAATCAAGCTTGAGAAAATGAGCAGGTACGCAGTCAGCTGTATATTTCATTGAGCGACTGATATTTACTGTCGCAAAATGATATTAATTTAGGATGAGTAACGCAGCTATGTAAACTAATATTTGTGACATTTAAACTACTTAATGTAAATGTTTGCAAAGATTAATATAGAATGCAGGTATCTCGATTTGAATTATGTACTATTAAGGATAATAAACAATTTAGGTAATTATTAACCTGGGATTTCTGTTGACAAAGGTTGGATTGACTTCATAATCTTTATTTTCATCAGCACAGACTGTCAAGGATGTTGAAAACTGTCTCCCTGAAAATATAATGTATCAACAATACAATCCAATTAGAAAAAGATCATATACATTTGTACTTGTAAAGGTCTTTTTTAATTTTCATATTAACATCGATCCAACAACATCATGTATAAAGGTCAAGATTCAAATGATCAATCATTGAGGTCAGAGCCAAATAAAAACATTATGAATTGAACAGTATTTTAAAGGTTATATGCATTGTGGGCAACCTACCACTAATGTCTAATCAAGGTTTAATACCTCTTGGTCAGTTCATATGAAAACTGTCGTTTTAGGTTTGGTCCATAACTGGTCTGTGCTTAGTAGTTTCCTCTTAACATAACATCACTCTAATACTCCTATTAGAGAGATTGAACAGATTATGAAAGATATGATATGACTACTTGATATACAGCATTTAATTGATTGTTGATAAGTCATGGGCATTTGATTCACGTTCATCTCACCTAATGCTAATCATTTTAAATTGCAAGATGGTGACTCCACGGTATTTTGCTGTATCTACTGATTCAAGAGTGTGTCCTTTTCAGATGTAGTTGTATTTGAAGGGTGTCTTAGATTCTGTTTTGGAAGGGTGGAATTGCATGCCCCATTGTGCTAGTTTCTCTAAGACTAAGTCAGAGAAGTGCCTGATTAGTCTATAGAGAACACAGTCCTCAGCAAAGAGGCGAGTTTGTGATGATACAGCTGTTGGGAGATCATTTATAAATCCGTGTTACTGTTGGACACAAAAATATAACCTTGCAGCAGATGCAAAGGCCATTCTAATATTTTGTTTGTTTAAATTATGAAAATTGTACTTCAAAGGGATATAATTGCTATTAAATTATATTACCGAGACATCTGCAAGTGAATGCATTTGAAAACAGTGGCAATCGAATTCTTAAAGACAAACTCAGAAAATTCATTTTTCTATCAAAAACTAATTCTAGAATCACATTAGGATGGAGAATGATATATATCCGGAAAAAATAGTAATAGTGTTTTATGGTCCTTTAGATTGTTTCTGTCTTTTTATGTATTGTATCTAGATTTAGATTTTTTATGGTTTATTTGAAAAATAGGCTTAATATTTGATAGTGTTACAAAAGTATTTTAAACTGACCGGAATTACTTGACTTTACCGTTTTCAATTTAAATTTACAATTTGATAAGCGGAAGCACGTGTTGAATGTCAAAACAAAAATAACTGCAGGTAGAAAAAAACATTTTCTCATATTTAAGCTGTAACAATTGAATAGACTTAGACTAGCTCTACATATAAATCTAAATAAATAAATTATTTTAACATTTCAGAATGGTCAAATATAATTTAATGCATGGAGTTATAATTTATAACTAAAAAAGTGGATGATTTTTATTCAATTTTTGGGGATTGTACTATTTTACACTCAAAATCAACTTACACTAATTACAACCACATTTTATTCATGTTTTTTTTTTTGCGATATCGTTAAGGGCTGACAATATTCCCATTACCCATGATATAGGCCTTGCATGAAAATATTGGTATTTTTCAATGGTCATGAATTGCACAAGGCTTTTTTGTGACCATAAAAAAAACATAGATTCCTCTGGTCACAAAAACCCCCAAGAAGTACAGTTCTGTAGAATTGCACATTAAATCAAACATGTGGTGTAGTGCATATGCGTAAGATTGTGTATTCGGGTACAAGACAACACAACTGTCTTTATCTGTATCAAATAGAGGCGTATATAGTCAACGGGGGAGAATTGGTTACAGTTCAACATATCTGTCTACAAAAAGAAAACTCAGGCCGTTGAAGAGGACTTGGACGACTGAGGATCTTACTTCTAAAAGTTAAAAAAAATCGTATACCATAGTATTGCCAATTTTACAGACAACTCGGACCAGGTGTAACAGAATTAACAGTTTGACATTTATTGAGCCATTTGTGACAACAACAAAAAAGAAACATTAAGTACAATACACAAATGATATTCTGTACATGTATTAATAACAATATACTTTTATTTGTCATGTTTGTTAAGCAACAAAAAATCAAATTGGGTACAAAGTACAAAACAGAAAGTAAACATTTTATTTATTAATTTAATTATGAAATCTCCAGTAATTACCATGTCCTAAATTATTTGATTACACTAAGTCGATATTAACCAACACAATACTGATTTTTAAACATGTTAAACAATCTTTTTATTTTTTATGCCCCTGCGACGAAGAGTCGGGGGGGCATATTAATTTACCCCCTGTCCGTCTGTTCGTTCGTCCGTCCGTCCGGATACAGATACATGGTTTATCCGGCTATCTCCTCCTACAGTTTTGGAGCTACAGCTTTAATATTTTGTAGGATGTTTATACACATAATGGAGGTGTGCATGTCCACAGGATTTTGATTTTCTTTAAATATTCTCAAAATGACAGGTAGTTGGACTTAGTCATTTTGTTCGTCCGTCCGGATATAGATACATGGTTTGTCCGGCTATCTCCTCCTACAGTTTTGGAGCTACATCTTTAATATTTTGTAGGATGTTTATACACATAATGGAGGTGTGCATGTCCACAGGATTTTAATGGTCAGACGGGGGCATCATTTGTGTCTTATAGACACACTTCATATTTTTTAGATCACTCCTAACAAAAGAACTTTGTCCATAATTATCAAGTGCGGGGGCATACTTCTTTTCTAGTTTTTACTTTTCTTGGTTTAAGAATAGTTATTGCATATTTATGAAAGGATTTTTCCCTAATATCTATACTGGTCGTTGAACACTTATACCTACTTTTACATTGCAGACAAATTACAATAGACAGGGGCGTGTTCATCACAATAGTTTTCAATAAAAATATTTTCTATCCTTGGTGAAAAACAAACTGGTTTTTTTTTTCCATTTCAGACAAAATGACAACTGATGGAGATCAGGAACCTGCTGATAGGAGAATTCTGGTGCAGTTTAAGAGTGAGACTGGTGAAGTTACTGGAAGTCCTTTTGATATCCCTATAGATATAAACCCAAAGAAATTACAGTTGGTCTGCAATGCATTGTTAACTAATGTTAGTATTGTAAACTTTAGGGTTAGGGAGTTAGGATTATAATGTTTAACTCCACTTTTAACAATATTTCAGTTATCTTTGAATCAATAATTAGATGGAATTTGATTTGTGGTGTATTGGCTTTTTGATACATTTGTATCTTCAAGTTTGTTCAGTTGAAGTTGTAGCATTCAATTTCAAAGAAAAGTCAGGCAGCTAGAGTGAAGAATATTTTTAAAAGAATCAACATTGGTGATTCATTAATATAAAATAGACTTGTATCAGCCCTGTAATATAAGGTTTGGTTTGGTTTATGGTATTTAATGCCACTTTTAACAATATTTCAGTTATATCGTGGCGGTCAACTTTATTGGTGGAGGAAACTGGAGGAAACCACCGACCTGTTGCAAGTCACTGACAAACTTTATCACATTGTTGTATCAGGTACACCTTGCCATGAATGGGGATCAAACTCAAAACTTAGTGGTGATAGGATCTGATTGCACAGGTAGTTGTAAATCCAACTACCATAGGATCACGACCACGATGGCCCCAGTTTAATCTTTGAATCAATAATATGTTATATAGATTTTGGTTTATGGTGATGGGCTTTTTGATACATTTGTATATTATATATTTGTGTCTTCAAATTTGCTTAGTTTAACTCCCAAGCGTTCAAAATTAGGTTGGGCAGCTAGAGTGTAAAAAAACATTTTTAAAAGAATCAATATTGGAAATTCATTGTTAATAGGCTTGTGTTATCCTTGTGATATAAAGATGGAATTTTAATAAGGTGATGAAATACTTACTTCTAAGAGCCTCTTATTGCACATGTCATTTCGTCATACAAAATGTATAAATGTATTTGAAAGATGTTTAGAATAAATTAATTACCTACTACGTGGTTGGAAATGTCAAAATATTTTGTTAATGATAACCTTATTATAGCAACATTGCTTAACCAGTTATATGTGGGGGTCAGCATTTTACTCAAGCGAGAAACACTTGCATGACCTCATCATTGCACTAATAGGGACAATTTGGGACCCTAAAGCTAGTTTATCCCGTCACTTTTTATTGAAGTTCCTGTAGCAAGGCAGAAGAGTAAGCAGTCTTGTATAAGTGTGTAAGGCCTAAGGAGTATGGATTTTGCTTCTTTCTACGATTTTTTAATAAGAGTTTGGAATTCTTTTGACGATGTGGTATTTTTTGTTTTCATTATATTACTAGTGTATGTATTTCCATTTCACGATTTTAATTTCAGGAAGAAAAAGTACCATACACATTTTTCGTCAAAGACACAGAAATCACAGACACTTTATCTCAGGCATTAGACAAGGATACATTAGAACAATCAGAAGAAGTACTAGACATAATCTATCAACCACAGGCAGTATTCAGGGTCAGGCCTGTAACTAGATGTACTAGTTCTATAGATGGACATGCTGAAGCCGTCATATCTATAGCCTTCAGTCCAACTGGACGATATTTGGCAAGCGGGTCGGGAGATACAACCGTCAGATTTTGGGATATTTATACAGAAACTCCACAATATACATGTAAAGGTAAAGTGAAATGTAGAACAGCAATAAAAGTGCTGTTTCTTTACTTTAATTTGTGTCTAAGTGTAAAGTGTAGTCTCATGTGTATATACATCCATATCCTTTCTTACTACAGTGATATCTGAATAAACAGGAATCCAAACTTTAAATAAAAGTCTTAATGTAGGAAATATTTGTTAATTTGACATGTATTAACCAAACACCTGTTACTTCCAAACACAAAAGTTGGTCCTAGTGAAGTTTGGTTTAGACAGGTTTCAGTGCATATGCAGGGTTCAAAATGACTATAGGTCTGATAGCCTGAGGCTAGACGAATCCCCCTGCTCTAATCAAAGTTGCTTATCCATATCAGGGGCGGATCCAAGGGGGGCTCACCCGGCACGCGCCCCCCCTAAAATTGGAAAAAAATATGATTTTTCACACGAAATACCCCAAAAATTTTCGTGCCTCCCTCTGCTCGGCACAATTTTATTAAGTGTGCCCCCCCCCCCCCCCTAACTTGAAATCTTGGATCCACCCCTGCATATGCTATATTTCCAGACGATTTCAGATTTTCATTTCCTGGAACTTTTTGAGTCAATTAAAAACTGATGATGTAGACACTTTAAATTACACATATATTTCATCAATGTACAGCCAAGAACTTTTGTGACTTTGAACGCGATTGGAAGGTCAAATTGAATATGTGGATTTTTTTTTTGCCTGATGTAACACATACCAGATTCTCTCGAGCGGACACTTGATTCATGACAGTACAGTAATATACACTTTTTGACTGCGTATGAGGGTAATAGCACTTTTATTGTCCCCAATTACCAACTATTGTATGACGGAATGCCAAGGACAATAGTTGGTACAGAGGGGACAATAAAAGTGCTGTTACCCGAATACCAAGTCTAAGTGTTTTATTATATTATTGAAAAACTGTGCAGTTCAAAGTTCTAAGTTGTAGGCCCTTTTCTAATGGATTTCTAGTCTACTTTATTAGTGCTTTTTAAAACTTAATACATTTTCATGTTTGTTCATTTGAAGAGGAAATTAATAAAAAAAGAAAAAAACAATTATTTAGTTCATTCCTTTTGGTATGGATATTGACATTTGTCCTCTATTAGAGGGTGATAGGATCATTCCATTATATACAAATTCTTTAAAGCAGTCTTTTTTTCTTTAGTACAATATTTTATAAACTGATATCGGATGGTGTTCACCGATAGTGTACACTGTTATTTCGCAAGGGCAATTCAGACTTCACTGCTACATGGTGTTGTAATTTCAGGAATCATATTGTTCGGACTTTCAAAATATCATTGTCTTCAAGCGAAGCAAACTGGCTTCCCTCTTCCATTCTTTACTTGTCGTCTGCCGTCTCGATAGTTTAGCTCTTACAATGAAAAAGTCTGCAGACTTCCATGACATCATTTAATTTAAACCAATGAGATGAATGATTTAGAAAAGTCCGGGAAATATGATTGCTGAAATTACCACAGGGGGGAGTAGTCCTACAACTATTGACCGATACCACCGGGGGAATAGTCATGCAGTTGATTTTAGGATGCAGTAGCAAAACTACTGTCATGTTTTTATAAAGGAAAAAAAATACTGAAGTATAATAACAAAAACTATGACCCTACAAAGTGAAACAGAATATTTCAGAAACACTGACTGCAAATGTACAAATGGTTAAATTATAACTACGAACGTCAGTTGATGATTTGCTATTGCTACAAAAAATTTGGAAAAGACGAACCAGAGGGGGAAATTATCTGAATGAAACGAAAACAATTTAGAATATGATTTTTTCCTCATGGAACCACCACTCGGTGGTAACTTTATTGTTTCCGATACAAGATCTTTGAATTTTATATATACTGCTATGAAATTTAATGTATGTATAAACTGTTCATGTCTGTTCTATTTGCAGGACATAAACACTGGGTTCTTTGTATTGCTTGGTCTCCTGATGGTAAAAAGTTAGCTTCGGGGTGTAAAAATAGTCAGGTGAGAAGAATTTGCATAGGTAGTTGTAAATCTAACTACTATGCGATCACGATCACAATTTTGACACATTTGAATTGATCTGGAAGTTTTTGTTCATGCATGAAAAAGCATGGTGACTGCTCATTGCAGTAGAATACATGAGCCAGTCAATGCTTATTTGTGTGTGCATAAATTATCATATGATACTAATCAAATGCACAACAACTTATCCTAAGGGCTATTCTTTTTGAACATTACATGGTACCCAGGCATGGCCTTTTGAAAATAGGATGAGAAATAGTACCAAGTTTATATTTTCCTCTGGATTTTCACTTATTAAAATATTCTATGCACCTTCTGGGTGCCATGTACTGTTAGATTTTAAAGGAACACAACCTATGGATTAGAATACAAATTAATGCCTTATTAATGGAGACAGGCATGCTCCTTACACCATTAAAAACAACTTGCAGCACTTCTAATAAGAATCAGCTTGTTAGAATTAGTTGTTGGTGGCCTGTTGCAAGGCAAAATTCCTATTTTATCCAGTATCTCTCAATTTACTTGTGGCAATTAAAACATTCATCCCCAAAGGGGTAATCAGAATCCGTAAATTAAAGGACAGACAACACAATGGTCAAAAGAAAAAGGACAACACAGCATGCCCATTTACCCTCTGCAGAGGGTTTTTTACCCCCAAAATAGGCCCTGTACCCCCAAAATTGTAGGGACTTTCTATATGCAGGGGACAAAGTTAAGGAAAAAACAGCAATTGTACCCCATTGTACCCCCAGTTTCCAAACTCAGTGGGCACCCTGCAACAGGATGAGCAATGATCTACAAAACACTACTGAGAAAACTAAAGATCGAGCTACAAGAACGCCACTAAAAACTGGGGGTGACCTCATGTGCTCTGGAAGGGTAAACTGGTTCTTGTCATTAGTATAGCTGAAATAATGACAAAACAACAGTCAATCAATCAATTTGGAATGTGTGAGGTCAGGGTTTTACCCCAGGACAGGTTCTAACCAGAGACAATGTAAAATTGATGCTAACAGTTTGCTATATTTTTTTTTAACTACCCAACAATGATTTGATGTAAGAGCAAGGACTAAGAATGCTTGCAGTCAGAATAATGTGTCCTGTGTGTGGTGAGACATGTCTACATTAGTGGGCTAACACAATGAGAATATAATCAAAAAGATGTTAGATATATATTTACCTTTGCAATGAGTACCTATTACAAAAAAGTTGTGAGTGATTCCTGCTCATGGCAAGGTATTCTTGATACAACCATGCATGACAAAAAAATTGATTTTTCTCTTGAATATTCGGTGTCCTCCATCAATAAAGCTGAATGCCATGTTATAACTGAAATATTGTTGAAAAAGACCATGACTTTAGCTCTCTAACCTACTCTTTTATTTAGTTATATTTATTAGTAGCTAGAGTTTGTCAACATATTACTCTTTTCAGATATGTATATGGGATCCCTCTACAGGTTTACAGACAGGTAAAACATTGACAGGACATAAACAGTGGATCACATGGTTGTCATGGAAACCTTTACATTTGTAAGTTTATTGCATGTGAAGTTGTTCTATATTGCCTTTGTTTAATTATTCGAGGGTAGTGTAGAGTTTCCTTGTAAAACATGATTAGAATATTTTTATTTCCTATAAATCGTGATTTAACCTAGTTTTCTGTGAAATGTAAATAATCTCCATGTTTGAAAAATTTGATATCCACGCTTAAAGATTATGATTTTTCCTCATTATTGTGTTCATCATCTATTGTTCTCGGTCGTACTTTGTTGAAATTTTTTTGGTCAAAATGTGTTGGTCTGCATCAGATCTGGAGACAAGAAGGGAAGGGTTGGGATCCCATTAATTGGTTTAGCCCTGTCACATCTTTGTGCCTGTCTAATGTCAGGACCAAGATGTATATTGACATTTCTGTGTGTAGCAGTTTGTGTTTTAACAGAGGAGTGGTACACATTCATTATATTGTCCACCATTACTTAGATCTATCACATGCTGAATACAGTGTTCTTCTGATCAGTCAATATCCAACGTCCAATAAGAATGCCATAATTGGATATCACGTTTTGATTGGATGTTTTTCGAGTACGAGTACAAAATTTTATGACCGTAAAACCTGGTATCCTGATACATAGAGTAAATATCAATGTGAGCTTGGGGAAAACTTAAACTTAAGGCAGGCCTTTCAATAAAATGGTCTTTGGTACCTCCTGATTTTAAAGAGTGTTGTGTAAGATATTCATGAAAATTGTTCACATTTTGATAAAAAGTACTGTCTGTAAATAGTGAAGTACTGGTACACTTGAAAACCCTGATAGAAGACAAAGAAAAGAGTAAGGAGGCATGAGAAAGGTAACTTACAGATCCATTTTTATCTTTCCGTCCTTTTATATAGTGACAAAACCTTTTAATATAAGCACTATTAAGCTGATTTAGTACTATGTTTATTTTTTTTATTTTACAGAGACCCAGAATGTAGATTTTTAGCAAGTTCTTCAAAAGTATGTATAATATTGTAGTATATTTTAATATTGTGAACAGAAATATTTTCAAGAATTCAGCACTCAAGACAATTGTTTGCTGCAGTTTGTTGTGAATCTGTAAAGAGGGTTAATTTTTACAATTTAGTGCTAAAAATGTTCAAGTTTTTAGGGTTAGTGTTAGAGTTATTGTGTTTGAAGCCACTTTTAACAATAATTCAGTTATATTCCTGGTGGAGGAAACCGGAGTACCCGGAGAAAACCACTGACCTGTGCAAGTCCTGACAAACTTTATCACATAATGTTGTATCGAGTACACCTTGCGTGAGGGGGATTCGAACTCAAAACGTTATTCGTGATAGGCACTGATCGAATAGGTAGTTTTAAATCCAACTACCGTACGATCATGACCACGATGGCCCCCATGTTTTTAGAGAGTGAGTGGTTGTTGTTTAACTCAGCAATTTTTCAACTATATCGTGGTGAGAACAAGTTAATTTTCAACGAGATGATGATGAGGTACGCTTTATGTTAAACCAACATGCTTAGTTTGATTATTTTAGTGCCAGCTCACTGAAACAACAGTCTGTGGTTAGACATGTTGCCCCACTCAGACACATTATCCTGATTCCCAGCCAACCAGTCATTACTCTTTCTCCTTAGTGCTGTGTGCTTAATAGTAGAGTAGCAACAAATAACAATTTCATAGTTTTTAGTTTTACCGGATCAGGGCTGGAACCCACGATCTACTACTCTCAAGGGGGCATGCTAACCATTACACCACCGATGAACCCACGATCTACTACTCTCAAGGGGGCATGCTAACCATTACACCACCGATGAACCCACGATCTACTACTCTCAAGGGGGCATGCTAACCATTACACCACCGATGAACCCACGATCTACTACTCTCGAGGGGGCATGCTAACCATTACACCACCGATGAACCCATGATCTACTACTCTCAAGGGGGCATGCTAACCATTACACCACCGATGAACCCACGATCTACTACTCTCAAGGGGGCATGCTAACCATTACACCACCGATGAACCCACGATCTACTACTCTCGAGGGGGCATGCTAACCATTACACCACCGATGAACCCACGATCTACTACTCTCGAGGGGGCATGCTAACCATTACACCACTGATGAACCCACGATCTACTACTCTCAAGGGGGCATGCTAACCATTACACCACCGATGAACCCACGATCTACTACTCTCGAGGGGGCATGCTAACCATTACACCACTGATGAACCCATGATCTACTACTCTCAAGGGGGCATGCTAACCATTACACCACCGATGAACCCACGATCTACTACTCTCGAGGGGGCATGCTAACCATTACACCACCGATGAACCCATGATCTACTACTCTCGAGGGGGTATGCTAACCATTACACCACTGATGAACCCACGATCTACTACTCTCGAGGGGGCATGCTAACCATTACACCACCGATGAACCCACGATCTACTACTCTCGAGGGGGCATGCTAACCATTACACCACCGATGAACCCACGATCTACTACTCTCAAGGGGGCATGCTAACCATTACACCACCGATGAACCCACGATCTACTACTCTCAAGGGAGCATGCTAACCATTACACCACCGATGAACCCACGATCTACTACTCTCAAGGGGGCATGCTAACCATTACACCACCGATGAACCCACGATCTACTACTCTCGAGGGGGCATGCTAACCATTACACCACCGATGAACCCACGATCTACTACTCTCCAGGGGGCATGCTAACCATTACACCACCGATGAACCCACGATCTACTACTCTCGAGGGGGCATGCTAACCATTACACCACCGATGAACCCACGATCTACTACTCTCAAGGGGGCATGCTAACCATTACACCACCGATGAACCCACGATCTACTACTCTCGAGGGGGCATGCTAACCATTACACCACCGATGAACCCACGATCTACTACTCTCAAGGGGGCATGCTAACCATTACACCACCGATGAACCCACGATCTACTACTCTCAAGGGGGCATGCTAACCATTACACCACCATTACACCACCAGAACCCACGATCTACTACTCTCGAGGGGGCATGCTAACCATTACACCACCAGAACCCATGATCTACTACTCTCAAGGGGGCATGCTAACCATTACACCACCAGAACCCATGATCTACTACTCTCAAGGGGGCATGCTAACCATTACACCACCGATGAACCCACGATCTACTACTCACAAGGGGGCATGCTAACCATTACACCACCAGAACCCATGATCTACTACTCTCAAGGGGGCATGCTAACCATTACACCACCAGAACCCACGATCTACTACTCTCGAGGGGGCATGCTAACCATTACACCACCAGAACCCATGATCTACTACTCTCAAGGGGGCATGCTAACCATTACACCACCAGAACCCATGATCTACTACTCTCAAGGGGGCATGCTAACCATTACACCACCAGAACCCACGATCTACTACTCTAGAGGGGGCATGCTAACCATTACACCACCAGAACCCATGATCTACTACTCTCAAGGGGGCATGCTAACCATTACACCACCAGAACCCACGATCTACTACTCTCGAGGGGGCATGCTAACCATTACACCACCAGAACCCACGAACAACTACTCTCGAGGGGGCATGCTAACCATTACACCACCAGAACCCACGATCTACTACTCTCGAGGGGGCATGCTAACCATTACACCACCAGAACCCACGAACAACTACTTTCAAGGGGCATGCTAACCATTACACCACCAGAACCCACGATCTACTACTCTCGAGGGGCCATGCTAACCATTACACCACCAGAACCCATGATCTACTCTCGAGGGGGCATGCTAACCATTACACCACCAGAACCCACGATCTACTACTCTCAAGGGGGCATGCTAACCATTACACCACCAGAACCCACGATCTACTACTCTCAAGGGGGCATGCTAACCATTACACCACCAGAACCCACGATCTACTACTCTCGAGGGGGCATGCTAACCATTACACCACCAGAACCCATGATCTACTACTCTCAAGGGGGCATGCTAACCATTACACCACCAGAACCCACGATCTACTACTCTCAAGGAGGCATGCTAACCATTACACCACCAGAACCCACGATCTACTACTCTCAAGGGGGCATGCTAACCATTACACCACTGATGAACCCACGATCTACTACTCTCAAGGGGACATGCTAACCATTACACCACCGATGAACCCACGATCTACTACTCTCGAGGGGGCATGCTAACCATTACACCACTATGAACCCACGATCTACTACTATCAAGGGGGCATGCTAACCATTACACCACTAATGAACCTACGATCTACTACTCTCAAGGGGGCATGCTAACCATTACACCACTGATGAACCCACGATCTACTACTCTCAAGGGGGCATGCTAACCATTACACCACTGATGAACCCACGATCTACTACACTCAAGGGGGCATGCTAACCATTACACCACTGATGAACCCACAATCTACTACTCTCAAGGGGGCATGCTAACCATTACACCACTGATGAACCCACGATCTACTACTCTCAAGGGGGCATGCTAACCATTACACCACTGATGAACCCACGATCTACTACTCTCAAGGGGGCATGCTAACCATTACACCACTGATGAACCCAAGATCTACTACTCTCAAGGGGGCATGCTAACCATTACATCACTGATGGACCCACGATCTACTACTCTCAAGGGGTCATTACACCACTGATGAACCCACGATCTACTACTCTCAAGGGGGCATTACACCACTGATGAACCCACGATCTACTACTCTCCAGGGGGCATGCTAACCATTACACCACTGATGAACCCACGATCTACTACTCTCCAGGGGGCATGCTAACCATTACACCACTGATAAACCCACGATCTACTACTCTCGAGGGGGCATGCTAACCTGCTAACCATTACACCACTGATGAACCCACGATCTACTACTCTCAAGGGGGCATGCTAACCATTACACTACTGATGTGGTTATTCCCATGTTTTTAGTAATTCGAACAACAATTGAAAGTAAGAAACAATATAAAATTATTGATATGGTATTACATGCATTTATAGTAACAGTGTTTACAAAGGAGGATTACAGTAAGATTAACATGTAATCAAGTGTTTACAAAGGAGGATTACAGTAAGATTAACATGTAATCAAGAGGAGGATTACAGTAAGATTAACATGTAATCAAGTGTTTACAAAGGAGGATTACAGTAAGATTAACATGTAATCAAGAGGAGGATTACAGTAAGATTAACATGTAATCAAGTGTTTACAAAGGAGGATTACATTAAGATTAACATGTAATCAAAGGAGGATTACAGTAAAATTAACATGTAATCAAAGGAGGATTACAGTAAGATTAACATGTAATCAAAGGAGGATTACAGTAAGATTAACATGTAATCAAGTGTTTACAAAGGAGGATTACAGTAAGATTAACATGTAATCAAGAGCAATCACGTAATTTTTTTTAGGATGGAACCATTAGGATTTGGGACGTATTACTGAGTAGTTGTACTATCATCTTATCCAGTCATTTACAGTCAGTCACATGTGTAAAGTGGGGAGGTACTAATCTGTTATACACAGCTTCACAAGATAGAACTATCAAAGTTTGGAGAGCAGATGATGTAAGTTAAATACAAGCTAATATCAGTCTTTTCAAAGGTTTCTCTGCCTAATGTGGCCATTCTAATGCCAGTTTTTTTATCTGATTTATTGTTTGTAAAAAAAAAACTTGTTTTCATTGTGAATATAGCTGAAATACTGCTAATTTGATGATTAAAAATAATACTGTGTACTTCAATAGGAGAACTTGCCTCACATACATACAATGCCATGTCTTAGTTTTACATGTGTAAATATATCAAGACAATAAATACACATTATATGCATATTGTGTTGATACAGCAGTTTGTATCATGTCAAGTCAGTAAACAATATTACTACGAGACGAGACGCATAGCTCCTCAATGCTGAAATAACAACAGAATAATTCATAAATCTATCTGTTCATATTCAAGAGAATTTCAAATATTGAATTGTTTAATTTTTCAGGGTGTATTATGTCGAACCTTACAAGGTCATGGTCATTGGGTTAATATATTAGCACTTAGTACAGACTATGTAATGAGAACAGGTGCATTTGACCCTGCTTCAGCAACAGTAGTACATGCAGAAGTCACTGACACAGGTAAGTGTCAACTTTATTGTGTCATGTATTGCATGCAGAGGGCAGCCATTGATTACTGACACTGTAAGTGTCAACATCATTGTCATGTATTGTCTGAAGAGGGAAGACAATATCTATGACTCACTAACAGTTGTTTTGCATTGACATCCATGTGGTTGAGACAATAGGGTAAATCTACAACTCTTCTTACCACACATTTAACAATAGACTACCTCATTCCTCCTCATAACCTACTGATGGACACCTTTCATCTTATTTTCTTTGCAGTTGAATTTTTTCAATTTGGTTTTTGATATAAAATGTGCCATTGCATAATTTGTGAGAGAGAAAAAAATGTGATTTGAAAAGTAAAATTAACAAATTTGACCTTTGAAGATGTTATTATTGTGTATTGTGTATTCTTTTATATGATGTAAATAGCTGTTTAAATCTAGAATGGTGAATATAATAATTCATTTATTATACCCCCAGCAAACAAAGTTTGGGGGGGGGGTATATAGGAATCAGTCTGTCCGTCCGTCCATGTACCTTGTAAGCGCAACTCCTCCTAAGCGACTTATTGGATTTTTATGAAACTTTACACATTTGTAGTACACTACCTGCAGATGTGCATGAAGGAATATGGTTGCTGTCCAAAATTTAAAAGGGGAGATAATTCAACTTATACTTTCACGAAAAGGGGAGGGGGGGCATGTACCTTGTAAGCACAACTCCTACTAAGCTGCTCATTGAATTTTTATGAAACTTTACACAGTTGTAGTACACAACCTGCAGATGTGCATGAAGGAATACCGTTGCTGTCTATAATTTAGAAGAGGAGATAATTCAACTTATACTTTTACGAAAAGGGGGCCATGTACCTTGTAAGCGCAACTCCTCCTAAACGGCTTATTGGAGTTTTGTGAAACTTTACACAGTTGTAGTACACTAACTGCAGATGTGCATGAAGGAATATGGTTGCTGTCCAAAATTTAAAAGGGGAGATAATTCAACTTATACTTTCACGAAAAGGGGGGGGGGAACATGTACCTTGTAAGTGCAACTCCTACTAAGCTGCTTATTTAATTTTTTATGAAGCTTTACACAGTTGTAGTACACAACCTGCACTGCAGATGTGCATGAAGGAATACCGTTGCTGTCTAAAATTCCAACATTTGAACATCATAGTATTGCAAGCGGGGGGTATCACTCAATGAGGTCACTCACAGTTCTAGTTAAATATGAAATATTTGCATTTTTAAAGAGAAAAAAATATTTAACTTCTGAATGATATTTTTTTTGACAACCGTTTTATTACCTGTACATCTACATAGACTGCAATGTTAATTAATTATTTGGTATTTATCAACGGAAGTCAAATATAGTAATCAAATTTGCCTCTGGTCCTAGTTGACATTAAATTAGATCTCTATTTTGGTAAAAAATAGAGGTAAAATGCCAAGGATACTTGTTGGCTTCACCTCTTTGATTGTCAAATGCCAGGACGTCCGGTTAAGAAAATAACAATAACAACAAAAATTTAGGGGAGATAGCTCTTGTAAATAAAAGTGTGTCTTGTAAATAATTTACAAGATCAATGCAAACATGGGCACCTCCCATCAAACGCCAACGCTCTCATCAGGCCAAATTTCAGATTAACTGAGATAGCTCAATACTATTAAGATAAAGGAACGAATGTTTAAATTGTCGTTTATGAACAGAGAAAAAATTTGAAAATTAATATGAAGATGTTTATGAAAGTTAAATAATGAAAATAGATAAAAAGATGCGTACTTGTAGTTACCGTGGAATGCAGGTACTCTATATATATATATATATATATATATATATATATATATATTGATTATGAATGCCATGTTAAATAGACAATCTTACAGGTTATTGAAATCTTAAAGCATGATGTTACTTATATTAATTTTTTTTTTATCTGAAAAAAAGTATATCCCTTGTAAATAAAATTTGTAGTTACAGTGCAATATCTTTTTTTTTGTTTCAAAATTTTATTAAATAATACTCTGTACTCAGACGAAGGAGCATGCATCCAATATCTAGTTTATAGACATCCAATATGATAGGAAAGATTATGTACAGAAAAGGATAAGGGGCTGTTGTGGTAGAGATCATATGGTAGTTGGATTTACAAGTACCTATCTAATCAGTGCCTATCACCACTAACGTTGTGAGTTTTAATCCCACTCATGGCGATGTGTACTCGATACAAATAATTCAGTGGTGAAGGTTGAAAAAGACCCTTTTTACCTGTGTACAACATGATTCCAAGATATTAGTAAGCAAGAAAAAAACATCCTTCATAAAGGATAGTTATTCACAGCAAATTTTAATACTAAAATGATACTATTAGATAGTACAGTTTACTGAAATGCCTGACATTAGATGGGGAGCTAAACTTCCTGAACTTTCACAATATCCAAACCCTGTTTTCCACACACTAGTTATATCAATCAGGTCTTGATTTTTGAAAAATCTGGCTGAATTTCCTGTTGTCCATATAGTATGGTGTTCCTGTGTTACGGTTGACCGAGTTCTGTAATAATGAATGACAGGATGTGTTGCTGTACCAACTTGTCGTCTGCTAAGATCAGTTACTATACTGACATCTGGATCTTGACAGGCTGTAGTGCCATTTTTGAACTTTGAATTGAATTCAATGTCGCCAAATATTAAATCAGGAATTTTCCGCTGAATGAAATTGAATCTGAATATAAAAGACTCTTTATTTCCACTGATGAAAGTTGCACAAGTACCGACTCCTTTTGTCAAAGATTTCGCTGTTTTGTCAATTGTGTAGCACTCCTTTGCATCAAATGATCCACTTCTGCCCGTCTGCCATATTATGAATTTAGTTTTTGTGTTCTTGTCGTATTCGATTTTGAAAATTTCTGTTTCTTTTTCTCGTACATCATAGAGAGTAATCAGACGCACCCAATTAGCATCGTCTTTATCAGTAGAAAAATCTATAAATGGATGATTGAAGTACATACTAACGTTATCAAAATATCTTTCATCATCATATTTCTCTTCAAAGAGTGTGTGCGGAATATTGAATTTTATATTTCCGTCCAAACTCCTTTCGAATTGCGTACACAAAAATACAGTCACAGAACCAAAGAAAATTATGATGAGACCAAACATTATAAAAACTCGGTATGCAATGTGTTGATGTGCCCATTTTGTATTTTTTCTGGTTTTTGCTAAATTGTCTTTACTGCAGTATCGAACAAAAGAGACAATTAATCGAATGCAAATACCGAAAATCAAGACGCTGGCTTTAACAAGTTGAAAGTAGCTTATTGCTTCTTCACGACAAACAACGATGGCCACGTTGAGCGCGATTTGAGGCACGTCTTCTATCCATATCGTTATTGCCGATGCAAGATCAGAATCTATCCAAGGATTTTCACGGAAAACTTCCCACCATAAATTAACTATCTCAAAGACGAAAGTAAATGTACCCAAGATTGAAAATGCAAGGAGACACCATGTGATTACTGGTTCGGGTGGACCGTAGACGAGGCCTTCCTGTGTCATAATAACATCTTTAAATAGTAACCAATCACATACAAGGTCTGCTGAATTTAAAGCAGAAACAGCTAGAAAAACTATACACTTGAACCACATTTTGTGACGATTTGTTCTTACGCAAGGGCAGCATCTTTCGATGGCTTCAATTTCAGGATTGGCATGCTCTACATCAAATGTCTCAGGTTTTCCATTGGACTCACTCTTTTTAGGTGTGTCTTCCTTCCTGTCTTCCTTTTTCTTTTCCTCCACCCTGACTAAACCAACCTTTGAAGGCATAGTTGGGGATTGGAGACTGAAAGATAGAAGATTTTGTACTAATAATGTAGGGTTTATTCAGACGTATACATCTATTAATTTAGTGTGTACGACACGTTTTTGGAATAACCTTCATCAGGAACTCTTATAGTCAAAATATTGGAAACTCAATAATCAAAAATTCTTTGGGAACAAGTAAACTAATGGGCCTTAAAAATCTAAATATTGGAAAGCAAATTGATGAAACATTCTTTGGGAACGAGCTAATCAATGGGCCTTAAAACGATAGCTAAAATCCACAGGCACTTGACCGATGGACCTTAATTTCTCCGTGTTTGCCACGGTGGTATGTATTTTCAGGGCTAGTAACGATGTAGGGCCTCTATTTCTGGGTCCTGGGTCCACACGAATACTAGAAATAAACACAAGGTAAGCAACAAAATGGTGGGGTACTGCTAAATTTCTTATTATTGTCGATTTCCCTGATTTCTGAAAAATAAACGGATGAAATGCACTAACCTTGTGGACCCCCATCAGCTGTTGTGCCCCTGGTTTACTGTCGTATTCGTACTATTTTGCATATATACCACCGACAACCTGTTCCCAAGATCGATTGTCAACTTAGTCGGAGGTCTATTTTTAATTCTCTCGGACTCCAACGACAGTAAAGCAGGGGCACAACAGCTGATGGGGGTCCACAAGGTTAGTGCATTCCATCCGTTTATTTTTCAGAAATCAGGGAAATCGACAATAATAAGAAATTTAGCAGTACCCCGCCATTTTGTTGCTTATCTTGTGTTTATTTCTAGTATTCGTGTGGACCCAGGACCCAGAAATAGAGGCCCTTCATCGTTACTAGCCCTGAAAATACGTACTCTGTGGCAAACACAGGGAAATTAAGGTCCATTGGTCAAGTGCCTGTGCTAAAATCGGCTAAAGTTACTTATGCTTGACTGAGATTGATTTTAGTTTTAGTAAATTACATTGTTTTGGAACTGTAAAGTTAAAACATAAGTATATGCCAAAGCCCTGACTACTGGGGGGGGGGGGGGGGGGGGATGATACCTTGTGGATTAATGATACATCAGCAGAGGTATTGATCAAATGCTAGTAATAAAAACATAGATATATAATTATGTTGTAGTCATCATTTTTGAAATCAGCAAAATATAACTTTTGTTCTTTGCTGTAGTTGATAATTTTGTATGATAAACCAAAAAAATAAAGTGTAAGTTGTTTATAAATTGTTGATCAAATGTGGGGGGGGGGGGAGGTCGAAATGTAATGAACTATATAGAGTTTAACCCCCCATTATTTGTGATTTAGAGCAATTTCTCTTACGATTTATTTATTAATGTGATTAATTTGAGAGAGAAAAAAGTACTGTTGGAACCTCGGTTTTGGCAAAAACTAAAATTTGCAAGTGTTAAAACTTCAATTGTTAAAGGTACTTTTTATTCTTAATGTTACTTTGCAATAAATTGAATTCATGGTTGTAAAAATTGCATTGCCACAAAATATTTATTATTTGTTATTAGATAATGGAACATGTTACATGATTCCATGTTGCAGGCTTGATTGGTTTATTGTGCAAGAGATCTGTTATAATTTATATCATTTTCTTCAATTTATTTCAAATTCAAATTTCATCTACATAATATTAAAGCCTTTTTAAAGAAATGTATAACATGTGCAGAAATATCACTGTTATAAGTGAGGTTCAAAGGTTAAAACCATTTCCATATTTTACAATTGTGATGAAGTTATTTGTTTAAAGATCAACATAAAAGAGATTTGTTGCAATTTTTGTGCATTCCGCTACATCGAGATATATTGTACAATATATGTATATTGTTGGAAAATATAAAATTTATTTGTACAAGTTTCAGAAACATGTAGAAAATAGGTGAGCTTTTCTGTTCTGTGTCGCAGAGAGTTCAAATAAATTTTATTCTTACCAACAACATATGTATTTTGCATTTATCCTACAATGTCAAAAAGTTCAAAACAATTTAAATTGTACTAGAAAAAGAAGAAACGAGTGTCGTTGTAATAATTTTCGTAAGTGTCTTCTATTACGTCTATGCTTATACTGTTATCATTTTTTATTGTGTTCTACAAGAATCAGGTATCAGAAAACCTTTTTAGGTCCATGGCTAAATAACCATGAAGTTTATTTCACCCCTTCATTAGTTCATGCATTCACGATTGTTGGATAAAAGACAGCATTCATATATTTTTTTCTTCAAGTCTTTATTTGCTTATTACACTCTTGTGAGTTAAGTTGTAATACAGATATTTTTTAATAATTTATTTGAATATTACTCTTGTGAGTCAAGAAAATACAATTACAAAATAACTGATACAGATGAACATAAAATAGGAGAAACATTAATTTGGCCAATGTGGACTTCATTTTGTATTCTAATTAGGCCAAGAAAAGAGTACCTGTGTTTTCACTAACATTCTCGAAAAAAAATAAGGTAGATAGGTAGGCTAGAATTTTTTTTTTATTTATTTATTTATTTTATTTTTTTTTATTATTTTTTTTTTTGCCTAAATTATACAGGATGTGGTTTTTAACAGCACTTTCCCAAAAATGGAGTACAAACTTTAGGGTCTGTAGGGTTAGCACAGGTATTTATTTAGGGGGGGGGGGCACTTATTTACCTTTATGGATACCTGTATATTTTATTATACATGTATATCAAACTTTTTTTTCAATTAGAACATTTCATATAAAAGGTTTCTCTGATATTGAAATTATAAAAAAAAATATATATAAAATCTTAAAAAATCCATCATATTTGTTGTATATTTAATGCCAGCAATTCACAGTATCATGAGTAATTTGTGTTAAGTTTGTCAGTGACTGGCAACAGGTCTGTGGTTTTCTCCTGATACTCTGGTTTCCTCCACCAATAAAACTGCCTGCCATGATATAGCTGAAATATTGATGAAAGTGGCATTAAACACCATAAACTAAGCCAAATCTTAATTTGTGTTATTATTATTTTTAAGTAAAATTACTGCAATATAGTTTTTTTCTATTAATATCAGAATGATTTAGATTTTTCATTTACCTTGGATAAAGTGCCATAATCTCCAAAGTGTTTGGTAGACATTCAGTATCTGACTCTTATCTATTTTTGTATATATCACAGAGTTGACAATTATTTTGTTTAAATAGTTGAATTTTTTGTTTACCTTACAAGGTAATATTGAGAGGTCAATACATAAAGATACTAATTTGTAGTAGAATTTACATGAATTCTTTTTTTTTCTCATAAAAATGAAATGTATTAACACCACTTTCAACAATATTTCAATTATATTGTGGTGGTAATTATATTATAAGGTGTAAAATTAAAAGGAAATATGGAGAAAAAGATTGCTATTTTTTTTTTTTTTTTTTTTTTTTGTATGTAATGTTTAATTTTCATAAAGTAATTTTTTTTTCATATAAAAAAAAATCTTGATGTTAGTACAAAATGTATACCCCATTATATTTCAAAATAAAATTAAGATAAAACACTACATATTTATTCAATATGGTTATCTGCATTTTAAAAGAAGCAAATAACTTGAATGTATATTTAACATTTTTTAGCAATTTTTTTTTTAAAGTTATAAAGCAAAGTGAGACATCATTTTAATTTTAATTTAGCATTTTTAAACAAATTCAAAAAAAAAAAGTTATAAAGCAAAGTGAGACATCATTTTGATTTGAATGTGGTATTTTTAAACAAATTAAAAAAAAAACAAAGTAAGAAATCATTTTAATCTTGATTTAACATTTTTAAAAAAAAATTCAAAAATATGATAAAACATTTATTAACAAATTTTCAAAAAATGATCAAGCTAAATAAATTCTTACCTGTTATTTTTACATATTGCTCTTGAAAGATAGTCTCCCAAATATCTAGGTCACATTTGAAGATTGTGTCTGGAGATATGCAATGTTTTGATCCAGTTTTCTTAGTGATAAATCCTTCCCTGATAAGATGTCAATACATGTAGGGATAATATTTTTAGCTCACCTGGCCATAGGCCATGTGAGCTTTTGTCATAGGTAAGCGTCCGTCCGTCCGTCCGTTAGCTTTTCACATTTAAATCTTCTTCTCTGAAACCGCTGAACAGAAATCAGCCAAACTTGCCAGAAATATTCACTGGATGGTCCTCTACCAGATTTGTGTTTTTGGTGCTGATTTTAAATCCAACATGGCTGCCAGGGTCCATAATGTGTTCTCATTGGCTGAAATTTTAAAAATCTTCTTGTCAGAAACCACTAAGTCAATTGAATTGTGACTTTGCAGGAATGATCATTGGGTGGTCCTGTACTAAACTTGTGAATCGTTTGCCAATCGGAAATTCAAGATGGCCACCATGACTCGACTTAGTTTAACATTGGACCCTATGGGAATTTCACATTTTCATCTTTTTTTCTGAAACCACAAAACAGATTTGAACCAAACTTGGCAGAAATGTTCATTGGATGGTCATATACAAGATTTGTGTTTTTGGTGCTGATCGGAAATCCAACATGGCTGCCAGGGCCTATAATGTGTTCTGATTGGTCGAAATTTTAAAAATCTCCTTGTTAGAAACCACTAAGCCAATTGAATTGTGGCTTTGCAGGAATGATCATTGGGTGGTCCTGTACTAAACTTGTGAATCGTTTGCTGATCGGAAATTCAAGATGGCCACCATGACTCGACTTAATTTTAACATAGGACCCTATGGAAAAAATGTTTAAAAGTCTTCTCCTCTGAAACCAGTAAGTCAGTTTAAAGCAAACATGGGATGAATGGTCCTTAGGTGGTCAACTTTCAAAATTATGTCCTGTGACCCCGACCTCCATCCAAGATGGCAACCATCAGCGAACATAGTTTTAACATAGGACCCTATGGGAAATATATTTAAAAATCTTCTTCTCTGAAACCAGTAAGCCAATTTAAAGCAAACATGGCATGGATGGTCCTTAAGTGGTCAATTTTCAAAATTGTGTCCAGTGACCCTGACCTCCATCCAAGATGGCCACCTTCAGCAGACATACTGTAGTTTTAACATAGGACCCTATGGGAAAAAATATTTTAAAATCTTCTCCTCTGAAACTAGTAAGCCAATATAGCAAATATGTCATCGATGGTCCTTAGGTGGTCAACTTCCAAAATTGTGTTCAGTGATCCCGATCTCGGTTCAAAATGGCCGCCGTCAGCAGACATAGTTTTAACATAGGACCCTATGGGAAAATTGTTTAAAAGTCTTCTCTTCTGAAACCAGTCAGCCAATTTAAAGCAAACATGGCATGGATGGTCCTTGGGTAGTATACTTTCAAAATTGTGTCCGGTGACCACGACCTCCATCCAAGATGGCTGCCATGAGCAGACATAGTTTTAACATAGAACCCTATGGCAGTATGGGATTTGAATAGTAACTTAGATGTATTCAGCATGCAGACATTCTTAAGAGGACTTATTTATGTCAGGTGAGCGATACAGGCTCGCCTGAGCCTCTAGTTTGTTCACTCATGATGGGGTGATGTTATTGATATTTCCATGTAGGGGGTTTACATTTTCGTTCACTTACAGTGGCGTGATCAATGTTATTGATATTTCCATATATAGATCACGTTTACTGGTTGACAATAGATTAGGGTAACTGTATATATGGTACGATATTTATAATATGGACCTGACCGCCTACGTCATGTAATATTTAGAGTACTTGTCTCAGGTGCAGGAGATAAGGGTTCAAGCCCCAGTTAGGTCTGTTGATCAATAAGACTTTATAAACTGGTATACATGTGTTACTTCGTTGTGTACCAATCACATATCAGTAAATGGTGAGAAAGAACTGGTCAATTTGGGGGGGGGGGGTCAAAATTTTTTCAGGTTCTCTGGGACAGAATGTGCACACCACCTTTTTTTCCAAACAACTAAATAGTAGTCCCCTTTTGTATACAAATGCAAAGTATAAGGAGGTGTTTGTGAACCTTGAACCCATATGCAGGGCCCGGATGGCTCAATGAGTTAGATAGTTGGATTACCTAACAACTCATACAAGCCTATCACCAATACAGCATGGGTTCGCGCCCGACTTTGTAAATTACAAAAAAGGGTGCACTCGACTCGCAGCCTGCAAGTGATAAAGTTTACCAGTTGCTTGCCCATGGTCGGTGGTTCTCTCCGGGTACTCAGGATTCTTCCACCACTAAAACTGGTCGCCATGATTTAAGCTGAAATATTGCGGAAAGTGGCGTTAAATACAATAAATCACACACATTGAACTCATATGTTACCTTTATGGCTCACATCACCCAAATGATCATTTAAACTTTTGCCATCACTTGGTGTCTGTAAACTTTCATACTTTTGACATCTTTTCTAAAACCATAGACCCTGCATTCAATCAAAGATGGCCACTGTTAGTTAAAATAGAAATTTCCTTAAAATTGTCATTTCTCTTTCATTTTTTATTTGATTGAGCTAAAATTTAGATAGTAGGAATATCGTAATGAGTTTTTATGCCCCTGCGATAAAGAGTCAGGGCGGCATATTAATTTAACCCTATCCGTCCGGATATAGATACATGGTTTGTCCGGCTATCTCCTCCTACAGTTTTGGAGCTACAGCTTTAATATTTTGTAGGATGTTTATACACATAATGGAGGTGTGCATGTCCACAGGATTTTGATGGTCAGGTAGGGGCATCATTTTGTTATGCCCCTGCGACGAAAAGACAGGGAGCATCATTTGTGTCTTACAGACACACTTCATTTTTAAAAATATCACTCCTAGCAAAACAACTTTGTCCATAATTATCAAGTGCAGGGCCATACTTCTTTTCTAGTTAGTTATTGTCCTTAATTATCAAGTGTGGAGGCATACTTTTTTTCTAGTTAGTTTAACTAGAAAAAGAAGTATGCCCCCGCACTTGATAATTATGGACAAAGTTGTTTTGTTAGGAGTGATTTTTTAAAAATGAAGTGTGTCTGTAAGACACAAATGATGCCCCCTACCTGTCATTATCAAATATTTGCTGAAAATCAAAATCCTGTGGACATGCACACCTCTATTATGTGTATAAACATCAAACAAAATATTAAAGCTGTAGCTCCAAAACTGTAGGAGGAGATAGCCAGACAAACCATGTATCCATATTCGGACGGACGAGCAAAATGACTAAGTCCAACTCCCTGTCATTTTGAGAATATTTGATGAAAATCAAAATCCTGTGAACATGCACACCTCCATTATGTGTATAAACATCCTGCAAAATATTAACGCTGTAGCTCTAGAACTGTAGGAGGAGTTAGCCGGACAAACCATGTTCCCTTTATGCAGCTAGTACGAAAAAAATGACTAATTCCAACTACCTGTCATTTTGAGAATATTTGAAGAAAATCACAATCCTGTGGACATGCACACCTCCATTATGTGTATAAACATCCTACAAAATATTAAAGCTGTAGCTCCAAAACTGTAGGAGGAGATAGCCGAACAAACCATGTATCTATATCCGAACAGACGGACAGGGGTAAATTAATATGTCCCCAGACTCTTTGTCGCGGGGGCATAACAAGTCAAAAGTACTTTAACGCTATGCATGATGTTCTATCATACTCAACTTGTATACAGATAGTACCTTTATTTTTTCATTCCTGATATGTAAATATAAAGGTATTACCTGTGGTGAAATGGGTATAATTCTATCTAGAATCAGCTTAGTCGTGGGGGCATAAAAAAAGGACTACGTCCAACTACCTATCATTATCAAATATTTGATGAAAATCAAAATCCTGTGGACATGCACACCTCCATTATGTGTATAAACATCATACAAAATATTAAGGCTGTAGCTCCAAAACTGTAGGAGGAGATAGCCGGACAAACCATGTATCTATATCCGCACGGACGAACAAAATGACTAAGTCCAACTACCTGTCATTTTGAGAATATTTGATGAAAATCAAAATCCTGTGGACATGTACACCTCCATTATGTGTATAAACATCCTGCAAAATATTAAAGCTGTAGCTCTAAAACTGTAGGAGGAGTTAGCCTGACAAACCATGTATCTATATCTGGATGGACGAACGGACAGGGGTAAATTAATATGCCCGCGACTCTTTGTCGTGGGGGCATACAAATCATTCCTAACAAAACAACTTTGTCCATAATTATCAAGTGCGGGGCATACTTTTTTTTCTAGTTTAACATATATTACGGGTTTTTCTGTAACCTTTGTAATTTTGTCGATTGTATTTTTGTTGTTTTTTTGCAAATATGCAAATTAAGGCTAATTTGATCAAAATTCATTTGAAAATCTATTTTTCAGAAGCCAATTAACTAAATTAAAAATAAATTGGATTGTATGGTCCTTTGATGATCCTCTTTCAAAATTATGTGCAACACTCATGGCCTCCACCATAGAATTGGTTACTGTTACTAAAAATAGAAATTATCTTAAAATTGTCATGTTTTACTGTGATTGTGGTGGAGAATGCCAGAGGTATCCCTTAAATAATGGTTACTGGCATTGATAACTAACTCATATGGGATGGAATATGACAGGTAATGTTTTCATCTATCAAGTAAGATTCCAAAATAACTAATTGAGTGGAAACAAATCTATGGAGGTTTTTTTTATACTTTGTTTTATATCTGAATTGTCATTGGAAATCCAATTATCAAGAGGGTGTGGGTTGTTGCATCCCATTAACCAGTTTAACCCACCACATTTCTGTGTCTGTCCCAACTCCTATGCCAGGAACTGGATTTCCAATGCCATTTTTTGTTTTAATCACTGGATTCACACCAATTGGTCTTTTTTTTTTGTTCATTGTGTGTTCAGTGATTTGTAGCGAGATGTAATATTTCGTCATGATGATATTGGTGGAATTATTGACCATCGCTATTTAAACTTTCTTTTCATATTTGAGGGGGGCTTGTGCATGTTTGTACTGTCGTTCTTGTGTAGTTATACAGATAGTTCATTTATTTGAAAATCAAATATCACTTGGTTTCATGATAAAATGCTTGGTGTAATTTAATCATGTTAAATCATTGCACCAGCTCTGATTACATCCCAGTAAAAGACAAATCAATCTGCATGAAATTCTGTATCTTCATGTCATATTGGTTAAAACAAGGTAACCAAATTGTTTCCATGGCTACAAGACATACAATGTGACAATTATCAAACAATATATTTGTTCCATTTATTTTCAGCTATGAAAGTTTTACAAGGTTAAATATTTTTGTGTGTAAAATAATGAATTCTCTTATCTGGAGTGACATCACATTATGGAATTGACCAATCAATAATCAGCATTTATGATTAGAAGAAAAATCTTCAGGATTCTACATAGACTTCAATGTTAATTTATTATTTTATATCTATCAACAGAAGTTAAATGTAGTTATTGGTTGTTAAATTCACTTCTGGCCCTTGTTGACATTAAATCATATCTCTATTTTCATTTTCTTCAAAGTATATAAGGGCCCGGGTGGCTCAATGAATTAGGTAGTTGGATTACCTAACAACTCCTACAAGCCTATCACCAATACGGCGTGGGTTCGCACCCGGCTTTGTAAATTACAAAAAAGGGTGCACTCGACTCACAGCTGCAAGTGATAAAGTTTACCAGTTGCTTGCCCATGGTCGGTGGTTTTCTCCGGGTACTCCCGGCTTCTTCCACAACTAAAACTGGTCGCCATGATATAGCTGAAATATTACTGAAAGTGGTGTTATACACAATAAAATCAATCAATCAATCACAGTATATATATATATATATATATATATATATATATATACGACAGGTTTATTTTAAATTATAAAAAAAAAATCTAATTTTCCATTGAAATAGAGGTAAAATCCTGTGGATACCTGCTGACAGCACCTTTTTTGATTATCAAATGCCAGGATGTCTGGATAAGATAATACAAAGGTGAAAAAGAATGAGACCAGGCCTTTCAATAAGGTACTTTTACTTGCCTAAAATGGTCTTTGGTACCTCCTGATTTTAATCAGTGTTGTATAAGATATTCATGAGAATTGTTCAAATTTTAATAAAGAAATAATGCCTGTATTAATAGGGAAGTACTTTCAGACTTATTAAAAGCCCTGATGAGAGTGTCTTTTCAACTCCAACATTTATAATCTACAGTAATACTATTGTCCCAGTGTGGACTTTCACTTCCTGTACTCTTACACTTGTTAAATCCCGTCTTCCATGCTTCACTGATGGGTACCAGATCTTCCAACTTATAAAATTTAGACAAAGTATCATCTTGCCTTGTTTTGGCTTTGAAATACTTCAAAGGAAGTTGTATGTAATTTCCGCTGCTGTCGGAACATCCAGTTGGAGACGTCGTGTAAAGAGTATTATATTTTACATCACCCATGATTAAATGTTTGGATTGTTGAATAAAATTGAAATATATCGTGACGTCTCCCGTAATTTCGTTGGTATCAAACAAATTTTGACACTGACTGGTATTTGAAACAACCCATTTGTCATTTTTATTGTAACACTCAGCATTCTCTACTTTCCATGGTTTAGAATCGCGGTCAAGAATCGTTTGTATCTGTATCTTTGTACTTCCTGTCTTACTAAACTTGATCTTCTTAGCGGGATATATATATCTCTCGATGTCGGTAAGATTAACGAGTTTTATCCAATCGTAATTCATACTCGTTTGTGCATTTATAGGTAACTCACGACCATCCAGATAAATTCCAACTTGATCATAGTATCTAGTAGTGTCGTGCTTCATTTTCAAAAATTCTGTTGGCTTTTGAAATTTGATTTGACCTCCGTCAGATAGAGCATGTGAGAAAATGAACACCAATATGGATCCTATTACAGAAAGAATTAATCCCACCAGAAACAACGCATAGAAAGATTTGAAAATTTTCTCATTTTCATAGTTTTCTTTCCTTCTACGGAAGCAGAATCTGATAATTGCTATTATTAACCTTAATATACATCCAATTATAACAACCGATGCTTTTGAAATTTGGTATATGCTTACTGCTTCCTCACGACAGCTTGCTATTATTACACTTAATGTTATTTGTGGAACTTCTTCAATCCACACTGTGACTGTGGAAACGTAATCAATGTCTATCCAGGACCCTTCGTCGGGTTGAAATATTTCTCTTCCAACTAAGATCACCTCAAGCAAAAATGTTAGAACTCCAATAATGGAAAACGCTAACAAAGTGTTGAGAAGACTGGATTCAATCGGGCCGAACACGAGTCCTTTTTGTAGAAGATGCATATCATTATAAAATAGCCAGTCATTTATCATGTCTGCTGAATCAATAGCCAATAAGGAGAGGAATACAAACACTTGAACAGAGCGTTTTCTTCTGAGTTTGTGTATAGTACACGTCATTGTCTAATGTTTCTGAAAATATTAAAGAAAAACACATTCAGTTGTTTCATTTTTATATGAATTAGAACTTTTTTAACCACTTGTGTGGATTGTTGATATATTTTTAACCTTAAAATATTTTACCTTTTAGCATTTAAACTTTTCTTGTGCCCCTCCCCCTGTTCTAGAACATTTTTTTTTTATTTTTAACGTGAGTGAAATTGTTGAAGTAAACCATTCTTATACACCCCATTTTTAAATTAAAATTATTTTTTTTATTATTAAAATGAAATTTTCTTACCTTTGTTTTTGAAGAATAATGTTAATACATATATTCTATGGACATTTCAAGTTAAATGTTTTTGTATGAATGCACAGGATGTTGAGGATTTTCAACAGTGTCACTTTTTGAGTCATCACTTCTCAGATTACCAGAAAATTACAATTAAATGATGATTTTATTAAAAATTCGTGAAACCCTCATGTTTAAGTTATATTAATATAAATGTTGGAATTATTCAAAGAAATAAATATTTTTTTCTGATATTATTCTTTGAATTATTTGATTTATTTTCAGATTAAAGGCTGTCAGAATTGATTTTTTTTTTTATATAATATTAACAGACATTCGAATTCTTTTCACTACGACATTTTAATTACAACCTTATAGCATATTTTTTAAACCTGGCTTTTTGTTCAGAACATTTTATTAGTATTAAATATCGATTATTGGCAACTTTTAATATTTAAAAAAAAAAAAAAAAAAAAATCAATTCTGACAGTCTTAGAATTAAATACTTCAGCATGAAATCAACCCTTTTTGTGCCTCTTGTAATTTTGGGAAATCAACATTTACTGCTAAATCAGCTAAATTTATTTAAAATAATTTCTAGGCTAAAAATAGAAAGTGCCAGTATAATTGTATTAAATTTTAGTTGTTTAACTCTTTACTTTTTATACAACAGCAACAATTAGTAAGACAGGAAGAAATTTAGATTTAAAAACAATAGCTTAAGCGTGAAAACAGAATACAAAGAACATCATCTCTTATAAACGTTGAATTTAACATGTTAAAAAATTCAATAAGATATGGTCCTAGAAGAAGAGTTTGTAAATTTAGTTGTGGGGACATGTTATAGCTACATTCAAACATGAATTTCCTTGGGAGTCAGGACCATATTTTGAGGGGCAGTCACGGTCGTGATCATATGGTAGTTGTATTTACAACTACCTATGCAATCAGTTGCTATCACCACTAAAGATGTGAGGTGTACTCAATACAACATTATGTGATAAAGTTTGTCAGTTACTTACGACAGGTCAGTAATTTTCTCCCAGTACTCCGGTTTCCTCCACCAATAAAACTGTCCACCACGATATAACTGAAATATCATTGAAAGTGGCGTTCAACACCATAAACCAAAACCAACCATATTTTGATTTCGGATTAAAAAGTGTTTGGTTTATACTCGTTAAATTAACAAAGATTTCCTACATTGGGACTTTATTTAAAGTTTGGTTTAGACAGGGTTCTTGTTTAATCAGGGTTTAGTTTAGACAGGTTTCACTGTATAGTGCTGTTGGGAAGGGTCCAGAAAACAAAATTTTACCTTTTATTTTTAGTGAATTAAGTTGCCTAATTCATTTTCTGTCAAATGTACTTGTATTTATGCACAAGTGGGTGTTCAGAAATTTTCAACATTGACAGCTTCCAGTCATCAGTCAGAATTAAAGGTTAATTATTTTTTTTTAATTGTAAATATTACATGTTTAATAAGTATATTAATGTAGATATAGGATTTATTAAGAAATTAAAAGAATTTTCTGATTAAAAAAAAAATTATTTTAATTTATTTCACTAGATTAAAAATATTTCAAAATGAACTTACCCTATTTGTGCTTTTTGTATTTTTGGAAATCAACATTAACTTCTGCATCAAGCTGCATCAGGGCAGCTAAATTTATGTCAGTATATGACTATGTCAATATCATGTAAATAACAGAAACAGCAACCTAAATGGTATAATTTGTCTTGGTTATGACTAATAAATATGTTTAAACCAAGCTATATTTATCACAAAGAATTTCCAAGCTAAAAATAGAAATCTATCAAGGAGTGTTATATAATTGAATACAATTTTGCTTGTTTAACTTCTTAATGTATAGATAAAAGAAGAAAAAATGGTACATTTTATATATTGATAATTTTTCATAAGAAAAGCATGAAGAAATTTAAGTAAAAAGTTTATTTTTCTGAATATGTGTGTTAGGGGTATCAATTTTAATTGCCTCTATTTCTACGATTTTTTTGATAGTTTGGTTTATGGTGTTTAACACCACTTTCAACAATATTTCAGTGCCGGTCAGTTTTATTGGTGAAGGAAACTGGAGTACCCAGAGAAAACCACCAACCTACCTCAAGTCACTGACAACCTTTATCACATAATGTTGTATCAGGATTTTTAGCTCACCTTGCCAAAGGCAAAGTGAGCTTTTGCCATCACTTAGCATCAGTCGTCTGTCATCAGCTAACTTTTCACATTTTAATCTTCTCCTCTGAAACGGCTTGGCCAAATGAACCGATACTTGGTAGTTAGCATCTAGGGAAGATTCTCTATAAAGATTGCTCACTTTGTCCCGATTCATTAACAAACATGGCCACCACAGGAACTTCTTGTTTCTGATTGGTCGATTTCTGAAAAATCTTCTCCTCTGAAACCGCATAGCCAAATGAACCAAACCTTGGTAGGCAGCATGTATAAAAGTAGTTCTAATAATAAAACCCTAAATGCTCGCTTACTCGCAAGGGTTATAACGGGATGCCATTACACGTAATGGAGCAGCCGCCAAGATTTTTTGCGCTCGCTTACAGAGCTTCTGATGCCTGCATTTATCAATAATAAGACATAACCTTTCCTTTTGTCCATTATTATAATAAGTTTTTATCACCTACCAGTATTTTAGAATGTAATTCCCACAAAATAAAAATCCTCTCTCTGAACATTTTGAATTTCGTCATTTCCGGCCTCACTATTTGGATGTCGATACCATATTTGGCGATTTAGGCGTGAATGTTTACATCAGCGTGTAGTAAGAAATACCATATTTAGAAAAGCTCTGCCTTCCGTAGTTTCGGTTATGGAAAACGATCGATAAATTTGAACAAGGTTGTTGCTACCTTTGAAAAGCATATATTTCTCAGCCAAACCGATTTAACAAGGACTGGGATCATCAGTAATAGTTATAACGAAATGTTTGAAGTGTAAATAGTGAGTTTTTATGTTTCAACTGGAATATTTTTTTTTGCTCCATTGTGACGAATGGGTCCGCATTGTAGCTCTGCCGAGGCACAAGTTTGTCACAGGAACTACATTATTGCAGCTAGTATAGAAGGTCCTCTGTAAAGATTGCTCATTTAGTTCCGATTCGTTAACAAACATGGCCACCACAGGCAATTCTTGTTTCTGATTGGTTGATTTCTAAAAAATGTTCTTCTCTGAAACTGCTTGACCAAATGAAAAGAAACTTGGTAGGAAGCATGTATGGAAGGTCCTCTATATAAAGATTGCTAATTTCATCCTGATCCGTAAACATACATAGCCACCATAGGCAATTCTTGTTTTTGATTGGTTGATTTCTAAAAAAAATCTTCTTCTCTGAAACCACTTGGCCAAATGAACTGAAACTTGGTTGGAAACATCTATGGAAGGTCCTCTATGAAAATTGCCCAGTTAGTCCCACCACAGGCAATTCTTGTTTCTGGTTGGTTGATTTCTAACAAAGCTTCTCCTCTGAAACCGAGTAACCAAATGAATCGAAATTTGGTAGGAAGCACCTATGGAAGACCTGTTCTGTATAAAGTTTCCTCAAAACCGAATGAAAGGTGATCAACACAGGCTCAGCCTAGGGGTGTAACGATACACTTTTTCTACAAGCGATACTTATCGCGATATTTGATATGTTTTACGATACGTTTTATAGGAAACTGTAACTATTCCTTGAAGTCCATGCTGGTTGACATGGGTGCTGCCATGTTTTTTTTTATATGAGGTCGCTTACGTACTAGCGGAAATTATAAATATTTGATTAATTAATTTTAAAAGCATAAATTAATCGATTCACTTTTCTCAAAATATTAATTAAATGATCACCAAAAGAAGAAAAGGGAAGTTCAACACTACTTTTTTTTGTTTAATGAGCATCATATCGTTTATATCGTAATCGGCCTCCACATATCGTGAACCGAACTGTCACCAAAATAATCGTGATTTCGGTACATACGGTGAATCGTTTCCCCCTTAGCTCAGCCCAATGAGCCTCTAGTTAGATTACCCGTAGATTTTGAAATTGTTCCAATAATGTATTTTTTTGTGTTTTTATTTTTATTGTTCAAGAACACTTTAAAAGACTTGTTAACAAACATGGCCACCACAGTTATAAAATATTACCAAATTGTCCTGATAAACAGAGACCGCCCCTCTTAAGGCTTAGTGATATACTACAAAATTGTCCTCTTAAACAGAGGCCACTCCTCATAAGGCCTAGTAAAATACTACCAAATTGTCCTCTTAAACAGAGATCACCCCTCTTAAGGCTTAGTGATATACTACCAAATTGTCCTCTTAAACAGAGGCCACTCCTCATAAGACCTAGTAAAATACTACCAAATTGTCCTCTTAAACAGAGACCGCCCCTCTTAAGGCTTAGTGATATACTACAAAATTGTCCTCTTAAACAGAGGCCACTCCTCATAAGGCCTAGTAAAATACTACCAAATTGTCCTCTTAAACAGAGATCGCCCCTCTTAAGGCTTAGTGATATACTATAAAATTGTCCTCTTAAAACAGAGGCCACCCTCATAAGGCTTAGTAAAATACTACCAAATTGTCCTCTTAAACAGAGATCGCTCCTCTTAAGGCTTAGTGATATACTACCAAATTGTCCTCATAAACAGAGGCCACTCCTCATAAGGCCTAGTAAAATACTACCAAATTGTCCTCTTAAACAGAGATCACCCCTCTTAAGGGAATACGATACAGTAGCAAGGGCAGATAATTACTTTGCCGAATACCGCATGTTGTTTTTGCGACGTCACAGTAACGAGCGCGACATTTTCCGCGGAAGTTGCATCGACGTCATAAAAAGCCGATTGGGTAAAAATTTGAAAGCACCTGCTTCAAGCCGAATAATGCCGTTTTTAAAAGAAGGAGAAATACGGCGTCGGAAAAAATATTCAGAGCACTTGAAAGAGTTGAATAGGAATGTTGGTGAGACAGAGGTAGACCAGACAGACGCAGACCAGACGGACGCAAACCCTGGAACTGATTATAAAGATATATGCTGGCAGGATGGGAGACGAATAGTTGAACTAAAAACACTAGCAGAGCAATTAAACGCGTATGACGGTTGTGATACACCGTTAAATCTAATGAACATTGAGCAAGAACGTTTGCACGGGTTCGGCAGTTACTTATCTATTCGCTGTACAACTATAGTCGTTCTCTTTCATTTATTTCATTCTCCGGTTGCGTTGCCCTTTCATCCAATCCAAGGAAAACGGCGGGAAAGACTCCACGACGTTTTACCTATTAAAATACATTGTAGGGTAATTTGGCGCCGAAATTGATGATGTCTAGGTTTGTCATGAAAAAGGCACGGTTTTTGTTCTGTAGCTAAAAAACAAACACATGTACCCCCTTACTTTTTGTTAAAATTCTAAATAAAATCATTGCGAGGATATCATGACAAAATATTAAGAAAATATCAATTGTCATTTTTTTTCTACATGCACATTTATTCATGAAGAAACCACTAAATAATCCATATTCCACAAATAAGTAGAATTTTTGGACTACTTAATCTATTATTGGCAATGTACATGTTCATCATCTTTGAACGAAATTATCATAGGAAGCTATTGCAAAAAACCGGATGCAATTATCTTTTACCGTTTTGAAATTGTGATATTTTCTTTACCGCTATAACAATCCGTATTTAAAAAATTTGTCGAAAAATGGTCGAAATTCGATCGTAAATATCTCGAAAACTAAGTCACGAAGGTATATTTTTCTTTGCATATTTGGAAAGAGCATGTCGAAATTGACCAAATCACGAATTTTCATGAAAAAATCAATTGGCGATCCCTACTGTATCGTATTCCCTTAAGGCTTAGTGATATACTACAAAATTGTCCTCTTAAAACAGAGGCCACCCTCATAAGGCCTAGTAAAATACTACCAAATTGTCCTCTTAAACAGAGATTGTCCCTCTTAAGGCCTAGTAAAATACTACCAAATTGTCCTCTTAAACAGAGATCGCCCCTCGTAAGGCTTAGTGATATACTACAAAATTGTCCTCTTAAAACAGAGGCCACTCCTCATAAGGCCTAGTAAAATACTACCAAATTGTCCTCTTAAACAGAGATCGCCCCTCGTAAGGCTTAGTAAAATACTACCAAATTGTCCTCTTAAACAGAGATCACCCCTCTTAAGGCCTAGTGATATACTACCAAATTGTCCTCTTAAACAGAGGCCACCAATCGTGGTCGTAATCATATGATAGTTGTGTTTATAACTACCTATGCAATCTGTGCCTATCACTACTGAAGTTGTGAGTTCAAATCCCACTCAGGCGAGATGTACTCGATACAACATTATGTGATAAAGTTTGCAAATGACTTTCGGCAGGTTAGTTGTTTTCTCCGGGCACTCCAGTTTCCTCCACCAAAAAACTGACCACCATGATATTAACTGAAATATTATTAAAGGTAGCGCTAAACTTAAACACCATAAGCCTACCCTTCCCCACCCCCAATCCATTAATCATGTGGGATGGAATAGGACAGGTAATGTTTTCAAGTATCCAGTTAGATTCCAAAACTACTAATTGAGTGAAAACAAATCTATGGTTAAGAAATAATTCATGGCAGCCGTAGATTTGTGCTCATTTAACCATGAGTTGGGCATTTATATTCGATTATTTTTTTCCCCGAGCGCTAGCGAGGGATAAAATACGAATATAAATGCCCAACCCATGGTTAAATGTACACAAATCTACGGCTGCTATGAATTATTTCTTTTCTAATATGACAAATACGGTAATTTTTATGACCCTAGGCGACCTTAGAATCTGCCACACAACGGCTGTTCCGTTTAGCCCACTTCACATATGAATGCGAATATTGGTTGTTTACGTCGTCAAAATTTCATGTAGGAGGTGGCCGGAACATCAGTCGGGGAAAACCCCAGATGAGTGCGTTTTCATCGCATATTTGTGTATACATGTAAACAAAGTAATATAATGTGTAGTTGTTGTGTATGACCTCACGGAAACGGCCTTGTAGGCTTTTATTCATTAGAGAAACTTTTTAAATTATGTTTTTTTGATTCCAATCGATAATTTGAGTGCGCAGGTGCTAAAGGTAGATATATACTGACATATACTGGTTGACGATATATAGGCCGTCATATTAGAAAGGTTATTTATATCTGGATTGCTGTTGGAGATCCAATTATCAAGAGGGTGAGGGTTTGAATCCCATTAACCGGTTTAACCCCAACATTTTTGTGCCTGTCCCAAGCCAGTACCTGTACTTTCAATGCCATTTATTGTGCTCCTTATTTGCCATGGAATCCCAAGTTGGTCTTTTTATTGTGTGTTCAGTGATTTGTAGCGAGAAGTAAATTTTCGTTTTGTTGATATCTGTTGGATTATTGACCATCGCTATTTAAACTTTCTTTTCATATTTGGAGGGCGGGGGTAGAACTTGTGCATGTTTTTGCTGTTGTGCTTGTATGCAAATCGTCCTTTTATTTGAAAATCGAATATCACTCGGGTTCATATTCAAAATGCTAAGTTTAATTTAATCATGTTAAATTATTGCACCAGCTCTGATTACATCCCAGTAAAAGACAAATCTGCATGAAATTCTGTAATTGCATGTCATTTAGATTAAGGCAAGGTAATCAAATTGTTTCTTGGGGCCGTCATGGCCATGGCTGTATGGAAGTTGGATTAAGAACTACCTATGCAATCAGTGCCTATCACCACTGATGCGAGTTTGAATCTCGATCAGGCCGAGGTGTACTCAATACAACATTATATGATAAAGTTTGTCAGTGACTTGCGACAGGTCGGTGGTTTTCTCTGTGTAAGGAGTGGTACCAGGTACTTTTACCCGCCTAAAATGGTCTTTGGTACCTCCTGATTTTAATCAGTGTTGTATAAAATATTCATGAGAATTGTTCAAATTTTTATCAAAAGTAATGCCTGTAAATAGTGAAGTACTGGCAGACTTGAAAAATATTAAAAATCCTGATGAGACAGTGTCTTTTCAACTCCAACATTTATAATCTACAGTAATACTTTTGTCCCAGTTTGGACTTTCACTTCCTGTACTCTTACACTTGGTAAATCCCGTCTTCCATGCTTCACTGGTGGGTACCAGATCTTCCAACTTATAAAATTTAGGAAATCCATCTTGCCTTGTTTTGGCTTTGAAATATTTCAAAGTAAGTTGTGTGTAATTTCCGCTGCTGTTGGAACATCCTCTTGAAGGAGTCGTGTAAAGAGTATTATATTTTACATCACCCATGATTAAATATGTGGATTGTTGAATAAAAGTGAAATATATCGTGACATCTGCCGTTGTTTCGTTGGTGTCAAACAAATTTTGACACTGACTGGTATTTGAAACAACCCATTTGTCATTTGTGTTGTAACACTCAGCATTCTCTACTTTCCATGGTTTAGAGTCGCGGTCAAGAATCGTTTGTATCTGTATCTTTGTACTTCCTGTCTTACTAAACTTGATCTTCTTAGCAGGATATATATTTCTCTCGAGGTCGGTAAGATCAACGAGTTTTATCCAATCGTAATTCATACTCGTTTGTGCATTTATAGGTAACTCACGACCATCCAGATAAATTCCAACTTGATAGTAGTATTTATATGTGTCATGCTCTTTCAAAAATTCTGTTGGCTTTTGAAATTTGATTTTACCTCCTCCTTCAGGTAGAGCATATGAGAAAATGAGCACTAATGTAGATCCTATTACACAATAAATTAATCCCACCAGTAAAACTGAATAGCAAGAATTGAATATTTTCTCATTTTCATAGTTTTCTTTCCTTTTACGGTAGCAGAAGATGATAATTGCTATTATTAACCTTATTACACTTCCAATTAAAACAACTGATGCTTTTGAAATTTGGAATATGCTTACCGCATCCTCACGACAGCTTGCTATAATTACACTTATTGTTATTTGCGGCATTTCTTCAATCCACACTGTGACTGCGGAAACGTAATCAACGTCTATCCAGGCCATATCGTCTGGTTGAAATATTTGTTTTCCAACTAAGCTCACCTCTAGAAAAAACGTTAGACTTCCAATAATGGAAAATGCGAACAAAGCGTTGATAAGACTGGATTCCATGGGGCCGAACACGAGTCCTTTTTCTAGAAGAAACATATCATTATAAAATAGCCAGTCACTGATCATATCTACTGAATCAATACCCAATAAGACGAGGAATATAAACACTTGAACATAGCGTTTTCTGAAGAGTTTATCAATATCAATATCTATATTCCACGGCATTGTCTAATGTTTCTGAAAATATTGAAGAAAAACACATTCAATTCATAAAAAAACAGGAATTAATGATTTTAAATGAAAAGAAATTAAAACTAATTCAAAAGAAATTTTCCATATGATATAAAACTCATGTCCACATTAATTACCGTTATTTCAGCAACTCGTGTGCACTAAATTTGTGTTGTACATTTTTGTTACTACATGTAACTCTGAGTCTATACCTCTGCTTGTGGTCTATTATTCCTGAGGGTATTATATGTCCAGTAGCCAGTGTTTCAGCACTGACATTGTTTACTAGATATGTTGGTTATTGAAATTTACAGACATAATTATTAGCTCACCTTGCCAAAGGCAAAGTGAGCTTTTGCCATCACTTAGCATCCGTCGTCCGTTAACTTTTCACATTTTAATCTTCTCCTCTGAAACAGCTTGGCCAAATGAACTGAAACATGGCAGGAAGCATCCTTGGAAGGTTCTGTATAAGATTGATAAATTAGTTCAAATTCGTTAACAAACATGGCCACCACAGGTAATTCTTGTTTCTGATTGGCTGATTTTTAAACAAATCTTCTCTTCTGAAACCGCTTAGTCAAATGAACCGTAATTTAGTAGGAAGCATCTATGGAAGGTCCTCTATAGAGATTGCTCATTACATGCCGATCTATTAACAAACATGGCCACCACAGGCAATTCTTGTTTCTGATTGGCCGATTTTTAAAAATCTTTTCCTCTTAAACTGCTTGGCCAAATGAACCGAAACTTGGTGGGAAGCACAGGTATGGAAGGTACTGTATTAAGTTTCCTCAAAGCAGAATGAAAGGTGAACGACACAGGCTCAGCCCACTGAGCCTCTAGTTATTAAAGCTAACATTCTCCTCCCTCAGGCATATATATGTGACCTTAAACGGTTTTGACTATCCTCTTTAGGCCCTGTGGCTTCCCAATCTATAATTTTGAGCCTACTTGATGAAGGTTATTCCAGAAACATGTGATGCATAATAAATTAGTAGTCATGATCGTGTGGTAATTGGATTTACAACTATCTATGCAATCTACCTATCGCCACTAAAGTTGGGAGTTTTAATCCCGCTCATGACAAGGTGTACTTGATACAACTTTATGTTATATATCTGACTTGCGACAGGTCAGGGGTTTTCTCCGGGTACTCTGGTTTTTCCACCAGTTGATGGCATTAAACACCATAACCCTACCCCCCTCCCCCTATTCTTAAGCCATAAATTGAAAGAAGGACAGACAATGCAATGTCCAAAAGATAAAGGACAATAGCCTAGGACAAACAATAATCTACAAAGCACATACAAAACTAAAGATTAAGCAACACATACCCCCACTAAACAAGGAGAGTGAACTCAGGAAAGGTTAGCATTATTGACATCTGTCCTGTTACTGTTAAATGACATGTGCATCAATACATCTGTAGTGAAATTTAAGGACCAGATTTGATAAGTGGAAGAGGAAATACAAGTACATGTATTGTTTTTCCAATCAATTAAATATATTTTCAATTTGCCAAATATGTATAATAGCCTTGAGAAAACCGTATCATTAAGTGGCATAGGCCAAATAAATAGGGGGCTTTCGTGGTCGTGATCGTATGGTAGTTGGATTGACAACTACCTTTAGTAAAGGCTTTACAATCAGTGCCTCTCACCACTAAAGTTGTGAGTTCGAACCCCGTTAATGGCGAGATTTACTCAATACAACATTATGTGATGTTAGTGACTTGCAACAGATTGGTTGTTTTCTCCGGGTACTCCAGTTTCCTCCACCAATAAAACTGACTGCCATGATATAACTGAAATATTGTTGAAAGTGGCATTAACCGCCATAAACTAAACCAAATAAATAAGTATGCATGTTTTTGTTAAATAACTTAAATTTCTTTTGCCAAAAGTTTATAAGGGTATATGAATCCGTAACTTCTGCCAGGCTTATTATTAATCACAGAGTCACAGTCACGTGTATAAAGGTGCATTTATGTGAACGTATTTTTGATTCACCTAATGTTTGTTCCTTTGGATACTTTATTATAAACAACTCCATAATATTCTTATATTCTATTCTTATTATTCCATTAGGAATAAATCTTGTGTATTTTTTTACTGTTCCAATCGGCCCTCATGATGAGAACCAGTCCTCCAGCCAAAGACCAGTAAAACTTTGTACAGACCTGTAAATTTTTCAGTTATTTTTGTAAGAACTATGAAAATAAATTCAAGGATTTGATTTGGACCAGTGAATTCAAATTTTCATATCCAGATTTGTGGAATAGATATTATTAAATGTTTGTTACAGTCGGTACAAATGATATCAGATATGGCAGAAATTCTATCTCATCACAATTTCCTTTTTTCAAACATAAAACTGCTGTTATGTTCTAGAACATTTTTGTTTACTTTTAATGTGAGTGTAATTGTTGAAGCAAATCATTCTTATACACCCCATTTTTAAATATATATAAAAAAGTGTATTAAAAAAAAAATTCTTACCTTTCTTTTTGAAGAATAATGTTAATTCAATGGACTTGATTGTTTTTGTATGAAAGCACAGAATGTTGAGAAATTTTCAAGTGACAAGTTTTGAGTCATCAATTCTAAAATACTAGAAAATCACAATTAAAGGATAATTTTATTAATTTTATTGCAAATCCCTGCATTAGCAACCTTAAGCTAATAACGTGGACCTTGACACTTTGAGTTTTCTTAACAAAATGTCTTTAAAATTTTATTATTGTTATTGAATTATTTAGCAGCTATGCTGGTTTTAGGAATATGTGTGCTATAAAATTACATAATATTAAATAAAAATATGCACAGTAGTATATCTAACTAATTAAAAATAATTACTTCTAATGTAAAAATCACTTTGGAAGAATATAAATTTTTAATCTAACAACTTTCATTAGACAAATACTGTAGTTTCAAATTCTTTAAAAATCAACCAACGTTTTTTATCAAAAATAATTTGTTATTAAATAAGAACATTATTTATCATTCTTTTCATTTTCCAAAGTCAAATTTACAGAAGTTTTCAGTTTTGAATAAATTTTCTTACATTTAAATATGAATTTCAGTTTTGAAACAATTTTTGTGCAACTGCCATTTACGCATGTCTTTTACAGAACGACAACCAATGCCGAGATTCGTAATGAAATTAATACAAATAGAATTATTAAAATATTTCGGTGAATATTATCTTTTCTTTCATAAAAAATGAACATCGATTTTTACTATCGAGATAAAAATAATTTACTAGAAAAATCATCCTAAAAATATCAGCCAATCAAATCGTTTGTACAATACATTAATTGAAGATGGCGCCTTTTGAAGAAGTTGCCGCTATACGTGGCTGTAACAAATCAACAAAAAGTCGTATTTAAAACAATTACTTTGGATAAAATTGACGATTCTCGATATCAACAATATGTGAGAAAACGAAACATATCAGTAAGTGCGCTTGCCATGCGTTCAACACTGAAAACGTGGTTTTAAATGTACTTTGACAGGTAGGGAGAATGTCAAACATGACAAATCATCAAGTGCATGTAAAAAAAAATCGAACAATTTAACAATATCACCTAATTAACTTCATATATTCAATGTCTTTAGTTTTGACTTCACTGTCTATTCACAAATTACACAATATAATAATAATAAAAATATATGGAGTGCAGTTTTAACAGTTTTTAACATCAGAAAACTGGAGATGATTCAACGTAGTCGTAGAGCTGCCCGGATGGTCTACGCTGGCTACCAAACAACCAGCAGTGTTTCAACTATGCTGAATCAACTCCAATGGACAACTCTACAAGAACGCAGGGCCCAAGCTAAAGCGTGCATGATGTACCGTGTTGTGAACCAGCTGATCGATATTCCATCTCAGATCCTGGTACCTACTAGATACGATAACGTAACCCTCAGTCCGCTTTTGCTCCCAGCGAGGGTTACGAATCGGTCCCATTCAACGTATGGGAGCAGCGCCCAGAGTGATTCACACCGTGCGGTTTTTTGTCCTAATTCCGTTTTAAGTGGTTGGAAAAATTAACCGGGGTGAAAGATAAATATATTTAGGTAAACCTTGGCTTAAGGTGTTAAGTAAACGCTGCATCAATCCATGGTAGACTTATATCCATCTGAAAATTTGAATGCATGAAATCTTCTTTCTGTCCGACATTTTGCTTACAAGTTGCTATTTCACGTGCACTTGCCTCGTTTTGGAGATATCCTTATTTGTTTATCAATCGTAGTAAAACGTCGTAGTAAGTTTTTCATATTTGGCATTCAGATCCATAAGATAAGATTTTATTGGTCCAAATTAAAGGACCCACGAAGGGGCATATAAACATAATAAAACATAAGGTTATTGCATAAAATATCATATAAATTATAAATACAAGAATGAGAGACATGACTAGTGTTAAAATATGTGATACCAGCTATCCGAAACAGTGACTTTTTAACAGGAAATCACACATGCATATTAAAGTATCTTTACTTTCTGAGTTTAAAAGCCATATAAATTTATCCCCAAATGATAATTTTTCAAGGTTAGAATGATTAATGTTATTCTTAATTGTTTCAAGAAGTTTGCACCTGGAAGTATAGTAAAAAGAACATTTTAATAGAAGGTGTTCTTCAGATTCTATTTCATCTGAAAAACATTTTTCGCAAATGCAGTTCTCTAAAGGTGTTATAGGTTTTGAATATCTGCCAGTTTCAATCTTTAATTTATGGTTGCTGATATGGATAGGCTTTGCCTATCATGAGAGTATACGTAAGGTGCCATGGCGGACAAGAAAAAAATTTCGAATACTAAATCGATCGTGAAGGTAGAAACTTATGTTGTAACACTTATTTCGTATCGCCATTACTTAAAAATTGTAGGGAATAATAAGTTATGACCAGATATGCAAAAAGAAAGTTGAAATATTCACTTAACGAAAATTTTAATTTGCTCCCATATGTTGAATGGGACCGATTCGTAACCCTAACTGGAGCACAAGCGGAATGAGGGTTACGTTATCATATCAAGGTACCTACCATCTCGCCCAGAGGCAATAACATAACTTTCCTGGTGCCATACGCAAGGACCATCATCTATCAGAAATCCTTCTTCCCGGATGGCATTCGTATCTGGAACTCTTTACCATCACAAGCAGTCATAGCTCCCTCTATCGACTGCTTCAAGTCCCAGATCCAGGCCACCACCATCAGACACTAGATCTACTGGATGTTTTTAATTGCACCTTGTATATAAATTACTTCACCTGTACATAGTTTTCCTTGCACCACATTTGCCAGTACGATAATCCACAACAGTGGCCTGTATTTTATTGGAAGAAGAAGAAGAACAATACATGTCAAAAACCCATTTGTTTCAATATGATATCTTATAGGAAGAAATTTAGATAAAAAAATAACTAAAGCTTGAAAACAGAATACAAAGAACATCATCTCTTATAAACGTTGAACTTTACATGTCAAAAAATTAGATAAGATAGGATTCTACAAGAAGAGTTTTCTTTTACCAGATGAGGGTGTTGGTTTGTGTAGATTTAGTTGTGGGGACATATAACCAGGACCCTCCTAACAGCATTATATGCCTCCGGGCACAACCCACTTGTTATTATAAAAATTGATATTAATTTATTAAAGCACATGCTAAATATGCATTTTCCAATAACAAATATTTATTGTTTAGTATAGTATTTATTGACAAATCACAACATAAATAGATTAGCATGGAGCCCATATGCTTGTGGGGGCCCTGGTAGATATGATAACATAACCCTCAGTCTGCTTTTGCTCCCAGCGAGGGTTACGAATCGGTCCCATTCAACGTATGGGAGCAGCGCCCGGGTGTGTTTTTGTCCTAATTCTGTTGTAAGTGGTTGGAAAAATTAATGGGGGTGAAAGATAAATATATTTAGGTAAACCTTGAGGTGTTACGTAAACGCTGCATCAATCAGGGCTCTCACTACTTTGAAATCAGAGGGAGAAGTGACTTCTCTTTCAGGTCCTGACAAAAGAGAAGTGGGAGACAACAGGGAGAAGTGGTGAGAGTACAGGGAGAAGTCAAAATATTTCTCTAATTGTACCACTTTTCACATTCACGGGGCATTATCGTGGCATTTCGTATGTTATAATGTACTTGTTATCCACTAAGGTATATTCAGTAGTTGTTTAATTCCTTGTTCTCTCTGATTTACATATGTCCTTGTATTTGTTTTTTGTTTGTTTGTATTAAATAAACCCTTTTCAGATTCTTTGTTAATGTCTTGCAGATGATAAAGACACATACAGTAAAACCCCGCTTTATTGCCCCTCGATTCACCGCCAAACTCGCGTATCGCCAAGAATTTCTGCAGTCCCGTTTTCCGTATGTAGTAATAACCCTGTTAAAATGCCAAACTCGCATTCCGCCACGGTAATTGAAGATCAAACGGTCAATTTACTGTTATTTAAACCTCGATCATAATGCCAATCAATAATGTCACACCTCGGTGATTTTAGAATGCCTGTCAATCAAGGTAAGTAAACAAGCAGTCAAGGCAAATAGATATCGCTATGAAAACAGTTAATTGTTTTCTTTACAATAACATTTTACAACCCTGAACTGATTACTTTTCATTCTGAATAAAACTTAATAAATTTGTTTGTGTATTCTTTCATTTGTGTTGAAAATGTCGACGCCTAAATGTAAAAGAAATTTGCTTGATTTTCGACAGAAAGGAGAAATTGTAGAAATTAAGAATCCATCGATATATTGGCAAATGATGTCCTCCAGTGACCTAGACTTTCTGAACATTAATGAAGAAATAAGTGCAAGCCTTCCTTGTAATGGGTTATAATCCACGTGAACATGTTGTGAATTATTTGATTGTGAATGCATGCGTAAAAACGACAGAAATGTTTATATGTGAATAGATTTTAACAACTTCCGGTTATAGAAATCAAATTTACTTCCAAACCATACACTGACGGTGACACGCTTCTAAGTGTTGTATAAACATTTTTCAATTAAAGTATAACACCCTTGCTTCTATAAACATATGTTATCACCTTTCTTTAAACAATTAATGATCAATTATCCATAAGTTAACTGTACATTTGCCCCGGGGACAGGATTAATCTTGTGACACGACAACGAGTGAGAAAAAAAACTTTATTGTTCTTTTTTTAGTTGTGATAAACAAAAATTGAAAATAAAATGGAGAGTAAATATTTGTTAGACGTAAAAACGAATTTAATATATATTAAAGGAAATTGCTAGTATACGTGCTAACAACGCAATTTCAGTAGATTTTTTTTCTTTTCAAATTCGATAAAATAAATTCTGCTAAATTTACAAATGCCGAAATTTTCTACCACTTTCAAAATGAAACTTATATATTAGAATATATATTAAAATTTAAATTGTAAGTGATGATACTCATTTCCGGTAAACTTGTCAAAATCAAACCGTCAGTCATTCTAAATTTAAAATCAAACTGTTGACTTTCGGTTTTCTGTCCTTACTCAGTTTATCGCCAAAATCTGGCTGGACAGATGGTGGCGGTTTAACGAGGTTATACTGTATATGATAGGCAACTATTGTCCAATAAATAATAGATAAATGAAATTGAATAATAAAAAAAATTTCGACATCAGCATTGTTTCAAACAAATCACACATAGATAAAATGACAAAACATTAGATAAGAATCTAAACATATATTAACAACAATTATACAGATTTGAAACAACATATGCATGTCAAAAAATGATGAACAAAAAGAAAGTCCAAAACATACACACAGTTCTATATTAAGGACATTCAGTTCACTGAACTGAATAATCATGTTGGTTGGACAACTGAAATCATCTATGTAAATAAAGCAAATTATGTGGGAATATACTGAATAAAATGACATATATCAGGGGTCGACTTTAAGAGGAAAAAAATACTGGCCAATTTGGGCCAGTAAAATTGTTGAGCAACTGGCCCGAGAAATATCGGTCCACAAACCGATATGAAAGGGGGGATTTGCAAACCCCCCCCACTCAAGAAACAGGAAACTAAAGATCGAGCATTATGAACCCCATTAAAACCTTGCGTGAACTCATTTTCTCCAGAAGGATGAGCAGTTCCTGCTCCACTAGTGGCATCCGCAAATAATTAAATTGACTCAGTGATTTAAACATGTACCGTACATATAGCTTTTGTATTCTGTGAATGAATGTTGTACTTGCTCCAAACAAGGGTAAAGTTCATGACATTTTCCCATCCATGCAGTGTTTTTAATGCATTACAATTAACAGGTATATGGTTAGAAGATAATCAAACAATCTACATATAGTCAAACTTGTCTCAGCGACCCCCTCTATAACGGCTTCCTTTGTTAGTCAACCTTATTTATTCATCTCCAGCGTTTTCCCGTGCATTCAACCTTTATATAACGACCCACTGTCTAATGCGACTAACGATCGTGTTCTTTGGGTAAAAATCCTTCATATAACAACTATTATTATCAAACCGGAAATTAGATAATAAATAAACAAACACAGTCCCGACTTTAGAAAAATTTCCGTTTTGCCCAGCTAAATAAGTTATTTGCAGGGTAGCGAGAATGGCCGAGTAGTTACGATTGACAATAACGCTAATCGTGACTTCATTTAAAGTGAAAAATCTATTATTATGAACTAATAACAGGTATGGACTTTGGGAGTGAGATGTTGTCAGTAGATCATGCCGATATCAGCAAGAGGGATATTGGTAACAATCGCTGCATTAGCTGGGCAAAACGGAAATTTTTCCAAAGTCAGGACTGTGTTTGTTTATTTATTATCTAACTTCCGGTTTGATAATAATCGTCTAATAGTTGTTATACGAAGGATTTTTACCCAAAGAACATGATCGTTAGTCGCATTAGACAGTGGGTCGTTATATAAAGGTCGAATGCACGGGAAAACGCTGGGGAGGAATAAATAAGGTTGACTAACAAAGGAAGCCGTTATAGAGGGAGTCACTGAGACAAGTTTGACTATATGTAGATTGTTTGATTATCTTCTAACCATACCTGTTAATTGTAATGCATTAAAAACACTGCATGTATGGGAAAATGTCATGAACTTTATCCTTGTTTGGAGCAAGTACAACATTCATTCACTGACAGTCAATTTAATTATTTGCGGATGCCACTAGTGGAGCAGGAACTGCTCATCCTTCCGGAGAAAATGAATTCACCCAAATGGACCAGTAAATTTTTTTTCTTAAAGTCGACCCCTGATATATGTCATTTTATTCAGTATATTCCCATATAATTTGCTTTATTTACATAGATGATTTCAGTTGTCCAACCAACATGATTATTCAGTTCAGTGAACTGAATGTCCTTAATATAGAACTGTGTGTATGTTTTGGACTTTCTTTTTGTTCATCATTTTTTAACATGCATATGTTGTTTTAAATCTGTATAATTGTTGTTAATATATGTTTAGATGGATTATAGTATAGTGCAAAGAACATCAGTAAATAGTGCATTGTGGTTTTTTTTATTGCATATATTTATCTTATCTAATGTTTTGTCATTTTATCTATGTGTGACTTGTTTGAAACAATGCTGATGTAAAAAAAAAAAAAAATTATTATTCAATTTCATTTATTTATTATTTATTGGACAATAGTTGACTATCATATATATGTGTCTTTATCATCTGCAAGACATTAACAAAGAATCTGAAAAGGGTTTATTTAATACAAACAAACAAAAAACAAATACAAGGACATATGTAATTAGAGAGAACAAGGAATTAAACAACTACTGAATATACCTTAATGGATAACAAGTACATACGTTGAATGGGACCGATTCGTAACCCTCGCTGGGAGCAAAAGCAGACTGAGGGTTATGTTATCGTATCTACCAGGGCCCCCACAAGCATATGGGCTCCATGCTAATCTATGTATGTTATGATTTGTCAATAAATACTAAACTAAACAATAAATATTTGTTATTGGAAAATGCATATTTAGCATGTGCTTTACTAAATTAATATCAATTTTTATAATAACAAGTGGGTTGTGCCCGGAGGCATATAATGCTGTTAGGAGGATCCTGGTTATATGTCCCCACAACTAAATCTACACAAACCAACACCCTCATCTGGTAAAAGAAAACTCTTCTTGTAGAATCCTATCTTATTTAATTTTTTGACATGTAAAGTGCAATGTTTATAAGAGATGATGTTCTTTGTATTCTGTTTTCAAGCTTTAGTTATTTTTTTATCTAAATTTCTTCCTATAAGATATCATATTGAAACAAATGGGTTTTTGACATGTATTGTTGTTAAAACTGCACTCCATATATTTTTATTATTGTTATATTGTGTTATTTGTGAATAGACAGTGAATTTATCCTATATTTTCAACCAAAAAAATCCTATTTTCCTATATAATTTTGGTCAAAAGTGACTTGATACCCTGATTCCATGTGATATAAGGTTAGGGGCTATAGTATTTGATTCCACTTTCAACAATATTTCAACCATGTGATATATAATATAGCTTGTTCTCTCATGAACACAAAATATATGAGGGGCCATCGTGATCGTATGATAGTTGGATTTACAACTACCTATGCAATCAGTGCCAATCACCACTAATGTGAGTTTGAACCCCGCTCAACTGAGTTGTACTCGATACAACATTATGTGTTAAAATTTGTCGGTGATTGGTACACCAGTTTCCTTCACCCATAAAACTGACCACAACAATATAATTGAATTATTGTTGAAAGTGATGTTAAGCACCATGAACCAACCAACCTTAAGAGAGGATGGACGGAGTTAAGCCAAATGTTTGAATTTAGGAGGGCTCATGTCTTATTTACGTTATTTGTGTTTGTTTGCATATAGTGGTGTCCAACACATATTGTTTTATGTTTTTGTTTTGTACTCTATGTTGCTATTTTCTCTGGATTGTCCATTTTTTATTGCCCCTTCGTGATTCTCTTAACGTTTATTTAAAGGGGCATTAGCTACGATTTTGACCAAAAAATTATATGTTTTGGAAATTGGTAAATAGCTTTAAAATGATGAAATAAAGGTAAATATTTCACATTAAACAGCTTATCGTACCACTTTTCGCCTTTTGAGAACGAAAATTACCATCGATTTGTTATTTCCTTGCAAGCAAATAATTTGACCTCGCTTTCTCTGTATGCAACTGACCTTACTAGTGACAGATAAAAACGAATAATTTGTATTTTGTCGCTTATTATAATTAACTGCAAACTTGCATGGTTCTTTGTCCGTAATTAACGCAGACTAAAAGCAGATTCACAGAAAATAAGAAATAAGTGCACTGTTGTATTGATTTAATGACGATTCGGCAAACTCCGTAAACAATGCCGATAATTAATAAGATGGCATCCATTTCTTGATCGATCTCAAAACACGAGCAGTTGCACCTTTTTCCCCCGATGCACGTACATTTCATAACATTTATAAGTTACAGAAAAACGTTTTATTAAGGCATCAATCATATCTGATAGTTTTTATGGGTAACAAAAATTGACGATTTTGGCAAATAATGCCCCTTTAAACTGTTCTACAGGTCAAAAGTTTATTTTGTTTGGTAACACTTTTATTATTGTTAAAAATAATTATTGTGTCTATGTGAACTAATGCATGGTAGTTGTGTGTCAGTAGAATCACTGAAATGGATACATTAGATATACAGGATTGTCAATTTAATGTAATTAAATTGTCATTTTCGTTTTAGGGAGTGAGTGACTGCTTGTATTTTAACGCCAAATGAGCAATTTTTCATACATATCATGGTGAGAATAAGTTATATTTTGATGAAATGATGATGATGATGATGATGTCCGTTTTGTTCTAGACCGACATGATAAGATAGATGTTTATAGTTCTATCTCACTGAAACAATATGTCTCTCTACTCTGATACATTATCCTGAGCTAATCAGTCATTTCTCTTACTCCTTTATGTACATCTGACTGAGCTAATCAGTCATTTCTCTCACTCCTTTATGTACATCTGACTGAGCTAATCAGTCATTTCTCTTACTCCTTTATGTACATCTGACTGAGCTAATCAGTCATTCCTCTTACTCCTTTATGTACATGCCTAGTGGAGAAAAGAAACAGCAAATACTAATTGATAGTATTTGGTTTGACCCAATCGAGGCTCGTACCGACGATCTACCGAACATGATAACCATTACACTACCGATGTGTTTCATTTTTATTTGACAACACTGCAATAATTGCTACATACTTTGTTATTCTGATGTCTATTTGTTTCACCTGAATATACAGTCAAACCTGTATAAAAAAAAGTCACCTTTGGAACCAAGAAAAAGTGGCTTTATAAGACCGATGACCTCTTAAAAGAGGTTTAATTCATATAAAATTTTCTATGAATGGACAAGAAAAAGGTGACCTTTTAATACAGGTGACTGTTTAATAGCAGTGGCCCACGACCAGTGAAAATTGATTCGGACCAGTGACTTTTGCCAATTTTTTTCAATAGAATCTATATAAATATACTAATATTGAAGTTTTCGGGCCAGTAAATTCGAAAGTCTAATTTCGAAGACTAATAGAGGTAACTACATGGGCAGGTTTGACTACTTTGTTATTCTGATGTCAGCATGTGACCCCGTTGTCTTGCCTAAATATATTTTGTTGTCAAATGAAAATGAAACCTTCAATAAAAACTGTTGTAATTTTATCACATGAAATCAAAATTAATAGGATTCAGAGTTTTTAATTTATTTTGTTTTCTTGTGAACAAGGGAGATAACTCCAACTTTTTATGAAAATTATAAGCATTGACAAAGTAAATGTTTCGTTACTGCATAAAATACTTTCGCATAGTTAGAAACTTGTATATACTTGTACACAATTTTGTTAAACAGAATGGATTTCATATAATGTCAATTATTTTTTTTAAGTATAAACAATTTCAGGTATTCAAACATTTGACACGAATATTCTTATCCCAGTTTGGGCTTTCGCTTCCAGAACTTTGACAACCAACGAATCCTGTTTTCCATGCATCTTTGATTGACACTAAGTCTTCAGATGTATAAAATTTTAGCAAAGTTTTGAAGACACCTCCATTGGGCAAAAGCAAATGAAATCTGTCTTCTGTGTGAGTGTTGGCTTTGAAATATTTCAAATGCACTTGTGTATGATTTCCACGGTCATTGAAGCACTCTCCTGATTCTGTATAACGTGCATTGTATTTGACATCACCCATGAAAAGATAGCTCGATTGTTTGATGAAATTGAAATAAAGGACATATTCTGCTGTTGAATCGGTAGGATGAAATAATTTTGAACACTGATTAGATTGTGAAACAAACCAGCCATTCGTTTCATTATAGCACTCAGTCCTCATGGACCGTGTTTGTATATTTCCATAATCACGTGTAAGAGAAGTTTGAATTTGTATTTTCATATTTCCGTTCTTTTTAAATTTGATCTTTTGTGCTGGATATGGGCTTTTCTCTAGGTCTGTAAGATCAAGTAATTTTATCCACTCGTCTCGAACGTACATTTGATCTTGGCCGTTACGTAACTGGTTAGCATTTAGGTAAATTCCAACATGAGGATAATATTTCGAAGTATCTCGCTGTGTCAGTACAAATTCTTTGGGTTCTTGAAACCTGATTACATCTCCATCTCGTAGAACGTGCGAAAAAGCAAAGACGAGTGCCGAGCCTAATATCGAAAGAATTAAACCTAGCATTAATAATCCGGAGCAGCATTTGAACGTTTTTCTGTTTTTATAATCGTCACGTCTTTTACGCAAGCAGTATCTTATTACACTGATGAGTAATCTACCAACGCAGCTGATAATAACGATGGAGGCTTTCACAATTTGGTAGATACTGACACCTTCTTCCCGACAACCTGCAATTATCACACTTATTGATATTTGTGGTATTTCCTCAAACCACACAGTGAATGCAGACAGGTAATCCACGTCTATCCACGCTTTTTCATCTGGCCGAAATATCTCTCGTCCAAAATTTATTATTTCCACCAAAAATGTCACAACACCAGCGCACGAAAATCCCAACAATATGTAGAGCAGAGTTGTATCGATTGGTCCGAAAACTAATCCTTTTTCTTGCAGGCGCATATCATTATAAAATAACCAATCACTTAGCAAGTCGGCGAAGTCAACTGCAAATATTACTAGAAATACCAACACTTGTATACAAAAGTTTCTTTTAAGATTGTACATACAGCCCATCTTTGTTTCTGAAAAAGAGAATGAAAAATTTGGATGACTTTACAACATTGCATGCATGTAGTCAAATCTAGGTTACTTAAATGTCTTGCAGTAATAACTTGTAAAAATACCCAAGAATAAATCCTCTGTACCAGAGATGATTTATTTAATACAGATATAAGTTTGTCACAGGTCCGGCCCTCTCCACAATGTAATTGTTCACTTTCAAAAGAATAGGTGGAAACCCTCTATAGCCATGCTGGTAGTCACGATACTATTAAATTTAACATATATTATAGAAAGGATCCCACCCTAATTAATACTACTTCAGTGTATATCTATAGTGCTGTATATAGTGTAACCTAATGGCAGAGTGTTACTTCATTCTACCATATTATGTTTTGCTGATAGTCACAATACAGTGAGTCCTGTCTAAACGGAACCCGGAGTAAGCCGAAAACCTGCCTAAACTAAACAGACTTTATTGTCCCATCTACTAAATGTCTTATGTAATTTGAACCTGTGTAAACCAAACACCTGTCTAAACTGAACAAATTCTTCAGCCCCAAATGGGGTTCTGTTTAAACAGGTTTTACTGGACTATTAAATATAATATATATAGAAAGGATACCACCCTAATTAATACTACTTCATAATATATCTACTGTGCTCTATATAATGTAACTTAATGGCAGGGTGTTACTTCAATCTACCATAGCGGTTATTATGTTTTGTCTCCTATAATCGTTAAATCATATTTTATCAAGTGCAAAAGCAGATTTTTATACATTGTAAGAATTTCCTGAGGTCGGTGCAATAGATAACAATGTTCCTATTGGATGTCATTAAGGTACCCTTAATCGTAATGAGAGACTGTCATGATCTTATGGTAGTTGGATTTACAACAATCTGCAATCGGTGCCTATCACCGCTAAGGTTGTGGGTTCGGACCCCATTTATGGTGAGGTGTACTCGATACAACATTATGTGATAAAGTTTGTCACTGACTTGTGACAGGTCAGTGATTTTCTCTGGGTATTCGGTTTCCTCCACCAATAAAAACTGACCACCACGATATAACTGAAATATTGTTTAAAGTGGCGCTAAACACAATTAACCTTGCCTTAGCCTAACTAAAAGTGTGTGTAAATTGACTGGTATATTACATTTTTATCATTTTTTTTTTGTCTTAAAAATCTTTTGAAAAAAAAATGTTTTTGGCACACTTACCTTATTTGACCTGTCTGTGTCCAATTTATTTTTTTACTTCCACCTGTATGTTGTATATTTGAGGTAAAATTCACTGTAAATGTGGCAAGGAAACTCACTGTAATTGTATATAGCTATGGATTAAACTCATGTGGAAATCAGGGGAGAAGAAAAGGATACTCCATTTTTATCATAAAATATAAAAATATATTATAATGAACATATTCCAGCACAAGATGTGTTCACAATAGAACGATATGATATGTTTTCTATAATGTTTACAGTAAAACCATATAAGTTTTCTATAATCTTCACAATGAAACAATTTAAGTTTTCTATAATGTTTCAGAATACTAATATAGAAAATCCTAATTTTGAAAAAAATAGTTCAGTTAAATTATTGATGCAAAAATGCTGCATATTTTCAGTAGTATTGGTGCACCATCATTATACCTACGAATCTTAATCCTAAAGTTATTGCATACCAATATGCATGAAAATGCAAGAATGTGTGAAAAATATTGATTAGGTATATCAAATTTGCCATTGGTAATTGTTAAAACACAATTTGTATGTGAAGCTAGATTTAATCTTGAGTTTTCTGATTAGCTTAATTCATGGTGTAATTCATGTAGTATAAATAATAATTTGTCTCTGCTATCTACTAATGAACCATTTTTTGAGGATGGGAATGAGGGTATCTTCAAACTAACCATTTTTGAGTGAGTGAGTGATTGTTGTTTAATGCCAATTCAGCAATTTTCAGCTATATCATGGCGTGAACAAGCTAATTTTCAATGAGATGATGATGAGGTCCGCTTCATACTAGACCAACACGCTGAGTTGGATTTTTATAGTGCTAGCTCACTGAAACAACAGTCCGCAGGTAGACATGTCGCTCCACTTGCACACATTATTCTGAATCCGAGCCAACCAGTCTTTGCTCTTTCTCCATAATGCTGTGTGCTTAGCGGAGAAACAACAAATACCAATTTTAAAGTCTTTGGTTTGACCCGACCAGGGCTCAAACCCACATTCTACCACACTCGAGGCGAGCAAGCTAACCATTATGCCACCGATGTGGTACCATTTTTGAGGATAGGTATTGGGGGCATCATGTAAAACTATTTTTGGGTAATTTTGTTGCTTATAATGATCAAATTTTCTTTCAATTTGAGGCTAACATTAGCTGGAAAAAACAAAGTTTGACAAATTAAGACAATAATTTTAGGTCCATATCATGCTAATGGTAGTGAAAAAAGTCATGTTATCTTTTTAAATTCAAAAAAGAAAATTAATGTGAATAATTGGATGTTAGTTTATACTGTTTATTTCAATACAAAACATTTATTTTAGTACAAAAGATTTACTTTTAATACAAGAAATTTATTTTGATACTAATTGTTATTGCTATAGTCCCTTACCTTAATTTCTGGAAATTATTACTACTTTATATCAAAATATTAAAACGTGTACATATTCCATCTCGGTAATCATTCTTACTAATAATGACAAATGACTTAAAACGAGGTTCCATAGGGTTATTTCGTGTCGCAAATTGGTCAAATATTACATATATTTCGGTGATCAGACTTGCTAATTATGTTATATTAATGTACAAATTATCATATTGTTGGTTTTTATGGCTGGGAGGCATGTACAAAATGACCATGTCCAATAGGTGATATCATAGGGGCCCCCAGGAAAATGTGTTATACATAGGATAGACATGTCCACGTGATGACAAAGTTGTAATTTGGAATCATTAAATATCATGTTATGGGTTTCCTCCTTTTTGTGGGTTTTTTTATGGTTTGGTTTTTTTTATTAAGAAAGGATATAGATGCACATCATATCATGCCACATGAACTTTAGAGACTATCCAACATCAAAAGAACATTTTTCGCTGAAATGATCTTTTGTTGGCAAACTTTCAAAATTACTTGTAACTGTCCCATTTTCTATAAATTATAGAAGTCAAATTGAAAACCTGGTGAGCGATTACACTACCAGCTCCTCGGAACTTCTACTATTGAATATAAAGAAACAATTTTTTTTTAAAGCTATTGTTTATGCTAAAATCTATAATTTAATCTCTGTTTATATATAGATGTTTGGAATATATTATGTATACATTGTATATTCTATGAAAACACTGTTTTAAGTTGTTGATCTCTGTCCATATCTTTAAGCTGTGAAACCTGTCTAAACCGAACCTTGAATAAACCGGAAACTTGTATAAATCAGACTGAATAAAGTCCCAATGTAAGAGATCTTTGTTAATTTTTACATGTATTAACCCATTACCTGTCTATTCCAAAAACAAAAGTTTGTCCCAAGGAGGTTTGGATTACTAACCCGAACCCTGAATAAACCAGAATTCTATAAATAAAGTCCTGATGTAGGAAAACTTTTTAAATTTTTACCTGTATAAACCAAACACCTGTCTATTCCAAACACAAAAGTTGATCCTTATGAGGTTCAATTTAGACTTTAGTCTAAGCTTAATACATTGATTTGTACTTGAAGTGACAGACATCAAAGCAAAAGGTGATATACAGTCAGAGACAGTATAAAACAAAAAATTATAGTCAATGCATTTTGGTTGCTCAATTAGCACAGCTGCAGGATAAATATTTACTGCTATGTAATACCTTACTTGATTATTAGATAAGGGGCCGATACAACATTATGTCATCATATTTGTCAGTGACTTGCGGTAGGTCGTTGGTTTTCTCCCCGTACTACGGTTTACCTCCACCAATAAAATTAACTGCCATAAATATAACTGAAATATTGCTGAAAGTGGTGTTAAACACCACAAACCAACCACACCAAACCATTATTTAATAATGTGGTCTGAATTTCTTGGAAGTACAGTATTCCTCTTCTTATAAGGCCCACTCCCCTCCCCCTTCTGCAATGAAAAAGTGGTCTGATGGGAGAGGTGGTCTTTGATGACAGTGTCCTTACAAGAAGGGAACTATGGTACTTACAATTATCCAGACATAGATAGCTCTCATGAATACCATAGCTATATCTTCACATTGTAGAACTATGTCTACTTTTGTAAAGCTACATGTACATTAAATAGAAGTTCTGTTTTAATATGTAAGGCTTCATCAAACATAAATAAATACAACTTCTTCTCTTTTTTTTTTGAAGTAACCAGTATTTTTATTTCACAAATTTTATGTGACCTTTTTATATATTGAATTTAAAAAAAATTCTTGGAAATTGAAGATATTTGTTTCCATGTGATTCGGTTTCCTCCATCAATAACACTGACTTGCCACAATATTACTGAAATATTGTTAAAAGTTATGTTAAATTCCCATAATCCTTCCTAAACCATAGAAATTATAGGTGAAATATAAATGGAAAATATATAACTAATACATGTATAAGGTAACATTGCCTAATTCAGTTATTGCCTATATACTTTTCACTGTTAAGTATATTTTGACTTTATCAAGCTGACATTATAATGAGAACAAATATCATAATGCTGCTGGCCTTTTATGTCTATGGAAACTTTACACTGTCAAAAGTATTTACTGTAAAATAATGTGGATTATCTCCCTTTCATAGCAATGCGAAGATGTATGCTTCTTTGCATGGTATTCAAATGAATTTATAAAAATGAGTTAGGGTTTTTAATGCCACTTTCAACAATATTTCAGTTATATCGTGGCGGGTCAGTTTTATTGGTGGAAAAAACCACTGACCTGTCGTAAGTCACAGTAACAATCGTTAATATTTGTAACCTCATTTTACAGTTGTATTATAACACGTCATTCAAGCTTGACAATTATATTTCTATTTTAGCTGAAGAATTACAGAAGAAGGCACTAGAACGTTTTAATACAGTTAAGGTAGGGTGGCAAGAATTTGTATCATGTTATATATTCTGGACTGTAAATATGTTTGGATTACAGGCCTATGCAGTCTAAAAGTTTCTTTTTGGACTAGAGGTCTATTTGGTATAAAGGCTCTTTTTGGACTACAGGTCTATTTGGTCTAAAGGCTCTTTTTGGACTAGAAGAACTATTTGGTATAAAGGTTCTTTTTTGGACTAGAAGGTCTAAAGGTTCATTTTGGACTAGATGTCTATTTGGTCTAAAGATTCTTTTTGACGAGAAAGTCTAAAGGTTCTTTTTGGACTAGAAGGTCTATTTGATCTAGGGGTTGTAAAAGTGACATTGGAAGGTAACACCTATTGACTTACAACCAGAAAAGTACATCATTGCAATGTCTTTTTTGTGTTCAGTGAGTTCAATTAAGATGAAAGGTTTTGTTAACATTGATGGAATTGATGACCATCACTGTTCAGACTTTCTTTTCATAATTTAGAATATTTTAGTTTGATCTCAATTAATTGAAATGTTCTATCATATACTTTCTGATGGATTTGTCTCCCCTGATCACTTAGGAATATAAATTGTGCACTACATTTTTAGCTCACCTTGCCAAAGGCAACGTGAGCTTTTGCCATCACTTGGCGTCCTTCGTCGGTCATCGGTTAACTTTTCACATTTTAATCTTCTCCTCTGAAACCCCTTAGCCAAATGAACCGAAACTTGGTAGAAAGCATCTATGGAAGATCCTCTATAAAGAATGCTCATTGTGTCCCGATCCATTAACAAACATGGCCGCCACAGGCAATTCTTATTTCTGATTGGCTGAATTTTTTTAATCTTCTCCTCGGAAACTGCTTGGCCAAATGAACCATAACTAGGTAGGAAGCATCTATGGAAGGTCCTCTCTAAAGATTGCACATTTTGTCCCAATCTATTAACAAACATGACCGCCACAGGCAATTCTTGTTTCTGATTGGTTGATTTCTAAAAAATCTTCTCCTCTGAAACTGCTTAGCCAAATGAACCGTAACTTGGTAGGAAGCATGTATGGAAGGTCCTCTATAAAGACTGCTAATTTTGTCCCGATCCATTAACCAACATGGCCGCCACAGGCAATTCTTGTTTCTGATTGGTTGATTTCTAAAAAATCTTCTCCTCTGAAACTGCTTAGCCAAATGAACCGTAACTTGGTAGGAAGCATGTATGGAAGGTCCTCTATAAAGACTGCTAATTTTGTCCCGATCCATTAACCAACATGGCCGCCACAGGCAATTCTTGTTTCTGATTGGTTGATTTCTAAAAAAAAAAAAAAAATCTCCTGAAACCCCTAAGCCAAATGAACTGAAACTTGGTAGGAAGCATCTATGGAAGGTTCACTAAAAAGATTGCACATTTTGTCCCGATCCATTAACAAACATGGCCGCCACAGGCAATTCTTGTTTCAGATTGGTCAATTTCTAAAAATCTTCTCTGAAACTGCTTAGCCAAATGAACCGAAGCTTGGTGGGAAGCACCTATGAAAGGTGAGCGACACAGGCTCAGCCAACTGAGCCTCCAGGTTTCTATTTCTGCTAAGGATTGTTAAATCAGTTTTGTTTAAGATTAAAATGAAGGTGCAGTTAAACAATCGTGCATCAGTGCACTCCTCTTTACAGCAAAAATTTGTCTCATACAACCTTAATTTTGTCTTGTCAACTTGCTGAACCTGTAAAAAATACTTTTATATAATTCAGATTTTTATGAAGATGCTTCAGACATTACAAACTGGAAAAGGTTTGAGATAATTGGAGTTACTTCCCTTTTGATGTGTTTTCTTCTTTATTTTTTAGGCATCACAGTTACTCCCCTTTTGATGTATTTACTTCTTTACATTGTAGGCATCACAGCCAGAAACATTAGTATCAGGTTCCGATGATTTTACCTTATATTTATGGAACCCAGAAGAAGAAAAGAAACCAGTTTGTCGTATGACAGGGCACCAGCAGTTAATTAATGATGTCAGATTTTCTCCAGATACACGACTTATAGCCAGTGCATCGTTTGATAAATCTGTAAAATTATGGGATGGAAAGACAGGAAAGTAAGTCTTAGTAACAACAAACTGGTGGCTAGCTAGTTTCGGAAGACAAGAATGGATGTGTGAGCTTGTGCCAGCAGATGCCGCTTACATTTCACATTTTAATATTCTCTGAAACCACAAGACCATTTTAAACCAAACTTGGCTATTATTGTCCCTTTTCAAAAAATATATCAGACAGCCTAGCCTGCCTTTTTTCCAAGATGGCTGTTGTTTCTTAATTAAAGGAAATTCTTTAAATGGCTCTCATACTTCTACATTTCATGCTGTAAATGAGCTGAACTGTATTTACTGGATTATGAGTCATTTAACAAATTTCAGGGGGGTTCTGTTTTTGTTTTTATACTCCCCGCAACGAAGTTGTAGGGGGGTATACTGGTTTCACCATGTCCGTCTGTAGACAAATCCTATGTTGTACGATAACTTGAGTTGTGTTTCTTAGAATCTTTTAAAATTTTATCAGTTGTTTACTGGTGAAGAGAGGAGGATCCCTTTCATTATTGATGATTTTCACTTTTGCCGTTCCAGAGTTATTGGACTTGATATGACGGAAAATAGGATTTTTACCCTATGTCATATGATAATTTGAGTAGTGTTTCTGAGAATGTTTTGAAATTTTATCAGCAGCTTAACGGTGAAGAGAGGAGGGTCCCTTTCATTTTTGGTTGGAACAATCAGTAATGTTTTGGTTATGGAAATAGGTTGGACAGATGTGAGGAGCGGGGGGTATATCATAGTGAGCTGTGTTTGTATAATTTTTATTTTGTTAAATTATGCAGATTAAACCCAATTTTGACAAAACTATTGTGCCAATTTAAACTATTATATTTCTTGGTGGACCCATATGAAAATTATATTTGATAGTTCCAACCTGTACCCAAAATGGCTTAAGTTGCAAAATGAATTCTCAAAGCGGCCAAAATGACTGCATGCCATGTTTTTAAGTAGGGCGACGTTAGAATTGCTGCTTTATGATGATTAGTTATGTGAAATATATTTTATTTTATTTTTTAATGTCGCTCTTGAATGGGGCTGTTGTAGCCGTGATCATATGGTAGTTAGATTTACAACTACCTATGCAATCAGTGTCCATCATCACTAACGTAAGTTAGATTCCCGCTCATGGCGAGGTGTACTCGATACAGCATTATGTGATAAAGTTTGTCAGTGACTTGCTGCAGGTCAGTGGTTTTCTCCAGGTACTCCAGTTTCCTCCACAAATAAAACTGACCGTCACAATATAACTGAAATATTGTTGAGAGTGACGTTAAACACCATAAACCCAACCCATCTTCTTGTTCTTCTTGTTACTACTTTAAAGAAATATAGTTGCCTCCCTTGTTTATAATTGCTGCACAAAAATTGATAATTATCTCCCTTGTTTATGATTATCTGCTTTCCATAATATACAATTGTCTCCCTTGCTTATTATTGATAATTTCTAAATTTCTACAGAACTGTTTATTTATACTATAGTGCAATATTTTGTATGTTTTTCTTCAAAATAAGTGTGAAAAAAACTGAAAACATTTGACATTTTTTGTAAGATGTTTTGTTCAGTACCCATTACTTGACAAAGATTCTACATTATTTAGTTAGAATTCGATCAAAATTTTATCTGGATTTGCATGATAATGGTACAAATTATAAAAATGTGTTTGAGAAATGTTTTTCTGAATAAATTGAAAACCCAATGCATAATTGCAACTGTTATCCAGATTATGTGATTACAGCCATCTGGGAGTCTTGGTTTTAAATTTCTCATATACTGTCGGCCAAAGTGGACTCTTACCAAAGTTAGTACTTTTATGTTCTTTGAGATCATATTGTTATCATTTGTGAATCAGGAATCCTATTGCCATGTCTTATGGAGTATGATTGTCTTTTAGGTTTGTAGCTACATTACGAGGTCATGTGAACAGAGTTTATCAAGTAGCATGGTCAGCTGATAGCAGATTGTTGTGCAGTGGAAGTTCTGACTCCACGTTAAAAGTCTGGGACATTACAAAGAAGAAAATATTACAAGATTTACCGGGTCATGCTGATGAGGTATTGTAGATTATATGACGGTTTACTTTTAATGGAACTCTATTTTCTACTTTTTAGCTTACTTGGCCAAAGGCTGGGATAGTTCTTAGGTGGTCTCCTTACAAATTTTTTGTCTGCCAACCTTTAACATCCATACAAGATGGCCACCATTATTAAAAATAGAAATGTATTCAAATGGCCAAAACTGCTATATTTATTAAACTGTAATGAAATTTAATCTTTTTTTTTTATGCCAATAACATGTTTAAAATAGATCAAGGATTTTCTGTGAAATTTGATGTTGAAGATTTTTAGCCAAATATGTAAATAAGCCATATTTTAATAATAGAAAAAGTAACTTAAATATTTTCTTATCTGGAACCATTTGGCTAACTTAAACTACATTTGACTTGGATTGGTCTTCTGTGGTTCCATTTCAGAATTATTGCCTCCCTGTGCCAAAGATGACCTGATAATCAGATGACCAAGCCATTATTGACAATAGCCAATATAGGCACTTTCTATCATCCAATGAGCTGAAATATTTACAAAAGTTCATCCAATGATTAACCAGTTTAAAACAATGATGGTGAGTAATACAGGGTCGTGGGAGACTGGTTTTTAAGTACTTGACATGATTTATTCATATATTTTTTTCATTTGAATTGTATTTTGTTGGCTGGAGTAAAAATGTAAAAATATGAATTAATCATGGCAATTACTTGAAACTAGAAGCTACCAGTACCCTGTATCGCTCAAGGTCATTTTTAGCTCACCTGGCCTATGGGCATGTAAGCTTTCACATTTTAATCTGTGCATCTGAAACCACTTGACCAAATAAATCTAAATCTGGCAGGGATGGGTCCCTTTCAAAATTGTGATGGCTGCTGTTATTAAAGTAATATGAAAGGCAAATATCGTGGAATTTTTGGATTAAATATTTTCATTTAATATGTCACTTAATTTGAACTAAAATCAACTGCATAACATTAAAAATCCAATCAAAAGCAGATTTTAAGAGCAAACCGCAAATTATTTGACAGCAGATAATTCTGTCATCACAGCAGTAATGCAAATGATATGCATGTGACCCAAGATTTGAACTCTTTCAGGGAGATTATCGCTCATGTGCACTGTTCAGTTGATGTGTACCACATAAGAATAATTGAAGAAGAAAAAAATTGGTTCACACGACATGAAACAGACAGATTCCTCAATAATCATTGTCAGGAATGTGTGCGTGCTTACCTCAGCATCCATGATTGTTTATCTTTTCTTCACGAGGCCATGATCGGCAATCATCGGAACAAAACAACCGAAAGTTAATCAGTCTCCACAACAATGGCGAGGACGATAAACATGCACATGGATTTGCAGATTTCTAGTTGTTGGGAACATATTTCGACTTGAAACATGCATGAATAGCTTAGTAAAGGTACCGCCGTATTCCAAATTGAATTTTCAGGGGGGAAATTTTCTTCACCCAAAACTGGTGTAATATTACTTTAAAAATAGAAATTTCTTCAATTGTTCATTGCTTCTTTATTATCCCCTCGCCAACGAAGTTGCGAAGGGATATAGTAACGCTACCATCTGTCCTTCAGTAACATCCTTGTGACCACTCTAGAATCAACATCCTTCAATGGATTTTGACCAAACTTGATACATACTTAGTCCTTAGGAGAGTCTGAAACCCTATTGATTGTCAAGGTCACCAGGTCAAATGTTTACTGCATAACATCCTTGTGAACACTAGAATCAACATCATTCAATGGATTTTGACCAAACTTAGTACATACTTAGCCCTTAGGAGAGTCTGGAACCCTATTGATTTTCAAGGTCAAAGGTCAATGTCACTGGGTCAAATTTTTACTGCGTAACATCCTTGTGAACACTCTAGAATCAACATCCTTCAATGGATTTTGACCAAACTTGGTACATACTTAGTCCTTAGGAGAGTCTGGAACCCTATTGATTTTCAAGGTCATAGGCAGTCTTCACGCTAACTTTTTACCTTACAAGCCCACCGGGCCTGTAAGTTCAAATATTTACAGGCCCACCATCAATTCAACAGGCCCGAATTTGAAAACTACATTAATGACCATTAATTCAAACCACCAAAACTCAAAACATGATGATGTACCAAATATTATGTGGACATATCAATTATGCATTAGGTTAGACCAGAATGCAAGTAAAAAAACACAAAAAGACACTTTATTTTGGATTCATGTTTATATTAATCTACTGAAAATTCTAAAATCATATTGTCAATAGCATCCTCAGTATATTCCATATCATCATTGTCCACCTCCTCCTCCTCATCATCATCACAACCAATATTGTTATAAGATTCTTATAACAAAAACTTGTTGTGTCATCATTGCATGTGACATAAAATTTGGTGATAATTTTTAATATGTACCCCATCTTTTTTTTATATCACTATGCTTTGAATTAATACCACACAAAATGCAAAAAATCATATTTGTGTAGCCTTCAGCAGAAGAAATATGTATATGCCAATTTGCTCAACGGTACAACTACCTGTATATATAGATAGCTAGGAAATGCAAATATGGCACGAACGTATATTGACACTGACAGTCATAAACTGAAGCAAGTAAAGATTGTAATTATTATTTGTCAGACCACAAATCAGAGTGCAACAATGGAACAAAACTACTGTAGTTCAAAGTCTATTTTCTAACTGCAGAGGTATTAACGTAGACACAGGTCTGTCAGCAACAGTTCTATAAATAGATAGCAATTAATAAAAAAAATACTGATCGGATTTGGAAGCGGATCGAAAAAAATCTGAAGTGTTTCCGTGCATTTCAACGAATTTTGAATGACCAACCTTCTCAAATATGAACATATTATATATGAGAACTCAGACTTTATGTCCCTTGATTCAGAAAAAAATAAATCAAAAGTTTGTTTGGTTAAAAGTAGCTTCGATCAACATTTCCCGTAGCACAGTGTCTGATTGAGCCCCTGTTCTCATGGTGCCATTTTTATTTGATATTGAACGAAATTAAAGTTTCTTTAAACCGAAATGGATTACTTTTCAAGAAAGTCACTTTCAAAATACTTAATGAATACCATAGAATTCCATAAACACGATGTCGATATTTTCATAAATGGCACGTGGCAAAAATACGCTGGCAACGTAGGGTGACTCTTCAAAATTACAAGGCTACTTGAACTTCACTTTTGACCAACCAGAAATCGAAGTCAACCTTTCCACACAACTACTTTGCCCTCTAACGTGAGCCCTGCTTTTCGTCCTTTTATAAAACCTACATGATGGTAAAAATATGAACCAATCAAATTGCAAAAAACGGACACACCTAAATTTATTTCGAATATCGGAAATTCTTAAAAGGACTTGTTTGCCTACCCATTTTTTGCATTGACTCGGCAGCAACTGAAAACGGAGAACAATAAACTAAATATCTACACACAATATCTTATGAAATCAACTTTTGAAACTATATGACTTTTTTTTTCACAGGCCCGTCGGACTTGTGAAACTACTCATTTTATACGCCTGTGTACAATTTTACACGCCACGGCCTTCGGACTACCGCCTAATTTCGAAGACTGCATAGGTCAACGGTCATGGTCACCGGGTCAAATTTTTACTGTGTAACATCCTTGTGAACACTCTAGAATCAACATCCTTCAATGGATTTTGACCAAACTTGGTACATACTTAGTCCTTAAGAGAATCTGGGAACCCTATTGATTTTCAAGGTCAAAGGTCAAGGTCACCGGGTCAAATTTTTAGACGAGGGAATACGCCACGCTTTGCGTTGCCCTTGTTATAAATCAAAAGGATCTCAAATTTTAACTGCAGCTACATGACAATGAGTAGTTAAACATATATTCCAGTTTTTTCTGTGAATTTTTTTTTTTTTTCAGCCAATTTATATCAATTATGCAAATTAGGTATATTTTGATAAAAGATCACATTTAAATCTTCTCCTCTGAAACCGCTGAACCAAATTAAACCAAATCTGACTGGGATGCTCCTTGGTTGGTCCTCTTTAAAAAGTAGGTCCAACAACCCCACCCTCCATTCAAGATGACGGCCATTACTAAAAATAGAAATTTCTATTGTTGCTTTATTATAAATTAAAATGAGCTCAAATTTTAATTGCAGCTACATGGTATCTTTCTTTCTTTTATACAGCAAATTTATAGCAATTATGGATCTTATGAGAAAAAAATCACATCAAAATTTTCTGCTCAAAAATTAGAACTGGTCGGTATTCAAAATTATTTGTTACAGTCCCATTTTCTATAAACTTTAGAAGTCCAATTGAAAACCAGGTGAACGATTACAGGCTCCCAGGAGCCTCTAGTTTTTCAATGTGTTGTAGAGTCCTTAATAACGTAACTTTTATTTCCAGGTGTATGCTGTTGACTGGAGTCCTGATGGTCAAAGGGTAGCAAGTGGTGGGAAAGACAAAGTTCTTAAAATGTAAGTATTAGTATATTTTCCTACATGATAAGGTGTTTCTTTACACTGTTCATTCCTTTAGTGGTGATAAGACACTGATTGCACAGGTAGTTGTAGATCCAACTACCATATGATCACAACAGCCCCTTTTTTCTATTAGGCCAAGGAAAACAATAACTGTGTTTCCGCTAGCATTCCTTTAAAAAATAGTATAGGCAGGTTGACAAGCTTAATGTTATTATTAGTGATGTCAAATCGATTATAACCGGTTACTCGGTCAGGTTTCCGATCGAGTACCCGGTTACTCGGTAGACAAGTTATTTTGTTCTGTTTTAAAAAAGTACAGCTGGGTTCAATGACAGTTCTGTTTTCTTCCTTTCTTTTCATTATTTCAAAGGTTTATATTTCAACTATAATTGTAAAGATTCAGTTGAATGATACAAAATTTAAAGATATAAAATTATTATTTACCATACAGTACAAATTATTTACATACCAGGTTATGTCATGTCATATTCATGATTGTTATTCGGTCATTGTGGTACAGAGTTTTTGCTAAGGAAAATAATTTGGTCGATGCAAGATGATGACAGTCTGTTGCGAAGCTTCGTAACAATCAAACCTGCTGCCGAGAAGATTCTTTCCGACGGAACAGCTAAATACCGGCGCGCAAGAACCTAGAGTCTTGAATATTTATCGGAATTATCTTATCACCACGCAAGAGAATCAGTTACTGGCATTTGACAGTTTTCGAATCATTACATCGTTTGAAAAACTTCCAAACTTTAGATGTAGGAGGTGGTATTTTCACAGCCCTATCTCTCGAAATTCAATTCAAACACACTTTTAATAGTTCAATACTTTATATTTGAATTGTGTTCATACCAGTTTAATCACTTTGTTTGGTTAACATTGTTAAGCCTACACGCTAGTGTTTTGCCGGGGGAATAAACAGATCAGAGATCAATTACCATTTAATTGTCCAATAATTGTTATGTAAACATATGCCAAGCGCTGGTTTATGTGTACGATTTCTATTATATCTAACATTAATTATTTAATGTCCGAAAAATTTTATCATTATTTTCATAAAAAAAAGTTTTCCGAGTAACCGAATACCGATTTTGGTATTCGATAATCGGATGTTCGAGCGAGTACCCGGTTAACCGGGTACTCGTTGCCATCCCTAGGTATTATGGGGTTTTTTTTCAACCTAGATTATACATGACAAGGCTCTAACTTTTAACAGAGCTTTTCCAAAAATATTAATAAAAACTTAAGGGTAGGAACTAAACATTTGGGTGGGTAGGGTTAGCGGATAGAGATGTATTTCTCTTCTCTTTTTTTTTTTGTCCTTACAAAAAAAATATCTACCAATCAATACAAAGATAACAAACTTGAGGAGATGTACATACTATTCAATTATTGATGCATTTTTACAATCATGTATAAGTTATGAAATAATTAACTCATTAGCCCTATATTATTAGGGGCCGTCATGGTCATGATCGTATAGTAGTTATACCCCCGCTCCCCGAAGGGGGAGGGGGGGTATACTGTTTTACCTCTGTCCGTCCGTCCAAGATATTTTTCTTCGCATTTTTCTTAATAACTGTTGATGGCAGAAATCTGATATTTGGTCACAAGCGTCATATAGGTATACCATATTGTGGGTAGCGTTTTTGGACCCGTCAGAATCCTACTTCCTGTTTGCCGACTTAGTTGGTTTTTATACACATTGAACATATATGCACATTTTTTGTCAGAAATCTGATATTTGATCACAAGCTTCATATAGGAAGCATTTTTGGACCCATCAGATTCCTACTTCCTGTTTGCCGATTTTGTTGATTTTTATACACATTTAACATACATTTGTATATGCACATTTTTCGCATTTTTCTAAGCAACTATTGATGACAGGAATCTGATATTTGGCCACAAGCTTCATATAGGTATGCCATATTGTGGGAAACGTTTTTGGACCCGTCAGATTCCTACTTCCTGTTTGCCGACTTATTTGGGTTTTATACACATTGAACATATATGCACATTTTTCTCAGCAACTATTGATGGCAGAGATCTGATATTTGGTCACAAGCTTCATATAGGTACCCCATATCGTGGGAAGCGTTTTTTGACCCGTCAGATTCCTACTTCCTGTTTTCCGAAGAGCGGGGGTATCATAAGTGAGCATTAGCTCACAGTTCATCTTGTTGGATTTATGAGTTCAAATTCCACTCATGCGAGGTGTACTCAATACAACATTATGTGATAAAGTTTGTCAGTGACTTGCGTCAGGTCTGTTTTCTCCTGGTACTCCAGTTTCCTCCACCAATAAAACTGACCGCCACGATATAGCTGAAATATTGTTGAAGGTGGCGTTAAACACCATAACCCTAACCCTATATTTTTATTTATTTGACATTGTTGATATTAGAATGATAGACAAACAATGGATAACAACAAGTTTTTTCTTTTCAAACTGACGAAATTAAAATAATCATAAAATGAAAGGTCACGAAAAATTATTATAAGATATGTGAATTTATTGTCGATAAATAAGTTACATTTCTTTCACGTTTTCATCTTTTCATCTTATTCATCAAATGAAGACATTAACATTTTATATACCACAATCAAGGTAAACAATCTATTTGATTAACGTAGATAAACAATATCTGAGTTTTACCCATTTCTTTTTAAACCGTAATTTCGTTGGATGATAAATTTAGTGTTTGATTATGGGAAAATGATGTATATGTCCAACAAATTTATATCTTTTCGGTCGTTTTTATCTTGAAATGAATCCTTTGGTCATTCAGACAGAGTTGACAACATACCGTCACAAAACGTTCCACAAAAATGTTTTTATGGCATCATAATTGGCGGGGCACGCAACATTGATCTGAAATTATTAACTGTTTCATGTATCAGGTATAAAAGTGTAATTAAAGTTAAGAGGCCTACATTGGCTTGAGATGACTGATGTTAACTTGTTTTTAGTATGTTGTAATATAAGATGAATTTTTAAGGAGTGGGCAAAAAAAGAAATAGATCCAAGATATCTGATTAACATCCCCTTTTTTTTCCTTATTAAGTAATATAGAAATCTTTTTTTGATGAGCATTTTATTCAAATGCATACTGTGACTAAACCAGCCATATTTTCAGATTAATGTAGTCTAACCTGTATTAAGAGGTCACCTTTGGTACAAAGAAAAAGTGTTTTTTTTTAAGACAGGTGACCTTTTAGAAAAGGTTCAATTCATTTGCAATTTGCTGTGACAAGACAAGAAAAATATGACCTTTTAATACAGGTGACTGCTTAATAGAGGTTTGAATGTATACCTATTTGGGGGCAAAAAATCAAAGATTTTGAGAATTTTCTCTTACAGTGTAAGAAGTGTATATCTGGATTAAGTTTTTTTTTTACATATTTTATGCTCATGTTTTTGTAATATAATTTTTAAAAAATGCATGAACAATTCACATTTTGGGGGTCAGAAATATATTTTTGGGTTGAAAATAGAAAATTTTGAGAATTCCATCAAAACCTGTCGGATATAGATTTATTGGCTAAAAATCATTTTGAGTTTAAAGTGAAAATTTAATTAAATGAAAAAAAATTATGGTTTTTGAAAATCCTTTGCCCGAGATCAGTGTTTTTATCTTGACTGATTGTTTGATTATTGTTTAATGTCCAGCAAGCAGTAATTCAGCTATAATACAGGAGGACAACAAGTTCAACAATATATATATTTGTAAATATACAGAAATAAGGAGGAGGGGGTTATGGTGTTTAACACCACTTTCAACAATATTTCAGCTATATCATGGTGGTCAGTTTTATTTGTGTAGGAAACCAGAGTACCCGGAGAAAACCACTGACCTGTTGCAAGTCACTGACAAACTTTATCACATAATGTTGTATCAAGTACACCTCACCATTTGCGGGATTCGAACTCAATACTTTAGTCGTGATAGGTACTGATTGCATAGGTAGTTGTAAATCCAACTACAAACCATACGATCATGACCTCAACGACCCCTGGAATAGCCGGAGCAAAGATTTTGTTTACTGTTACCAGAAAAGTGTGGAGTGCTAGGTAGGGACGAAAATTTTAGTCTTTTCTAGTGGTAGCCATGTGTTAGGGGTATCGATTTAGCTGTGGTTTCTACGATTTTCTTATTGCATTTTGGAACTGCTCTGACGTTGTTGTTGTACTTTTTAATTTTTCATTTTCTTCTAGTTTTATTTAAAGAGGCATTAGCTACGATTTTTACCCAAAAAATTATATGTTTAGGAAATTGGTAAATAGCTTTAAAATGATGAAATAAAGGTAAATATTTAACATTAAACAGCTTATCGTACCACTTTTGCCTTTTGAGAACGAAAATTACCATCGATTTATTATTTCCTTGCAAGCAAATAATTTGACCTCGCTTTCTCCGTATGCAACTGACCTTACTAGTGACTAGTAAAAACGAATAATTTGTATTTTGTCACCTATTAACTGCAAACTTGCATGGTTCTTTGTTCGTAATTAACGCCGACTAAAAGCAGATTCACAGAAAATAAGAAATAAGTGCATTGTTGTACTGATTTAATGACGATTCGGCAAAGCCTGTAAACAATGCCGATAATTAATAAGATGGCGTCTATTTCTTGATCGATCACAAAGCACGAGCAGTTGCACCTTTTCCCTCCGATGCGCGTACATTTCATAACATTTATAAGTTACAGAAACACGTTTTATTAAGGCATCAATCATATCTGATAGTTTTTATGGGTAACAAAAATTTACGATTTTGGCAGATCCTTAAGTTATTTAATCTTCTAATGAGATATACCAAATCTTCCCAAGCGTAAAATAAATGTAAAAGAGCTTCATTGATTCTCCAGAAAAGGGGATTTGACCTTGATTCTTGGGAGAATGTCTTAAGAATTTCTAAAGATCTGTAATTTGTTTTCTTACATAGACTATCAATATTATCATCTAATGTTAGCCTTGATTAAAGTAGATTGACCATATAATATTAGGATACTTAATTCTCTTGTTTAATCAACAACATCTCGTTAATAAAGTTAATAAACCCCACAAAACATGGCTGATCAATATTAGTTATTGTAACTTGATTTTATAATCAGATGGTACAATGGCCATCATGCTGAAACCAGTGTTTTTTCTAGCAAATAAATATACAATATTCATACATTGTTGGAAAATATAAAAATTTATTTGTCTGGCGAACTTTTCTAGCCTGTTTTGCCACGAGTAAAAATATATTACCCTATCATATGTCGTATGATAACTTGAGTAGTGTTTCTCAGAATGTTTTGAAATTTTATCAGCAGCTTATCGGTGAAGAGAGGAGGGTCCTTTTCATTTTTGGTCGGAACAATCAGTAATGTTTTGGTTATGGAAATAGGTTGGACAGATGTGGGTATAGGGGGGTATATCTTAATGAGCTGTGCTCACAGTAATACTAGTTTATTTAGCCAGTGTTTAAATAATATTCGGTGTAATTAAACAGATATATCATGTTTGGGAGGGGTATTTGCGAAAAATACCAGTCTTGAGACTAAAATTTCCCGAGCCGAATCGTCTCTTGACTGGTATTTTTCGCAAATACCCCTCCCAAACATGATATATCTGTATAATACTCACCTTTTCTAATTAAAATTAGACGTTGTATGTTTTTTTAGTTTTTTTCTTTGTCATACATTAGCATATAATGACATTATTTATGAGGATCACGTCAGATTTAACATATTTTCAACCGGCCAATCAGTGATCAGCCTACTAAATCTCTAGGTATTAAAGCTGATTACACACAAAGAGCTGTTGTCCCATTGGTCAATATATTTAACTGTCTTGCATTTGATTGGATGGTCGAAGATGAATGAAAGCTTACATGCCATGGCCCCAAACAGGAATTTGTTAGATGTTAGTGTAATAACAAAGGAATTTAAAAATTTTAAAAGATGCAACAAATATTTAAACATTTCACCTGACTAGTGGAAAAAAACTGTTATGACAGTGTGTATTGTACATTGTTAATTACAGTATTTGATTCATCAATATCGTGGTCAGGATCCTATGGTAGTTTAATTTACAACTAATTATGCAATCAGTGCTTATCATCACACAAGTGTACTCGATACAACATTATGTGATAAAGTTTGTCAGTGACTTGTGGTGTTTTCCGGGTATTCCGGTATCCTCCACCAATAAAAACTTACCACCACGATATAACATAAATTTTGTTGAAAGTGGCATTAAACACCATAAACCTAAACGTCATCAATATCGATTTACTTATTGTTATTTTCTAAGCTAAACAGAGGTATTATAAACAGTGTATGTTTTAGAATCTACATCATTTCCCCTTTATGGAACCTCATTCTAAGAAGTAAATGATATATTACCAGTATTTAAAGTATAAATAAAATCTTTTTGATGATATGTCATTATATTCCTTTTATGGTTTGTTTATATATAGAATACCTCTGTGTACAACAGTTTTATATATTTTGTATGTGTAATGAGGTCTAGCTAAAATTTTATTTGTATCCAAAAATATCTAATTTTTCATGCCAAGGTCCATGTGGGATATTGTCTTTACTTTGGGTCTGTTGCTATTGTCTGTAAATCTTCACATCTTCCTTGAAAGGACCGAGTCATGCTGTTAGAAATTTTAAAAGTAATGTTCTTTGATTGGTTGAAATTAAAGAAAACACTTTTAATAAGTAATTGTTCTTGGTTTTCAATCTGAAATATTTCTAGAAATGCTGTCAAACCTGTCTTATGTGACCTTCCCAGAGAACATTGAAATAGGGTCAGATAAGACAGGTGGTTGCTAAGCACAGGTTTAATTAATATGAAATGCATTGTAAAAGGAAATTAAAATTAAGGTCACATGATGCAAGTTATTGCTTAATAGAAGTGGTCACTAAAAGTAGGTTTGGGTGTACAGTAGTTTTAATATGGTATCTTATCTCAGTTTTATTTAAATTCTGGGGAGCGATACAGAATCATTTTAAATTTCACAATGCAATCTGTACTTGTGCATCGTGATCGTATGGTAGTTGGATTGATGACTACTTATGCAGTTAATGCCTATCGCCACTAAAGTAGTGATTTGTAATCCCACTCGTGGAGAGGTGCAATCGATACAACATTATGTGATAGTTTGTCAGTGACTTGTGGCAGGTCAGTGGTTTTCTCCTGGTACTCCGGTTTCCTCCACCAATAAAACTGACCATCACAATATGACTGAGATATTGTTGAAAGTAACATTAAACACCATAGCCCTAACTCCTGTACTTATGCACTGAACACATGAAAAATACTTTGACAGCTTTATCTGTTTAGGTTTTTGATGGGGGGGGGGTCATTGTTTCGTTATTGATAATCATATATATTTTTTTATCTATTTTCAGATGGAGGAAGTAAAGACAAAAAGACTGATAGAACTGTGCAATTAATAAAGTCTTATTTTATATCATATCAGTGTGCTAAATTATTTGGCTCTTTAATCGTTTGACAATGAACATTATGCTCTCTAATCGCTTGACAATGAGCATATGCTCTCTAATCATTTGACAATGAGCATATGCTCTCTAATCGTTTGACAATGAGCATATGCTCTCTAATCATTTGACAATGAGCATATGCTCTCTAATTGTTTGACAATGAGCATATGCTCTAATCGTTTGACAATGAGCATATGCTCTCTAATCGCTTGACAATGAGCATATGCTCTCTAATCATTTGACAATGAGCATATGCTCTCTAATCGTTTGACAATGAGCATATGCTCTCTAATCATTTGACAATGAGCATATGCTCTCTAATCGTTTGACAATGAGCATATGCTCTAATCGTTTGACAATGAGCATATGCTCTCTAATCGTTTGACAATGAGCATACCTGATGAAGGTTATTCCAAAAAAAGTGTCATGTGTTCTATATTAGATATCTAATATTTTTTTATTGATAGATCTACTATGGAATAATAGTCCTCCAATCTTTTGAGGGACTGTGGTTGTCTTGATCGTATGGTAGTTGGATTTATAGCTACTTATGCAATCAGTGCCTATCACTACTAATGTTGTGAGTTTGAATCCCACTCATGGCGAGGTGTACTTGATACAACATGATGTGATCAAGTTTGTCAGTGACTTGTGACAGGACTGTGGTTTTCTCCGGGTACACCGGTTTACCCGACCAATAAAACTGACGTTCGCGATATAACTGATATATTGTTGAAAGTGGTGTTAAACACCATAACCCCCAAGTTAACGGTTATCGGTATTTGGCTCTCCAATCTTTTGACAATGGGCGTACCTGATGAATGTTATTCTAGAATTTCATAGTGCATGTTATATTAGATATCTAATTGTCTTTATCACTGGGTTGATACCGCTACCTCCAATAATCCACCAGTTTAAAATGACGATAACCAGAGGAACTCCTGGGAGCTTCTGGTTTGTTCTTACAAATGAATTTTTATGTATGTGTTTTTGCTAACTTGTCATTGGTTTTAAAATGTTTCCTGTTAGATTGGCTGTTTGTTTTAGTATGAAGATGAATCTTGTACTTGAATGTTTTATGACTGGTTAGGCTAGAACACCATTCGGAATGATGCAATTTAAATGTTGTATTTAGAGGTCACAATTATAGAACTGTTTCATGTACAAATACATAAAACATACCTCCATCATTATAAAAAGATCCATTAGACAGAAGCCATCTTACTAATGCCATTTTCAACTCTTTGTACTAGGATATAAGTTTATGGTGTTTAACACCACTTTCAACAATATTTCAGTTATATCCTGGCTGTCAGTTTTATTGGTGGAGGGAACCAGAGCATCTAGAGAAAACAACTGACCTGTTGCAATTCACTAAGCAGTACACATCTCACCATGAATATGGTTTGAACTCACAATGTTAGTGGTGATAGACACTGGTAGTTGAAAATCCAACTACCATACGATCACTACCATGACGGCCCCTTGTACTAGGAGAAGGTAGATCTAACCAATAACATCATATATAGACAGTCCTACCAAACTAGTGTCAATTCTGTGGACAACTATGAGTAGTTAGTACAAGTAGTCAAAAGACATACCAACCAATAACACTGGTCATAAATATCCACCTTGACAAGAAGACATCCAAGATGGCCACCACCATTGGTCGTAATTTAATATAGGTTTCTATGGGGAAAATCTATAAAAGTTTCATTGAGAAATAACAAATGGTTTAAACCTATGGACATGTATCAATAATCCATGTATGGTCCTTTACAAGATGTACATTTTTGGGTTGGATCTGAATTCAAAGATGGCCACCATCTTAGTTCATATTTGTGTCTCACGCTTCTGTTAGAGACATTATTTTCATCTCATCTGTTTGACCATCCGTCACAGAAGTGTGTAGCGCACATATTTCGTTTTAAGTTGATGTTCGTCAAAACTTTGCATGCTTGCTTATTGCCATTTGAAGATTCGCATATCATTACAAGATTTTGAACTGACAATTTTTGTCCTTTTGGTTTTCTCCGGAAGATAAAAGAATGTTTTGAAAGGTTTTTTTTTTATGTTAAAAATAACTTTAATTTAACTTGCGATTCTAAGAGTTATTCTATAAGTTCGTTTCTGTATATTATATTTGCTATCATAAATAAAACTCCTTTAACTTTCAACTGAATCGGTGATGTAATGGATAAGCGGAAATACCCGTATTGCCAGTCAGATTCTGCGCCCGTGATTATAAGGCGCATAATGATTGTAATTTTATTATATATTGGTACTACTGAGCGATGACGCCATATATTGACTGAAAAACAACAAATACAATCAATTCAAAATAAATAAAAATTATGTCTTTTTACTAAAAATAATTCCTCCTGTGTTTGTTATTTCTTATTTTTAACTTATTCATTCATTCGAAACTTTATTGTTGACTGTTGAAAAACAGCTGTATACTTGATGTCGGGTATCTTGTACATTGTTTCATTTCCGCCATGGCTCGTACACTCTGTAGAATCTACATATCGACGAACAGTTTAACAAGGTTAACAAGTAAAATTATGTATGTTGAACCGAGAAGCAAGTTCACACAGCAGTGTTGATCAGTTGTCTTCCGCGTGGCTTAAGGAAAAGACATTGTTTAAAAATCAAATGATATGCTATTTCCCCATTTCAATATGCCCTTATTTTAATTTAATTTTCGTTTTTAATGGGATAGACCCAGTGGGGGTTTTCTCAATGTATTTATTTATTATGGGTTTAAGTCTCGTCATTACGAATAATTACGTGATGATAAATAAGAAAGATAAAAAATGTATTTAAGAATAGAATGATTCTCCAATATTGTGTGTCATTATTGACATAATTAGCAAATTGGGGGAGAGATTAGTGCGCAAAAATCTTATTATATCGTTCGTTTTTTACCGATGTATAATAAATGATATTTTCACATGAAAGCGTGAATGACAAATAACACCAGAAACCAATGTAATGGTTGTCTTTAATACGTGCACCTTTTAACCTGAACAATTTATTAGGTTTTTTTTTCAATCGCGTAATAAATCAGAAATTATTGGGAGATAAAATCAACGTAAATATCATCCAGTTGATCTTTTATAACGATTCTTACTTGATTTTATCGATGCAAATGAAAACATTTTTATTTGAAGTCAAATGGACTTTGAGGCATTTAAACATAATCTTGCATATTATTCAACAATTCTCTTAAGTAGCAAAAATCAGCAGGAATTAATACAAGGGAAAAGGTCATTTTAGACAGAAATAAAATCTATAGATTTTTATTACTGTAAAAGTTCAAGTCTTTCACTTCCTCTGATAAAGATCGGTGGTGTAATTGTTAGGGTGCTCGGCCTCGAGTGCGGTAGATCGTGAGTTCGAGCCACGATCGGGTCAAGCCAAAACAAATACTATAAAATTGGTACTTCTGCGCTAAGCACGCAGCATTAGGGAGAAAGAGCAAAGACTGGTTGACTAGGAATGAGGATAATATGTCCGAGTGGGGCGACATGTTTATCCGCGGACTGTTGTTTCAGTGAGCTAGCACTATAAAAATCCAACTCAGCGTATTGGTCTAGTTCAAAGCTGACCTCATCATCATCTCATTGAAAATTGACTTGTTCTCGCCATAATTTAGCTGAACAATTGGTGAGTTGGCGTTAAACAACAATCACTCTTCTGACAAAGTACTTTGAAAAAGGTTGCATACAACAGAATCAATGAGATTTATCATATATAGATAGACATGTTGTCATCAGTAGTTTAATTGATATAAGAAATATAAAACTCGACATTCACCGCTGCAATGTTGAATTTCCAATGAATTTACTCCCGGTATTTAAGTGTTTTCCAATGTTAGTGGAGCAGAAACTGCGTACCCTTCCGGAGCACCTGAGTGTGTTCTCTTTTTATTACATGTGTATTAGTGCGGTTTGTGTTCATTTTGTCTAATTACATGTTTTCACGTCTTTAGTTCCATATTATCATGTCTTCTCCGATTTCCGCGTAAAAACGATGTACGGTTCTGTTTTTCGCCCATTTGTTTTGTACTCTTGTCCAATACGATTTCCATATCAGACGATATTCAGGGGCGGATCCAGGATTTCAAGTTATGGGGGGGGGGGGGGGGCGCACTTAAAAAAATTGCGTCGAGCAGAGGGAGGCGCGAAAATTTTTGGGGTATTTCGTGTGAAAAATCACGATTTTACGCCAAAAAATCATATTTTTTCCAATTGTGGAGGGAGGCGCGAAAATTGTTGGGGTATTTCGTGTGAAAAATCACGATTTTACATTTTTTTCCAATTGTGGAGTGAGGCGCGAAAATTTTTGGGGTATTTCGTGTGAAAAATCACGATTTTACACCAAAAATCATATCTTTTCCAACTTTAGGGGGGGGGGGGGGGGCGTTTAAATCGCACTACTTTCCACATGTCAGTTACATGAAAATTTGATCAAGTTATATTTTAAACAATTTTCTATATTTGAATTAAAGTTTTAATTAGTTTTGCATGATTAGATTTTACTTAGTATGTCTTCCATATTGGATTTTCGTGGACTATATTCTTGTGCGGCTTAACTTAACTTAACTTCCGGCAAACAATTTAAGAAGAATTTCTACTATGTACGTACGAGGTTATTTGCAGGGTAGCGAGAATGGCCGAGTAGTTACGATTGGGTGTCGTTTAACAGTAAGTCACACAACGGGTACTACTAGTGAACTGTTTACCCTTCCGGAACACCTGAGTTCATATCCGGTTTTAGTGGGGTTCGTGTTGCTTTATGTTTCTTTGTAGTTTTTTGTAAACCATTGTTTGTCCTTTTGTTTTTGTCCTTTGTCTTTTGGCCATTGTATTGTTTATCCTTCTTCAAATTACGGCTTGTGGTCACCCATTTGGTATCTTCAAACTTTTTTTGAGGTAACATCATTATTTATACGTTTCACTGGTGTCATTGAGTCTATCAGAATTGTGATATTTTTTTTTTAAGTTGAATGATCCGTTCAGGTCGAAAAGTTAGTTACCTGTCGACTTCAACACGGATATTGAAAATCAAATTTTAAGATATATTTCGAGTGAATCTAAATGATAAATTAAAATCTCGCCACTTTCAACAATATTTCAGTTATATCATGGCGGTCATGCAGCTTTATTGGCGGAGGAAACCGGAGTACCCGGAGAAAACCACAGACCTGCCGCAAGTCACTGAAAAACTTTATCACATAATCGAGTACACCTCGCTTGAGTTGGATTCGAACTCACAACGTTAGTTGTTAGAAAGTTCAAATTAATGACCTGTTTTACTATTTACTTTTATTACTCCCTCACTATGATAACAAACCCTTGGTTAATTAGTATAACTTGAATTTATTTGTTATTGCTGGTGACGGAGCTAGCATTTTTATTTATAAATACATGTATGTCATTGGTGGTGACATCGTTTACATGTTTTCTTATATGCCATTGCTGGTGACGGAGGTAGCCTATTTAGTTATATGTCATTGTTGATGACAGAGCTAGCTTATTTGTTTATATGTCATTGCTGCTGACATAGTTAGCGTTTTTCCTTATATGTCATTGCTTTCTAGTGACATAGTTGAGATGTTTTCTTATATGCCATTGTTGATGACGGAGTTAGACTGTTTATTGTTACATGTCATTGTTGGTGACTAGCTAGCTTGTTTGTTTATACGTCATTGCTTTTAACATAGTTGGTATGTTTCCTTATATGGCATTGCTGGTGACGGGGTTAGCCGGTTTAATCATATGTCATTGTTGGTGACAGTGCTAGTTTGTTTGTTTATATGCAATATTGCTGACATGTCTAGATTGCATAGTTATGCAAATGATAGTGACATGTTTAGCCTATTTGTTTATATGTTATATTAGTGACATTTTAACTTCTTCTGATCTCAGCCATTACTATATCATTTTTTTACAATTTTGCGATATCCAAACTGGAGTTCACCTTGCATCGGGAGCACTTTTGCTAAGAACATATAATTGTTTGTCAAATAAATAACAAGTACTCAAATTTAATTGTCAAAATGAAACAGACAATTAAGTCTCTTTTATATAACTAACTGCGTGTACTTTGTTACCAAACAACATCATAACAGATTATAAAAATACTTTTTCTGGTATAGCTAACCATAGAAGATTTGTGACTATTATGTTTTTCCCCATGCATTGGTTTATTTGCTCGAAAGAGTTTTAAAATTAGTTGTTTTTTTTATTCTGCGTACCTGATGAAGGTTATTCCAGAAACGCGTCGTATGCAATCAATTAGATATCTACGTTTTTATTTATTTTATCAGTTTATTATTTTTTTGTGTGCAATATTGGCGCGACCAGAATTGTATAACTTACATATTTCATGTATTTAAGATCAATACAAAAGATAAATTCTATTAAGTAGTTATTTTTATCGTCATTTGTTCATATTAAATGAAAACGATTGTGATTTTAATATCGACATCATTAAATCTTGTAAGTCAGTATAAAAAACTAATTCAATATTATTTTGCGCAGATCTGACAGTTTTTTAATCCAGTTGAATTCGGTGTGTTGATTGAATACAATGATAAATCAATAAACAGATCGATATTTCTCCATACTAAATCTTAATCAATCATCTGTACCAAGACGAACTTAAACAATCTGATTACTTGAACAAAAGACGGAATGCTACTTCGTGTATTTATATAACAATTATTTTTTTTACATTCTAATTGAATGCGATGCAATTGGACACAGTAGACTAGTTTATTTTCAGTTTCTGAGTGAAGTAATCCGATTATACAAGTCGTAATTTTGTAAAAGAAATTGTAACTTGTCACGTGATATAACCTCCAAAAAAATCTACAGAAATAGTCCTTAAAATAACTACAACAAATGATTGTCAATAGCATACATAGTACAGTGACCATGCCTGGAATACTAACTATGTCAGCATTTAGAACACTTAAAATGACAGCCACAAGAACAATCTGTAAAACACTTACAGCACAACAGTCCCTAGAATACTTAAAATGACAACCCCGAGAACACTTACTCCGACAGTCTATAAAATACCTACAGTGACAATCCCATGAACACCTAAAGTGGCTGTCATTAAAATATCTACAATAAATGGCAGTCCATAGCATACATGCAGTGACATCACATAGAACATTAACTATGACAGCCCATATAACACCTATAATGACAGTCTCTGACATACTATAGCCCCTGGAATACATACAGTCTCTTGAATACTAAGTCACAGTCTCTAGAAAACCTACAGTGACAGCTCCTACAATAACTACTGTAAGAGGCTCTAGAATACCTACAATGACAGCAATACTTGCAGTGACTGTCATTAGAATATCTACAATAAATAACAGTCCATAGAATACATACAGTGACAACAGCTAGAATACTAACTACGACAGCCCAACATAGAACACTTCCTACGACAGACTCTATCACACTTTAGCCTCCAGAGTATTTACAGTGACAGTCCTTAGAATACTAACAGTTAAAGCTACTATAAAATCTATAGTAACAGACTCTGCAGTGACAATATCTAGATTACTGTGTAGAGTCTCTAGAACACTTACAGTGATAGTCATTATAATACCTACCAGTACTGACAGTCCATTGAATACATACAGTGACAACACCGGGAATACTACCTACGACAACCCATAGAACACTTCCTACGACAGACTCTATCATACTTTAGCCTCCATAGTACTTACAGTGACAGTCCTTAGAATACTAACAGTTAAAGCTACTATAAAATCTATAGTAACAGACTCTGCAGTGACAATATCTAGATTACTGTGTAGAGTCTCTAGAACACTTACAGTGATAGTCATTATAATACCTACCAGTACTGACAGTCCATTGAATACATACAGTGACAACACCGGGAATACTACCTACGACAACCCATAGAACACTTCCTACGACAGACTCTATCATACTTTAGCCTCCAGAGTACTTACAGTGACAGTCCTTAGAATACTAACAGTTAAAGCTACTATAAAATCTATAGTAACAGACTCTGCAGTGACAATATCTAGATTACTGTGTAGAGTCTCTAGAACACTTACAGTGATAGTCATTATAATACCTACCAGTACTGACAGTCCATTGAATACATACAGTAACAACACCGGGAATACTACCTACGACAACCCATAGAACACTTCCCACGACAGACTCTATCATACTTTAGCCTCCAGAGTACTTACCGTGACAGTCCTTAGAATACTAACAGTTAAAGCTACTATAAAATCTATAGTAACAGACTCTGCAGTGACAATATCTAGATTACTGTGTAGAGTCTCTAGAACACTTACAGTGATAGTCATTAGAATACCTACAAGTACTGACAGTCCATTGAATACATACAGTGACAACACCTGGAATACTACCTACGACAACCCATAGAACACTTACTACGACAGACTCTAGCATACTATAGCCTCCAGAGTACTTACAGTGACAGTCCTTAGAATACTAACAGTTAAAGCTACTATAAAATCTATAGTAACAGACTCTGCAGTGACAATATCTAGATTACTGTGTAGAGTCTCTAGAACACTTACAGTGATAGTCATTATAATACCTACCAGTACTGACAGTCCATTGAATACATACAGTGACAACACCGGGAATACTACCTACGACAACCCATAGAACACTTCCTACGACAGACTCTATCATACTTTAGCCTCCAGAGTACTTACAGTGACAGTTCTTAGAATACTAACAGTTAAAGCTACTATAAAATCTATAGTAACAGACTCTGCAGTGACAATATCTAGATTACTGTGTAGAGTCTCTAGAACACTTACAGTGATAGTCATTATAATACCTACAAGTACTGACAGTCCATTGAATACATACAGTGACAACACCGGGAATACTACCTACGACAACCCATAGAACACTTCCTATGACAGACTCTATCATACTTTAGCCTCCAGAGTACTTACCGTGACAGTCCTTAGAATACTAACAGTTAAAGCTACTATAAAATCTATAGTAACAGACTCTGCAGTGACAATATCTAGATTACTGTGTAGAGTCTCTAGAACACTTACAGTGATAGTCATTAGAATACCTACAAGTACTGACAGTCCATTGAATACATACAGTGACAACACCTGGAATACTACCTACGACAACCCATAGAACACTTACTACGACAGACTCTAGCATACTATAGCCTCCAGAGTACTTACAGTGACAGTCCTTAGAATACTAACAGTTAAAGCTACTATAAAATCTATAGTAACAGACTCTGCAGTGACAATATCTAGATTACTGTGTAGAGTCTCTAGAACACTTACAGTGATAGTCATTATAATACCTACCAGTACTGACAGTCCATTGAATACATACAGTGACAACACCTGGAATACTAACTACGACAACCCATATATAGAACACTTCCTACGACAGACTCTATCATACTATAAACTCTCGAATACCTTACAGTGGCAGTCCCTAGAATACTTAGTGACAGTCTCTAGAACACTTACAGTGATAGTCATTAGAATACCTACCAGTACTGACAGTCCATAGAATACATACAGTGACAACACATAGAATACTACCTACGACAACCCATAGAACACTTCCTACGACAGACTCTATCATACTATAGCCTCCAGAGTACTTACAGTGACAGTCCTTAGAATACTAACAGTTAAAGCTGCTATAAAATTTATAGTAACAGACTCTGCAGTGACAATATCTAGATCACTGTGTAGAGTCTCTAGAACACTTACAGTGATAGTCATTAGAATACCTACAAGTACTGACAGTCCATTGAATACATACAGTGACAACACCTGGAATACTACCTACGACAACCCATAGAACACTTCCTACGACAGACTCTATCATAATGTAGCCTCCAGAGTACTTACAGTGACAGTCCTTAGAATACTAACAGTTAAAGCTACTATAAAATCTATAGTAACAGACTCTGCAGTGACAATATCTAGATTACTGTGTAGAGTCTCTAGAACACTTACAGTGATAGTCATTATAATACCTACCAGTACTGACAGTCCATTGAATACATACAGTGACAACACCTGGAATACTAACTACGACAACCCATATATAGAACACTTCCTACGACAGACTCTATCATACTATAAACTCTCGAATACCTTACAGTGGCAGTCCCTAGAATACTTAGTGACAGTCTCTAGAACACTTACAGTGATAATCATTAGAATACCTACCAGTACTGACAGTCCATAGAATACATACAGTGACAACACATAGAATACTACCTACGACAACCCATAGAACACTTCCTACGACAGACTCTATCATACTATAGCCTCCAGAGTACTTACAGTGACAGTCCTTAGAATACTAACAGTTGAAGCTGCTATAAAATTTATAGTAACAGACTCTGCAGTGACAATATCTAGATCACTGTGTAGAGTCTCTAGAACACTTACAGTGATAGTCATTAGAATACCTACAAGTACTGACAGTCCATTGAATACATACAGTGACAACACCTGGAATACTACCTACGACAACCCATAGAACACTTCCTACGACAGACTCTATCATAATGTAGCCTCCAGAGTACTTACAGTGACAGTCCTTAGAATACTAACAGTTAAAGCTACTATAAAATCTATAGTAACAGACTCTGCAGTGACAATATCTAGATTACTGTGTAGAGTCTCTAGAACACTTACAGTGATAGTCATTAGAATACCTACAAGTACTGACAGTCCATTGAATACATACAGTGACAACACCTGGAATACTACCTACGACAACCCATAGAACACTTCCTACGACAGACTCTATCATACTATAGCCTCCAGAGTACTTACAGTGACAGTTCTTAGAATACTAACAGTTAAAGCTACTATAAAATCTATAGTAACAGACTCTGCAGTGACAATATCTAGATTACTGTGTAGAGTCTCTAGAACACTTACAGTGATAGTCATTAGAATACCTACCAGTACTGACAGTCCATTGAATACATACAGTGACAACACCGGGAATACTACCTACGACAACCCATAGAACACTTCCTACGACAGACTCTATCATACTTTAGCCTCCAGAGTACTTACAGTGACAGTTCTTAGAATACTAACAGTTAAAGCTACTATAAAATCTATAGTAACAGACTATGCAGTGACAATATCTAGATTACTGTGTAGAGTCTCTAGAACACCTACAGTGATAGTCATTAGAATACCTACCAGTACTGACAGTCCATTGAATACATACAGTGACAACACCTGGAATACTACCTACGACAACCCATAGAACACTTCATACGACAGACTCTATCATACTTTAGCCTCCAGAGTACTTACAGTGATAGTCCTTAGAATACTAACAGTTAAAGCTACTATTAAATCTATAGTAACAGACTCTGCAGTGACAATATCTAGATTACTGTGTAGAGTCTCTAGAACACTTACAGTGATAGTCATTATAATACCTACCAGTACTGACAGTCCATTGAATACATACAGTGACAACACCGGGAATACTACCTACGACAACCCATAGAACACTTCCTACGACAGACTCTATCATACTTTAGCCTCCAGAGTACTTACAGTGACAGTCCTTAGAATACTAACAGTTAAAGCTACTATAAAATCTATAGTAACAGACTCTGCAGTGACAATATCTAGATTACTGTGTAGAGTCTCTAGAACACTTACAGTGATAGTCATTATAATACCTACCAGTACTGACAGTCCATTGAATACATACAGTGACAACACCGGGAATACTACCTACGACAACCCATAGAACACTTCCCACGACAGACTCTATCATACTTTAGCCTCCAGAGTACTTACCGTGACAGTCCTTAGAATACTAACAGTTAAAGCTACTATAAAATCTATAGTAACAGACTATGCAGTGACAATATCTAGATTACTGTGTAGAGTCTCTAGAACACTTACAGTGATAGTCATTAGAATACCTACAAGTACTGACAGTCCATTGAATACATACAGTGACAACACCGGGAATACTACCTACGACAACCCATAGAACACTTCCTACGACAGACTCTATCATACTTTAGCCTCCAGAGTACTTACAGTGACAGTCCTTAGAATACTAACAGTTAAAGCTACTATAAAATCTATAGTAACAGACTCTGCAGTGACAATATCTAGATTACTGTGTAGAGTCTCTAGAACACTTACAGTGATAGTCATTATAATACCTACAAGTACTGACAGTCCATTGAATACATACAGTGACAACACCGGGAATACTACCTACGACAACCCATAGAACACTTCCTATGACAGACTCTATCATACTTTAGCCTCCAGAGTACTTACAGTGACAGTCCTTAGAATACTAACAGTTAAAGCTACTATAAAATCTATAGTAACAGATTCTGCAGTGACAATATCTAGATTACTGTGTAGAGTCTCTAGAACACTTACAGTGATAGTCATTAGAATACCTACAAGTACTGACAGTCCATTGAATACATACAGTGATAACACCTGGAATACTACTTACGACAACCCATAGAACACTTACTACGACAGACTCTAGCATACTATAGCCTCCAGAGTACTTACAGTGACAGTCCTTAGAATACTAACAGTTAAAGCTACTATAAAATCTATAGTAACAGACTCTGCAGTGACAATATCTAGATTACTGTGTAGAGTCTCTAGAACACTTACAGTGATAGTCATTATAATACCTACCAGTACTGACAGTCCATTGAATACATACAGTGACAACACCTGGAATACTAACTACGACAACCCATATATAGAACACTTCCTACGACAGACTCTATCATACTATAAACTCTCGAATACCTTACAGTGGCAGTCCCTAGAATACTTAGTGACAGTCTCTAGAACACTTACAGTGATAGTCATTAGAATACCTACCAATACTGACAGTCCATAGAATACATACAGTGACAACACCTAGAATACTACCTACGACAACCCATAGAACACTTCCTACGACAGACTCTATCATACTAGAGCCTCCAGAGTACTTACAGTGACAGTCCTTAGAATACTAACAGTTAAAGCTGCTATAAAATTTATAGTAACAGACTCTGCAGTGACAATATCTAGATCACTGTGTAGAGTCTCTAGAACACTTACAGTGATAGTCATTAGAATACCTACAAGTACTGACAGTCCATTGAATACATACAGTGACAACACCTGGAATACTACCTACGACAACCCATAGAACACTTCCTACGACAGACTCTATCATAATGTAGCCTCCAGAGTACTTACAGTGACAGTCCTTACAATACTAACAGTTAAAGCTACTATAAAATCTATAGTAACAGACTATGCAGTGACAATATCTAGATTACTGTGTAGAGTCTCTAGAACACCTACAGTGATAGTCATTAGAATACCTACCAGTACTGACAGTCCATTGAATACATACAGTGACAACACCTGGAATACTACCTACGACAACCCATAGAACACTTCATACGACAGACTCTATCATACTTTAGCCTCCAGAGTACTTACAGTGATAGTCCTTAGAATACTAACAGTTAAAGCTACTATTAAATCTATAGTAACAGACTCTGCAGTGACAATATCTAGATTACTGTGTAGAGTCTCTAGAACACTTACAGTGATAGTCATTATAATACCTACCAGTACTGACAGTCCATTGAATACATACAGTGACAACACCGGGAATACTACCTACGACAACCCATAGAACACTTCCTACGACAGACTCTATCATACTTTAGCCTCCAGAGTACTTACAGTGACAGTCCTTAGAATACTAACAGTTAAAGCTACTATAAAATCTATAGTAACAGACTCTGCAGTGACAATATCTAGATTACTGTGTAGAGTCTCTAGAACACTTACAGTGATAGTCATTATAATACCTACCAGTACTGACAGTCCATTGAATACATACAGTGACAACACCGGGAATACTACCTACGACAACCCATAGAACACTTCCCACGACAGACTCTATCATACTTTAGCCTCCAGAGTACTTACCGTGACAGTCCTTAGAATACTAACAGTTAAAGCTACTATAAAATCTATAGTAACAGACTATGCAGTGACAATATCTAGATTACTGTGTAGAGTCTCTAGAACACTTACAGTGATAGTCATTAGAATACCTACAAGTACTGACAGTCCATTGAATACATACAGTGACAACACCGGGAATACTACCTACGACAACCCATAGAACACTTCCTACGACAGACTCTATCATACTTTAGCCTCCAGAGTACTTACAGTGACAGTCCTTAGAATACTAACAGTTAAAGCTACTATAAAATCTATAGTAACAGACTCTGCAGTGACAATATCTAGATTACTGTGTAGAGTCTCTAGAACACTTACAGTGATAGTCATTATAATACCTACAAGTACTGACAGTCCATTGAATACATACAGTGACAACACCTGGAATACTACCTACGACAACCCATAGAACACTTCCTATGACAGACTCTATCATACTTTAGCCTCCAGAGTACTTACAGTGACAGTCCTTAGAATACTAACAGTTAAAGCTACTATAAAATCTATAGTAACAGACTCTGCAGTGACAATATCTAGATTACTGTGTAGAGTCTCTAGAACACTTACAGTGATAGTCATTAGAATACCTACAAGTACTGACAGTCCATTGAATACATACAGTGATAACACCTGGAATACTACTTACGACAACCCATAGAACACTTACTACGACAGACTCTAGCATACTATAGCCTCCAGAGTACTTACAGTGACAGTCCTTAGAATACTAACAGTTAAAGCTACTATAAAATCTATAGTAACAGACTCTGCAGTGACAATATCTAGATTACTGTGTAGAGTCTCTAGAACACTTACAGTGATAGTCATTATAATACCTACCAGTACTGACAGTCCATTGAATACATACAGTGACAACACCTGGAATACTAACTACGACAACCCATATATAGAACACTTCCTACGACAGACTCTATCATACTATAAACTCTCGAATACCTTACAGTGGCAGTCCCTAGAATACTTAGTGACAGTCTCTAGAACACTTACAGTGATAGTCATTAGAATACCTACCAATACTGACAGTCCATAGAATACATACAGTGACAACACCTAGAATACTACCTACGACAACCCATAGAACACTTCCTACGACAGACTCTATCATACTAGAGCCTCCAGAGTACTTACAGTGACAGTCCTTAGAATACTAACAGTTAAAGCTGCTATAAAATTTATAGTAACAGACTCTGCAGTGACAATATCTAGATCACTGTGTAGAGTCTCTAGAACACTTACAGTGATAGTCATTAGAATACCTACAAGTACTGACAGTCCATTGAATACATACAGTGACAACACCTGGAATACTACCTACGACAACCCATAGAACACTTCCTACGACAGACTCTATCATAATGTAGCCTCCAGAGTACTTACAGTGACAGTCCTTACAATACTAACAGTTAAAGCTACTATAAAATCTATAGTAACAGACTCTGCAGTGACAATATCTAGATTACTGTGTAGAGTCTCTAGAACACTTACAGTGATAGTCATTAGAATACCTACAAGTACTGACAGTCCATTGAATACATACAGTGACAACACCTGGAATACTACCTACGACAACCCATAGAACACTTCCTACGACAGATTCTATCATACTATAGCCTCCAGAGTACTTACAGTGACAGTTCTTAGAATACTAACAGTTAAAGCTACTATAAAATCTATAGTAACAGACTCTGCAGTGACAATATCTAGATTACTGTGTAGAGTCTCTAGAACACTTACAGTGATAGTCATTAGAATACCTACCAGTACTGACAGTCCATTGAATACATACAGTGACAACACCTGGAATACTACCTACGACAACCCATAGAACACTTCCTACGACAGACTCTATCATACTTTAGCCTCCAGAGTACTTACAGTGACAGTTCTTAGAATACTAACAGTTAAAGCTACTATAAAATCTATAGTAACAGACTATGCAGTGACAATATCTAGATTACTGTGTAGAGTCTCTAGAACACCTACAGTGATAGTCATTAGAATACCTACAAGTACTGACAGTCCATTGAATACATACAGTGACAACATCTGGAATACTACCTACGACAACCCATAGAACACTTCCCACGACAGACTCTATCATACTTTAGCCTCCAGAGTACTTACAGTGACAGTCCTTAGAATACTAACAGTTAAAGCTACTATAAAATCTATAGTAACAGACTCTGCAGTGACAATATCTAGATTACTGTGTAGAGTCTCTAGAACACTTACAGTGATAGTCATTATAATACCTACCAGTACTGACAGTCCATTGAATACATACAGTGACAACACCGGGAATACTACCTACGACAACCCATAGAACACTTCCTACGACAGACTCTATCATACTTTAGCCTCCAGAGTACTTACAGTGACAGTTCTTAGAATACTAACAGTTAAAGCTACTATAAAATCTATAGTAACAGACTCTGCAGTGACAATATCTAGATTACTGTGTAGAGTCTCTAGAACACTTACAGTGATAGTCATTATAATACCTACCAGTACTGACAGTCCATTGAATACATACAGTGACAACACCGGGAATACTAACTACGACAACCCATAGAACACTTCCTACGACAGACTCTAGCATACTATAAACTCTCGAATACCCTTACAGTGGCAGTCCCTAGAATACTTAGTGACAGTCTCTAGAACACTTACAGTGATAACCATTAGAATACCTACAAGTACTGACAGTCCATTGAATACATACAGTGACAACACCTGGAATACTAACTACGACAACCCATAGGACACTTCCTACGACAGACTCTAGCATACTATAAACTCTCGAATACCCTTACAGTGGCAGTCCCTAGAATACTTAGTGACAGTCTCTCGAATACCAAGAGTGACAATCCTTAGAATACTAATTGTGATCGCCCTAGAATACTTATATTGACAGTCTACTTACAGTTACAGTCCCTGGAACATCAACAGCGACAGCATCTATACTAACAAGTGACAGTCCTTATTATTCCAACTGTGACAGCACTGGAATAAAAACTGTGACAGCCCTAGAATACTAACTGTGACAGTCCTACTATACTTACGGCGCAATCCTTAGAACACAAAGAATGATATTACTAATAAAATGTGGTGTTAAATGTTAAAACGAACAATACAAGTATGAGATGACGCACTTTGAATCTAGTTTTCTGTGTAATGCTTTAGAGATCGTTGTTTGACCTTTTGTCCCTTTTGTTTTGGCCATTATGTTGTATGTCCTTCGGTATATTCAAACTTTTCTTGTTAGGATAAGTTTACCTTGAAAAAGAAACATTAATTGCGCAATACTTTACCATCAACCGAGCAAATCTAATGTTACAAGTACAACGTAACTTTCAATTAATAGAGTATCCCAGTGTTGATATTAACATTCTTTTGTTTGGAGTCATTTCTCTGTTACAAATGAAAACAAATTTGCACTTGATTACAGAAATTCCCGGTGGGGTTTATCCAATATTTTATATTTAATCCACATTGGGTGTATGTATATCCGATATGTTGAAATTTGTCTTATCGATCACCTCTCCCACAGCCGATTGATTTCGGTCTTAAATATTCTTTACTCACATGAATCAGAAAGGGATTACATTCAATCAAAGATCAAAGGGAAATGGATACATTTCTACCTGTAAAAAGTCTTTGATGTTGTAACATGTAATACTATTGATTGTTTAATTTCAACAAATCAATTAATTGGGAGGTGTGAAACAAAATATGCTACAAAGCTTTATTACATAGGAGTTATTTGCTAAAAGCTGCTGCAAAGCCGACCAAACAGTATAATCAAGTGAGTTCGAATCCCGCTCAGGTGAGGTGTGCTGATACAACATTATATATGTGATCAAGTTTGTCAGTGAATTGCGACAGGTCGGTGGTTTTCTCTATGTACTCCGGTTTCCTCCACCAATAAAACTGACTGCCACGATATAGGTGAAAAAATATTGTTGAAAGTGGTGTTAAACACCATAACCTAATCCTAACCCTATAATCAAGTGTAAATTTGCGAGAAGCATAGAGCTGGTTTTCTGGCTAAAGTTTTAAAACTTGTTTTGGAGACATGTTGACTTAATTGGAACTTCCATTGTATAATCAGGAATCTGAACGCCAAGTAACTTTGTAATATTGATTTGCTTTATTTACGAAACGAAAACTTGGCACGTTGTACATACTCAGTCAATGATCGTCAGTGTATTCCCCTTAACAGTTCCACTGTCATATGTCTAATTTTCATATGATCGCAAAACCTTTGCGATCATATACTGACAGGAATTCATAATCGATAACATATTTGTCGAATTTGGAGGGCACATTTTTCAACAAATTATAGGCATCCCAATGGGAGCAAACTGTGCCCTCTCCTTGTCGATTTTGTCCTATATTCATATGAGGCTAAGTTTATTCAAAAACTTATCAAAGCCAACACATTGCAAAAACTAAAGTCTTTAATCTCACTTTCAGGTATATTGATGATGTTAATTAATACCAGTAATCCAAACTTAGCTAACTTGATTCCAATAATATACCCACAAAGAACTTGAGATAAAGGAAGCAATAGAAACAGCATCCTGCCTCATTTCTTGACATTTACCTAAAATTTGACACCAATGGTTAACTTTCTACCATAATTTATGACAAAAGAGAAGACTTCAATTTTGCAATTATAAAATTCCCGCACCTTGATAGTAATATACTGACCGCTCCTGCGTATAGAGTTTATATTTCACAACGTATACGCTACGCTAGTACTTGCAGTTTGTATTCAGACTTTTAACAAACGTCACCGTGTTCTGAGAATTAAACTATTAAATCAAGATTTTTTTAAGAATCGTCTCATCTTATCTTTCAAAACGTTTTTCGGAAGATATCAACACCTTGTTAAAAGTATTCCATACAGATGACGAAAGATGGTATTGGCAATTAGATTTTGGTTCAAAGTTGACTGTTATTTTACTACTGTGTCATACGATGGCCTTTTATATTATCTATAATGGTTTAGGCCATCGGCTTTCGTTAATATAACTACAACTTCTGTGTCACGAAGAATAAATATATCATGTATAATGTTCAAGATTATAGCGTTCTTTGTAATATATAACGCTGTTCGCCCTGTTATATGTGAGGGTTGGCATTTTACTCACATGTAGAAAACACTTAAATGACCGGGATCATTTCACTAAGATGGGAGGTTTGGGTCCATAAAACTAGTTTAACGTTACAGAGAACACCATCAAAATCTATTATAACGACGCTTGTCTGTCCTTTTGGAATTAACGGCTTCTGATTACCCCTTTGGTATCTTCAAACTTTTCTTGTTCTGTTTTTTTTGGGGGGGGGGGGGGGGGGGCAATTTGACAGTTATTTTGGACTTTTTAATATTGCGGCAGGTTTACACAATTTCTTCCTGTTTCTGAAATTCGTACAAATAAAATTATACAGTCAAACCTGCCCATGCGGTCACCTCTATTAAACAGTCACCTCTATTAAAAAGTCACCTTTTTCTTGTCTTGTCATAGACAAGTTCATATGAATTGAGCCTCTTTTAAGAGGTTACCTGTCTTTTAAGGCCACTTTTTCTTTGTTCTAATGGTGACCTATTAATACGGGTTTGACTGTATTTTCTTACAATGGACGTATCTATCCTGCATTGGTTCTATTTCAGTAGTCAAATTGCATTGACTGGATATTTTTTGTTATATACAGTCACTGACCAAGATATAATTTCTCTGGTACCTGATTCATGTTGAGCGACGGTAAGAAACGGTAACAGTATTTATAAGCGCAGACGCTTGTTGTTGTTCCTTTTCGGCAATTTGGCTGTTTTGGGGCTGTTTGACATTGCTGGGTAAACACAATATACGAACATTGTCAGAAAAAATATAATTAATTTGTACTCGTTGCGAAAGGGCATACAAGCTCGACAAAAGCTCACTTTTCCACAGGGGCTTGTCTTTAAGACATATAAGATAAGATAAGATGTTATTGTCCAATCAAGGTCCCAGCAAGGGGCAGAGTCATTCATTACAGTGATTCATATTACACAAAAAAACACCATTATAAATTTAATATATATAACTTTATTTTTTTTTTAAATATATGCACCACTAACCACAGGCGCATGGGGCATGGATTTCGTTTCCTCCTCCCCCCTTTTCTCTACTACCCCCCTTTTTCAAAATTTTCATATAAATCATTCCTTTTTCAAAATTTTATGTATGACGTCTACTGATATTGTCAAATGAAGAAAAGACGAATGACTATGAAAATTTTGAAAAAAGGAGGGGGGGGGGGGGGGGGGGGGGTAGGAAGCGAAATCCATGCCCCATGCGCCTGTGCCTCTAACTTGTCTTTAAGACATATGCATAACTTTATTAAAACAATATAGGAGTGCATATCTTTTTAATGAAGTTATATATGTCTCAAGTTAAAGACAAACTCTTTGCACTTTTCTACCTGTTTCAATAGCTTGTACAATTAGGTTTTATATTTTCCGATAATGTACGTATATTGTTTATTTACAATTAACTTAAAAATGTCACACAACTAATGAAAAACAAGAGGTATGTGTCGAATTGAATTTAAAGTGACAGTCTTATGTTTTTATTATTGTACTATAAATATTCCAGGAAAACACCGCTAGATGTCGTATCCAATCGGGGGAAACCGTTAGCTGTGATAAATATAACATTGTGGGCGGGGAAACCCTTCAGTCACGTGGTGTATACTGAAACTCTTTGATGCATGCCGCCATAATCTTACTAGTTGTGAAAATTGGAGTCGGATAGTTGTAAAAGTTTTTACTTTCCAACATTTTACGTTTTCATTTTAAGTGTTTGGGATTTAACATGTTAAATATGTCTCGGCGAAAAAAAGAAAGGATTTCACGATGATATTGGGAAGTTTGCTGTTTATAAATATTCTTTGGTCTTTGGTTCATTGCAAAGAAAGGGCTGTCTTAGAAATAGTAATGCATAAAATTACAGAACATGGTGAATACAAAACAGAAATAGAGAAAATTGTTGGACATTTTAGCACAGCGGGAGCTACGGTCAGTGCAGAAGGTGACATTTTACAGGTAGGTCTTTACCTGCGTATACCCTGAAATCACCTGGTGTAAATTTCTTCACCCCAAGTTCAGGTGTGTTGATCTCATGTGTACTGTTATTTTTCAATGCGGGTGGCGTTGTTTATCTACATTTTATCAAAGCATCTGTTAATTGCAGATATATTAATTAAACACCCAGATGTATATTACGTAGTAAACATAATTATTTGTGTATTGAAAATGTAATTAACCGACTGCAGGTGTAGTTGTTTACTAAAACACATTCATGTTTATTTCATGGCCTTTAGATGTATCCTAATTGTTTTGTCAATGTTAAATAATCCAAGTTGTTATAAATATTTATGACATTCTGTGGACAGAAGACATATTACACAAGGTAGAAAGAACAAAATTGAAAATATAATATTAAACTACTACCTTTACCATGTTTACAATCATGTTTAATACCAAAATTTAACTTTGTCAATAAAATACAGTCCTTGAAATGAAAATTTGAATTTACTGGTCTGAATAAAATTCTTGAATTTATACATGTAGTTCTAAATAAAAAAAATGAAATTTACTGGTTCGAACAAAGTTTTACTGGTCTAGGATACCAGTGGTCATGTGAGGACTGAAATAAATATTTTTTTATTCTGTAATGAAATTTGAATTATTAATTTTTATTACCAATTTTCTATGGTTACGCTGGTAGTAATAATATTATATTAGTTCAAAGATTAGCCTTTTTCCCCTTCTCTCATATTTACCTGTTTTGTAATTAAAATATCACACATTCTAATGGATTCTCTTTCCTTCATAAAGTAGCTGGGGATATGCATGTAACTCTTTAAATAACAGTGTGGCATTTAAATATAAAATATCAATACCTGTATGTTGAAAAAGTTGTGAATTCTTTTTGAAAGTATAAATTTTGTTTTTTCGGTGAAAAAGAAGGGTTGAAATACAAATTTTAATTTAAAACTTTTTGTGTAATTAAAACAGTGTACAGTTTTAGAAGCAATTATTTTTTTTACATTGACACATAAATCTAAAACCTAAAACCAGAGATTTTTATTATGAAAATTTTACGTATTATTAAAATATACATACATTGGTTGGGTTGCTATTGCAGCTTAAACAAAAGAGATTAAATTCTTTCATTTTTGTACCTAATAGGTTTGAGTCCATACAACTAGCTTAACCCAGCCACTTTTTATGAAAGTGTCTGTACTAAGAGAGGAAAGTGAGCGGTCATACAGGTGTTGGGCGTTGCCGTGTCGATTTTGCCTCTGTTTCTACGATTATACGAATTGTTTTTGGAATTGTTCCCATGATGCACGTGGGATTTTGTATTTTTCATTATATAGCAAATTAAAATATTTCAATGAATAGTTAACTTAATTAAATTATATTTTTGAGAAAAAAACTTTGTTGACATTTTAATGTTATGCTACGAAATTGCTATCTTTACAAAATAAAAATTTTACAATTTAGGATACAAATATAAGATAGCAAAAAGTTAGGTGTACAGTATATGATGACCCTATTATCTGTCATGTCATGTGTAAAATAAAAAAAAGTTTAAAGGTTCTGATCTAATTATATTGAAACTAGTCTAAACCGAACCCTGAATAAATCGAAAACAGAACCCAGGATATACATGGGCCAGAAACCTGTCTACATTGGATCATGAACAATCTCAAAATGTGTTTTAAGGGAATCCTAATTAAACCTGAGACCTGTCGAAACTCAACTCTGAATAAACCAACCATTAAATTCAGCCTCAATGTCTGTAATCATTGCAGTTTTAGCCTGTCTATTCCAGTCTAATCAGAACATTTGACAGTCTAAACTTCTAATTTTAAACAAACCATTAGAAACATTTGAGAAACATGAGAAAGTACACTTGCGTGTTTTCAAATGGTCACATATTTTGTCACTAGTTTAGCCCTCACACTTTTTATTGGTGTCTGTACCAAGCCAGGAGAGTGAGTGGTCATTTACTGTATATGCCTGCTAGGGGTATCAATTTTACCCCTGTTTCTGTGATTTTTCTATAATATTTTGGAACTGTTCCGACACTATCTTCAACAAATAGCCTTTAGAAACTATCAATTTCAGAGAGAGAATAAACAAAAAAATTCAATATCTTCAACAATTGAAAATTGAAAATATGATTGATTGATTGGTGTTTAATGCCAACTTTAGCAGTATTTCAGCTATATCATGGCATGCAATTAAGTCAGACATGAAATAAAAAATATATATAATATGATACAAAGTTCACCACCTTAAGACCAAATTTACTTGGCTATCAATGTTGTACACCTTTACTTTATCTGTGTATTTGATCTCGTCCCTTTGATGTTAGATTAGACTTACAGGTAGATACTATTTCCACAGGGCCTTTACAAAATATTCTAACAAATTATCTGTATTTACTTCATTTTTATGCATATTAGATCTTTATATGGGTAAATCTTAATGTAAAAAATCATGTATAGCTAGATCTATACAAGTTTTAATTCTGTTTTTTAAAGCTATCATTCAGGTCGTAAAAAAATTCTTTGAAGATCAAATTTCTCTAACCTTTCTCCATAAATGAGGGCCGAATCTTACGGTAATACACAAGTTTAAAATCAATTTAAAAAGTGGAATCCTAATTACAATCTATTTAAATTCAAATTGAACCAAAAAAATAATTTGAAATTGATTAAGGATAGGACTACTTTTTGTATCGAAATATTTGAGCTTCTTAAAATGTAGGTCAGGGCAGTTATGGTCATGATCGTGATCATATGGTAGTTGGATTTACAAATACCAGTACCTATGCAATCAACGCCTATCACCACTAAAAGTTGTGAGTTAAAATCTCGCTCATGGCAAGGTGTATTCGATACAACATTATAAATGTGATAAACTTTGTCAGTGACTTCGGACAGGTCGATGGTTTTCACCGGGTACGTCTATAGCTAACCCCCGGTAAATAGTCGAAAATGAAAGTGTAAGCTATATTCATTGTAGGAAGGTATTGTTTACAAACAAGCGAACAAAACCAAGGACATATTTACAAATGTTTTCATTTTTTGTTAATTTATTCATGTTAATTGTATTTTCATTATATACATGTATGACTATGTGACCTTCGTGTGATGATAAAAAAGAAGAGAAAATCAAATAAAATTATTAGTAGGCCAAATAAATTGTTATTTTCAAGCATTGAAATGAGTGCCAAATTTCTTTATCAGACAACATAATTGTGAGATATCTAGACTTCAATAAAAAAACATCATCTTTTCATATTGAATCGATCTACGATTTTAGGGTGTAGCATAAATAGAGGTGATTACCGTGAACATGACTGTAGGTAAATCTACATGTAGTGTTATTTTACATGTGTATCAGAATAAAGCATGAAAATAGGGCATAAAGCCATGAAATATACAAAATGTATTGCAGGATAAACCAACTGTATAGCATCCTAAACTAAGCCATCGAAATATATATCAGGATAAAGGAATAAAATGTAATGCAGCATAAAGCAATTAAATATATAGGAGGATAAAGCAATTAAATGTATAGCAGGATAAAGCAATTAAATATATAGGAGGATAAAGTCATTAAATGTATAATAACATAAAGCAATTAAATGTACAGCAGGGAAAATCAATTAAATGTATAGCAGGATAAAACAATTAAATGTAATGCAGGATAAAGTCATTAAATGTATAGCAGGATAAAGTCATTAAATATATAGCAGGATAAAGGAATAAAATGTAATGCAGGATAAAGCAATTAAATATATAGGAGGATAAAGCAATTAAATGTATAGCAGAATAAAGTCATTAAATGTATAATAACATAAAGCAATTAAATGTACAGCAGGGAAAATCAATTAAATGTATAGCAGGATAAAACAATTAAATGTATAGCAGCATTAGCATAAGACAATTAAATGTATAACAGGATAAAGCAATTTAATGTATAGTAACATAAAGCAATTAAATGTACAACATAATAAAACAATTAAATGTGTAGCAGGATAAAGTCATTAAATGTATAGTAACATAAAGCAATTAAATGTTTAGCAGGAAAAATCAATTAAATGTATAGCAGGATAAAACAATTAAATATATATAGCAGCATAAAGCCATTAAATATATAGCAGCATAAAACTATTACATGTATAGCAGCATAAAGCAATTAAATAAAGAGCAGCATAAAGCCATTAAATGTATAGCAGCATAAAGCAATTAAATAAAGAGCAGCATAAAGCTATTAAATATATAGCAGCATAAAGCAATTAAATGTATAGCAGCATAAAGCAATTACATATATAGCAGGATAAAGCAAATAAATATATAGCAGGTCTGGTAAAGACTCCCTTTTCACCAGACCGAACAGAATTTAATAGGACCGAAAAAATATCAAGCTTTTCCTGCAGTGGCTGCTTTCATTCAAGGGCTACCAATTTTTCATTTCTCGTTTTAGTAATGCACATTAACTGTATATATATTTTTCTGAACATTGTTTGTTAAAACAAGTCTGCTTTGAAGTAAACATTTTGTAGAATTTTTTTTTATGTAAATAAAGCAAAGTATTTTATTTAAATTCACAGAGAAATAAACATTTTAGGGGATCTTTTCAACCATTTGTCTTAATCAGGAGAAAGGTTGTAATATTTGTCCATTTCAAAGGTTTCAATATTTCCCAAACACTTACTGGTAAATCAAGACCTCTATCGTATTTTGCACAAAAAGACAAGTTTAAATTTGGCGCCAAATTGATATCCGATAATTTTTACGTGTCCGGTCTGGAGTGATTCTTGTTCTTATATTTCAAATATTGATATTTTCGTTCATTAAAGCGTTTCTGAGATTGCGACTTTAATTTTGTCAATGTACTTGAACTTCATCAAAGCATGGAGGAACAATAAATGATACAATAAAAGAATTTTGATCTGGTGTTTCACTTTAGTTTTAATCAAAATAAATTGTGTACAAATTGGAGATCAAACAGGGCTCTTTTATACAACAAACCTAGTATTTTATACCGGACAGTCGGTCTGGTGGAAACCAATGTTTTTCCCGACCGAATTGATTTTTACCGGATTTGTCCGTCAAACCGGCATGTTTGGGAATCTCTGCATTAAATATATAGCAGGATAAAACCATTAAATATATAGCAGCATAAAACAATTACATATATAGCAGGATAAAGCAATTAAATATATAGCAGGATAAAACAATTAAATTTATAGCAGGATAAAGCAAATAAATATATAGCAGCATAAAGCAAATAAATATATAGCAGGATAAAACAATTAAATATATAGCAGGATAAAGCAAATAAATATATAGCAGGATAAAACAATTAAATATATAGCAGGATAAAACAATTAAATGTATAGCAGGATAAGGTCATTAAATGTATAGCAGCATAAAGCCATTAAATGTTTAGCAGGATAAAGCTATTAATGTTTAGCAGGATAAAGCCATTCTATGTTTAGCAGGATAAAGCCATTAAAGGTTTAGCAGGATAAAGCCATTAAATGTTTAGCAGGATAAAGCAATTCTATGTTTAGCAGGATAAAGCCATTCTATGTTTAGCAGGATAAAGCCATTAAAGGTTTAGCAAGATAAAGCCATTAAATGTTTAGCAGGATAAAGCAATTCTATGTTTAGCAGGATAAAGCCATTCTATGTTTAGCAGGATAAAGCCATTAAAGGTTTAGCAGGATAAAGCCATTAAATGTTTAGCAGGATAAAGCAATTCTATGTTTAGCAGGATAAAGCCATTACATGTTTAGCAGGATAAAGCCATTAAATGTTTAGCAGCATAAAGCAATTAAATATATAGCAGGATAAAACAATTAAATGTATAGCAGGATAAGGTCATTAAATGTATGTCAGGATAAAGCCATTAAATGTTTAGCAGGATAAAGCAATTAAATATATAGCAGCATAAAGCAATTAAATATATAGCAGGATAAAACAATTAAATGTATAGCAGGATAAGGTCATTAAATGTATAGCAGGATAAAGCCATTAAATGTTTAGCAGGATAAAGCAATTCTATGTTTAGCAGGATAAAGCCATTAAATGTATAGCAGGATAAAGCCATTAAATGTTTAGCAGGATAAAGCAATTCTATGTTTAGCAGGATAAAGCCATTAAATGTTTAGCAGGATAAAGCAATTCTATGTTTAACATGATAAAGCCATTAAATGTTTAGCAATAAAGCCATTAAATGTTTAGCAGGATAAAGCCATTAAATGTTTAGCAGGATAAAGCCATTAAATATTTAGCAGGATAAACCCATTAAATGTTTAGCAAGATAAAGCCATTATTGGGGCATTAAATGTTTAGCAGGATAAAGCCATTAAATATATAGCAGTATTATGACCTGGGAGGTTGAGGTGTTAAAGTTGCTGACCTCTGACTGATGTGAGTACGCGTCTCGATGTCAACCTCAAGTGTTAAGGTGTTCAGACACCTACACAAGGCTAGGGATTTTACAATTCGTTATAAGTTTTGTAGTCGTGAGGCCACCCTTAAAAATATGTTAGTTTCCTGCACCCGACCCTCCATTTCACCTATGGGTCGGTAGGTAAGGGGATTTTTTTTTTTTCAAAGTTCATTCACAAATCTGGTTCCTTCAAAGTCGAGCAACGGATTTTGTTCATTTAAAAGTGCAAACCAGTTCCAAACGTAAATTCTGGAACAATATCGGAAAAAGAAGTCATCGCAAATTACCCAAAAAATTTCGAGTCGCAACGTTTTCTAACGGTCGGTCGGGTGCGGGAAGCAAATTTTTTTTAAATTTTGGCCTGATATAGCTTAAGAATTGATTTTAGCGATATCTATACACCCTTAAGTCAAACTTATTTTGTGATCTGTTTGAAATAGTTAAAGAAATGATTTGTAAACTGTTTATTTCTATCTGTTTCTCTGTCGTATTCTGCAACAATATGCATAATTTATATGTTTTTTATGGATATAATGTTTGAATTCATGTTGCGAAAATAATTAGCCTGAAGTTTGCCTGAGCGGTGTAGAAAACGTCTTAGAGCAATGAATTTGAATACTCTGAACATTTTTTAGCAATGCACAGGGTTTTGGCTGATTTTGGTAAGTTGGTCGAGAAACATCTTAATTCAAAAACCATTCTAACAATTCAGTAATGTTGATATTGAATTCAAAAAGCAATGTCATTGTCAATGATACATTTTGTAATATAACAATTATTGAAATTTTGAAAGGATATCGGTACATTGTAGACTAGAATGGTATTTTTAAAATATTATATTTGTTTGGTTATTTAAGCATGTTATTTAAGGGTAAAAATTTGAAGTCGTGGTTAAAAAACAGCAGGAGGCCAATTTCACTTTGATGAGTACCTTACATGGTTGCTTAAGTTGAAGACTAATTTCTCAATTATAATGTGTCTTTCTGTCGTTGAATTTAAAAAATTTAGTTTTGATTCGTGCGTTGGTATACGTACATTAACCTTACGTGAACAGGACTGGAAGGTGACATTAGAGTTCTTGACACGCAATACTATCGTTGATTATATGTCCTACTAGGAGTATTTTGTGTCCCGCTTTTTTTACGTTGCTTTGATCGCCTCAAGGAGGCTTGTATTTAAAATGTAATGACTCCACTTGAAATAGATTTTGTATCAGTATTATATAGATAAATATCATATTTAGTAAGATACTGTACCCTGGGTTATCAGTCACCGATTTCTTATGTAAACATGATAACATTCTACAGATAAACTCCTTTGTCTGTTAATTTCACAACACTAGACGAGGATCTTGTGAGCAAACTTGTAGTATCTCCTTTATAATTTTTAGACCTAATTTTATCCTTCGTACTGTTGTTAAATCTTTTTACCGCCATTCATTTAAAAATTGTGCTCCGTCATTATACTGAAGAAAAAATCTTAAATGCTCATTTAAGTACCGGGTATGTACAAGGGATTGTATGTCGGTCAATATGATAGGCCTGTGATATCGTACTTAAGAAGTGATTGTTGTTTAAAGCCTTGAGAGATCACAATCATGCCCGATTTGTACTAGACCAACACGTTGATCTGGACATTAAAGTAATCGATCAATCCAGTCCTCGAAATGAACATTTGAATTTACTGGTCCGAATTAAATTCTTGAAGTTATTTTTATATATAGTTCTTAATTCGTAAAATTTACCAGAGGACCGGTGCTCATTGTGAGGACTGCAATCAGAGCTGTTTAAAATAAAAAAACGTGATACTGATGCAATAAAACATTACTTTTGTAAGATATTTTGAACTTGACTGTTTCAATTTTTAATGAAGTAAAACGAAGGCTTCAGATTAAGAAAACTGTAATGGTTAATATGAGCATGAATACAGGTATATGATAGATCAGGGGTTAGAACCCTGTTTGGGACAAACTGAACATTATAAAATTGGCATTTGTAATGTTGCTTCTTTAGTTTAATATTATTTTATTGCAAATAAAACAGCAATGGGATTGGACAAAAAATTATCACAACTTATGGACTGTCCTCTCCCTACAAATAATACACATATAATAATGTCAACAAAAATAGCACATACACAAATATAAATAATATTTAACACAATATAGTGAAACATGGGAAATAAATTGATGTTGATGTAGACCAGATGACCGACCACTGATTAGAATCTTTTTGTTTGTCTAATATATGCTCAAACTTTATTGAAGATATTAGAATTTTCGTTTATACTAATTTCATCGTTTCCAAAGAGTAATGTTTCTATATTTTTGTTGGTTTCTCTTAAGTTTCTAAAAAGACAATATCTCTTGTTTTGGTATAATGGACATTCCATTAGATAAGCAGGCAGTATTAAGGAGAAAGAACAAAGACTGGTGGGCTGGGAATCCACATAATGTGTTCAAGTGGAGTGACTTGTCTACCTACAGACTGTTGTTTAAGCGAGATAGTGTAGCACTATACAAATCTATCTTTAGTGTGTTGGTGTGGTACAAAGTGGACATCATTTTCATCTCATTAAATATAACTTGTTCTGGCCATGATATGGCTGATAAATTGCTCACTCTCTTATGTACATGTCTTTCAGAAGGTCTAGAAGATAACTGGCCTTAAAACCGACCGTCATGTATCAAGTCTGCCCATTGTTCATTACTATTCTGCTTATTTTAGCGGCACGCCTGCTAGCCCAAATGCCTGTATGGCCAGTCAGCCTCTGCGTCGGATTAAAAAACAATCTGACACTCATTCACAAATTCACTCGCTCAGATATTAAGAAACTTATAAAAAAAAAATAATAAGCAATGTATTTATTCCCCAAAGCAATAGTACAATGCCCCCCAGATGATTTGAACTAAATTTGAGTACAAAATGTACTTAAAAGGTAAAGGTCAATTTATATTTAGGTTAAAAATATCAACAATATACATTTATGTCAATACAAAAATATCATAACAGATAAAAAATTAAACAAAACATTGTGATTTTCACCCAAGAAATTCCAATATAGATTCCACAAAGACCAGTTGATTTTTCAAAACAAGGATAACCCATGGCATTAAAGCCATTCAGCTGATTTTGAATGGGGTACTGAACATCATTTGATTTTGTTATGATGATCCTATGATTGAACAGAATTTTTATACAAGTAGATGTACATGTAGGTTTTATGCCTAATCCACAGGACCGTCATGATCGTGATCGTATGGTAGTTGGATTTACAACTACATTTTTGTACCTGTGCAATCGGTGTCGATCACCACTAAAGTTGTGAGATCGAAGCCCGTTCATGGGAAGGTGTACTTGATACAACATTATGTGATAAAGTTTGTCAGTGACTTGTGGCAAGTTGGTGATTTTCTGTGGTTACTCCAGTTTTTTTCACCAATAAAACTTACTGCCACGATATAACTGAAATATTATTGAAAGTGGCATTAAACACCATAAACCTAAATCTTAAACCGCCAACATCTTGAGTCTTATTGGGATGCATGCACAAAAAATATTTGAAAATTGTTCAATTCATTACTTTCAAGTTTGATTACCGGTATAACAAAATGGTAATTTTAAATTTGAGAAAATTGTATATGACTTGGGGCTAACCAAACCAGGCAATGTGGCCGACCACCAACATGTAGTATAAAAAGAAATTTACACACTGATGGTCAACAATTCCACCAATATCAACAAAACAAGCAATTACCTCTCACCTCTAATCACTGAACACAAAAAAGGCCATGACATACATCATGTATAGTATTGGAAATTCAGGCCCTGGTTTGTGACAGCGCTTCCTGTAATTTAAAGAAGGGATTTTATGTGGGAAATTTTACAAAAGAAAAAAAAAGGTTATTTTTCAAAAACCTGTCCTCAATCTGAACTGTGTCCATATACCGGTACATACAGTTAAACCTGCATTAAAAGGTCATCTTTGGGACAAAGAAAAACTGGTCAGTTTGACTGTTAAAGACAGGTTATCTCTTAAAGAGGTTCAATTCTATGATATGAAATTTTCTATGATGGGACAGGAAAAATGTGACCTTTTAATACAGGTGACTACTTAATAGAGGTGACCTCTTGGGCAGGTTTGACAGAATATTGCACATTTTGAAAATCAAGGGAAGCAACCCCTTTTATACCCCTGTTGCTGGTTTTAAGGATTGACAAAATGTAAATAAAGTATGAAAACAAATCATACAAATGTAAGCAGACTAATGTATCTGATGATAATATGGCTGTAATGTTGCCAACCTTTACAAGTCAAACACCGTTTGGTTAATATATTTCAACTCATTTGAATAAACTTATAAAAAACATGATACATGTAAGATTGGTTATAAAGTGAAGGATAAATAATTTTATAGTTAATAACATTTTCTCATATTAATCTATTGTCAGTGACTTGCGACAGGTCAATGGTTTTCTCCGGGTACTCCGGTTTCCTCCACCAATAAACTGACGACCACGGTATAACTGAAATAGTGTTGAAAGTGACGTTAAGCACCACAAAACCAAACCAAAATATGTTAATCTTATCGGGGGCTGTAGTGGTCGTGATCGTATAATAATTGGATTTACAACTACCTGTGTATTGTAATCAGTGCCTAGAAACTTGCTCTCGCCTGACTGATGCATGATATATATGACCACTAGACACTTGCTCACTTGGCATTAAACAACAACCACTCACTCACCACACCTGACCTAATTTCCCTCAAGCCTTATAAACATTGTAATACCAATGCTACTTTTGTAAGGCTGCGCTTTATGATCAATTCAACAATATTTCAGTTATATGGTGGCGGTCAGTTTTATTGGTGGAGGAAACCGGATTACCTATAGAAAACCACTGACAAACTTTATCTTATAATGTTGTATTGAGTACACCTTGCCCGAGCGGGGTTTGAACTCACAATGTTAATGGTGATAGGCACTGATTGCATAGGTAGTTATAAATCCAACTACCATACGATCACATTTTAGCAACAAATTAAGAAATCTTACAAATATGAAATAAATATTAGACAATTCTTACTTGATTTAATCTAATACTTTTTTTTGTGTCTTGAATAAATTAACTTGTCAAAGAAAAAAATAAGACTCTTTTCATGCGATGAAATTGGTCATGTCACCATATCTCCATTTTAGCGCATGAGTAAACACGATTTGAATTGTTGCCCCCCTTTAATATTAATATGAATCAAATATGAATCTGCTGTGTGACTTCCGTAAATGATAATTTTATTTAAATCCTTCGTTTTCGTTTCATTTGCCAACATAAATCATTTTAATGTTGATTTGGCCTACAATAGGATTTATAAAATTTTGAATAATATTATATGGGCATTTTCGATTCTTTAAAGAATTGATATATTCGTGCAGTAAGTGTGTGAAAATCAGAAATTGGCATTTCTCTTGCATTCAGAACGACTTTGATCAGTGGTCGTGATGGTTTTTACGACGCATGTAGATTTAAAATACATTTGTATTACTATTTCAATGTGACAACATAGAATTCCAACAATATGTGGTTTATGCATTATATATTTGGTCAAAGAAATCTGGGACGTAACATGTATGTAATATATTGGGAAAAAATAATTTGGAAATTATCTCAGTATTAATTTATTGGTGAGAAAAAAAATGGGGAAATAATTAATTTCAATAGCATTGGGAAGGAAAGAATTGTGCAAATAATAAAAATCAAAATATTGGGTAAAATTAAACTAAAAAAATTAGAGGAAATTGTCTCAGTATTATTTGGTTAAAAAATGACGAAATAATCTCAAAATTTGTAGAAAAAATTGGGAAGAATAATATCAAGGAATTTTTTTTTTAAATGGGGGAATAAAATCTCAATATTATTGGAAATGGTTACCGGGTAGAAACTATTGGGAAATCAAAATAAATTATATTGGGTCAATAAATTGATGATCATGATCGTATGGTAGTTGGATTTACAACTACCATGTGCAATCAGTGCCTATCACCACTAAAGTTGTGAGTATGAATCCCATTCATGGCGAGGTGTACTTGATACAACTGTTTGTCAGTGGCTTGCCACAAGTTTGTGGTTTTCTCCAGGTACTCCTGTTTCCTCCACCAAAATAAAGCTAACTGCCACGATATTGCTGAAATATTGTTGAAAGTGGCGTTAAACACCATAGTCCTATATTTAATACATAGACGAAAATGATTTGAAAGGGGAGATAACTCAATACTTTCCAAGTTTGTCAAAAAATGTAGTGTATTGCTATTTATGCTGTTTTCCAAAAGATTTACTTTTACCTTCAGATTATTGAGTTAAATGGCAATAAAAACACCTCTTCATTTTCCAATTTGTGTTTGATGTTAAAAGTCTGATGGAATATTAAGATGTCAGCTTGTCTAGAATTGATTTGTAGATTTGTATTAAGGCAGATTGGTATGTTTTTGTACAGAGATTAAATAATACTTAACAAATAGGCACAACATCAAAGAGGGAAAATCTAATTTCATTTCTTGTGAAGTTTGTCAGAGGAAATACCTTTATACAGGTGCAAGGAAAATTCTGTTGGAAGTATAAGTAATTTGTAACAGAGTTTCATTTATATTTTTTATTGAGGGTTTTCAGATGAAAAATAAATAAACTAAACAGATTAATATTCTGCTTAGAAACTTTGATCTCAAGTTGATATATAGACAATATATGTACATTGTCCACAAATATAAAATTTATTTGTAGAGCTTTTGAAACAGGTAGAAAAGTGAGCTTTTCTGCGATGATTCGCAGAGAGTGCAAATGAATTTGATATTTTCAAACAATGTATGTATATTCACATGGTGTTTATCCTGCATTGTCAAAAAGCCCCAAAACAACTGCCATATTGTCTAAAAAGAACAGAAACAAGCATTGTTCTAATAGTTTTTTATGGTGTTCTCTGTGAAGTCTTGCACTTTTACTGTTACCGTTTCTCAACATGAATCAGGTACCAGAAAAACGATATCTTGATCAGTGACGGTATATAACCAAAATTTATCCAGTCAATGTACTTACTGCTCAAATAGAACAAATGCAGGATATAAGGTGTTTCTTGGTAAGCCAATCATGTGTTCCTTTTCTTTAATTTTACAATCTAGATCTGCACCAAAACCCACTGATTTATAACTCTAAGCGCCAGTCTAGTAAAAATTGTGTTGGGCTAGCGACTGGTTTTAAGCTTGAAGACTATTAATTGGATGTTTATTATAGTTAAAATTATAATCTACTAGACATATAAATTTTTATTTTTGCAATGGTCTGGTTGCTGGAGATCTATATCAAGAAGACCGAGATCCTGTTAACTGATTTAACCCCTCTATTTTTTATAGGACCAAAGCACAAAATGTTTATGGCTTGAGTGTGGGTTATCTTTGTTGTCATCGTCGGTTGGTTTTTTTTCGTCTGTAGACAAAATGTTTCTTCACAATAACTTAAGTTCTATTCAACTGATTCTTCTGAAATTTTATCACAATGATTCTTGACATAGAATAAATGTTCAGATTGATTTTGGGATTCTAGACCAACCCATTTCAAAACAAGAGGCCCCCAAAAATATGCCACCTATGGTTGATTTGCTGCAGTCACATCAAGCTGGTGATAACCCTTTATTTATACCTGTTCCAATCCAGGATCTAGATTTCTATTTGCATTAGATTCTGTTATATATTAAATACAGGTTTGCTAGAGGAGTGTAGCCCTATATTTATGCTTGTCCCTAGCCAGGATCTAGATTTCTATTCCAATGGCTTTTGTTGTATTTTTTTATGTGAGTTTAAAGTTTGCAAGGGGAGTCAGTGGCGTAGCTTCCATTGAGGCAACCGAGGCAGTTACCTCAGTAAAAAAATCGACACCAAAAATTAGGAGTTTCATTTTTCTTTTTTAACAAAATTCCGACATGTTCAGTGATAATGGAAAAATTAAATTTGTATGTAATTTGATTCAAATAGGGCATTAACTACTCGTTTTAAAACGAAAAAAATATGTAGTCTTAACATGTCGATGGCTTATGGGGGGAGGGGGTCTGTGCACCCCAGACCCCCTGCATCGGTAATATTTGACCCCAAGCTAAGCCTCTGGGAGTGGTTAACTAGTTGAATTGTTTTGATTGGTACTGTAACATTGGCACCTCAGATTTCCAAGATAATATTTTTTCCAAATTTTTGTGCCACCTGCATTTGGAATTGCCATCAGAATCCATCTTTCTCATATCATACCGTTTTTATCTATGTACAGAAACTGTATAATGCACACTTTTTTTACTATGATTGATTGATTGGTGTGTTTAACTATGAGAAATGACTTTGTTATTTGTCAAGGGGTATGAATATAATAATTACTACATGTATGACCCGAGCACAAGTGACATATATGTACCTCATATTTGATTTTCCTTGAATTGCATTTTCTTTTAGTCGCCATGATATAGCTGAAATATTGTTGAAAGTGGCATTAAACACAATAAATCAAATCATTTTCATTTAAGTTTGCTCATGCCTTGCGAGTTAAAACATGTTTCACCTTTGTCATATATACAACATGATGTTTGGGGGACAGACGAAACATGTATTTAGCAAAAATAGCCATAAAATTTTTAATATATGTTCTGTGAACTTCATCATTCAGTTTTATATCTTTTTTGGTGAAAACAGCTGTTCATGTATTATTTATAAGTATATGATATAAACCTGTTTTATATAAGATGGTATAATTTCTAGATCATAAAAAAATATAATTACATTGTAATTGATGACCATCTTAGACTCTTAGACCTTATATAATAAAGAAAAAGATCAAATTGAAAAAAAAAGAAGATTTTAAGATTATTCAGGTGTATTTGATTGTGGGAAGGTGGCTATAGGGTGTTGTTTTTATCATGTTTATGGGACAGGAAATTTAAGCCATGTAATATTATATTATTTTTTAAGGACCTTTAACATTAAGGAATAATAGTATTGTCTTTGAAGAGTTGCAGACGTCAGTTGGGGATTTGACGTTGACAAATGCAGTGTTACTGGCAACAGGGAGCAGTGTGACTGTAAAACAAATATATTTGCCATTATCAATTAGTAGGAAAATTTGCTAAATATAATTGATATGAATTATTGTGAATCATTCAATCAAACAAATTTTGGTATGGTATTGATCAAATGATGAAGAGTTTGTCACAATAGCTACGGGTTACTAAACCTGATGTGCCATGTATGAATATTGGGCAATTGTTGGTGTCTAGCTCAAAACCAAAAATTAAAATCAAAAGATTTTGTGTTCTTTCTGCATTTTCATTTTTAAGAATGGTACACATGCCTTAGCTCATGGTAATCTTCAATTCTATAAGGTAAACTGTCATGGTTGTGATTGTAGAGTAGTTGGATTTACAACTACCTGTGCAATCAGTGCCTATCACCACTAAAGTTGTGAGTTCGAAACCCTGTTCATGGCGAGGTATACATGTTCTCGATACAACATTATGTGATAAAGTTTGTCAGTGACCTGCGACAGATTGGTGGTTTTTTTTCCTGGTATTCCGGTTTCCTCCACCAATAAAACTGACTGCCACAACATAACTGAAATATTGTTGAAAGTGGCATTAAACACCATAAACCACCAACAACCAAGCCAAAAATAGAAATAGAAAAATTTGGTGTTCTTTTTGCAATTTCCTTTTTAAGACAGAAACTGATATATGGTAGGTGTGCCTTAAAGTAATTTTACACCAGTTTTGGGTGAATAAAATTTTTCCCTGAAAATTCAATTTGGAATACGGCGGTACCTTTACTAAGCTATTCATGCATGTTTCAAGTCGAAATATGTTCCCAACAACTAGAAATCTGCAAATCCGTGTGCATGTTTATCGTCCTCGCCATTATTGTGGAGACTGATTAACCTTCGGTTGTTTTGTTCCCATGATTGCCGATCATAACCTTGTGAAGAAAAGTTTTGGTCCGATGATTGCCGATCATGACGTCGTGAAGAAAAGATAAACAATCATGGATGCTGAGGTAAGCACGTACACATATTACTGACAATGATTATTGAGGAATCTGTCTGTTTCATGTCGTGTCAATTATTCTTATGTGGTACACATGGAATATATTTTTATTATTTTTCATCAACTGAACATTGCGCATAAGCGATAATCTCCCCGAAAGAGTTCAAATCTTGGGTCACGCGCATATCCTTTGCATTACTGTACGGGAAAACAGAATTATCTGCTGTCAAATATTTTGCGATTTGCTCTTAAAATCTGCTTTTGAGTGGATTTTTAATGTTATGCAGTTGATTTTAGTTAAAATTAAGTGAAAATATTTAATCCAAAAATTCCACGATATTTGCCTTTCATATTACTTTAACTCATGGTAAACTTCAAAGTCAATAATTATCCCAATTGCTTATTTTCAGACAATATGTACTTTAGAAAGGTTCAGACGATATGTACTTTAGAAAGGGCAACAAAAATAGGATCAAAGGGTTAAAAAAAAAATTAAAAATAGGTTTTTAAAATATATAAAGACTAGACCAATTAGAGCTAGATAATTTTCTCTTTTTGAGACATGGCTTTATTTCTTAAGAAAGGGATCGTTGTTCTAGCTGTGTCTGCAGAAAATAATATGTAATATATATATAATTGTAAGTAAAAATTCAATGAGAGCTTTGTATAATCTGGAGAGTGTCCAAGTGCTATGTCTAAACTATTATTGCAACAAAATTCATTTGTAACAATAAATTACAGTTATCAAGAATTTATTTCTGGCTATTATTTTGTGTCTTTTATGAAATCTTTTAAATATTTTAAGAGTTAAAATTGGTTTAACCGTGCTTATTGAAATATCATGCAGAGACTGCTAGAGTTAAGGATGAATAAATATATTTTTATATATACAATGTACAAAGTACAGCTTAATTAGCTTGTAGCAGTTCAGACATTAGAGATTACAAACAAGACTCAAGGTTTCCATAAAATGGTGTAAACCCCAGCTACTATATGCTAAACAGGCCTTTCAGTACGGGTACTTTTACTCACTTTAAATGGTAATTGGTACCTCCTGATTTCAAAAACTGTTGTATAAGATATCCATGAAAAATGTTCAAATTTTAAGAAAAAGTACCACCTTGTAAATAGTGAAGTACTGGTACACTTGAAAAATAGTGAAAGTCCTGGTTGTGATTGTATAGTATTCAATCCACTGTATGCCAATACATTTGATAGAGTTTTTAGTGTTTAATGGAATGTTTTTCACGCCAATAAAACTGACTTGTCATGATAAAACAGAGATATTGTTGAATGTTGCGTTAAGCGATCTTAATTCTGTTAATTAATTTATTTTTATTGATAAAATTATGGTCGAAGTTTGTTTTTCCGTTTTTCTTTGTCCTTCAGGCGTTATATCATTTTTTGAAATATGATTTCCTGTTACAACAATCAATAAATGGAATAATCCTTCAAGCAATTCCGTTCAAATTATACTAAAAAATTAAGGTTGGAAAAAAAAAAATCAATTTCAATAATTGTGACCCCTTAATTAGCTCTTTGAAAATTGACATATTTTTTTCCCACTTCTTAAAAACATCAAATAAACATTTTAGTTTAATTCAATTTAAATCCTACGTGATCAAGTGATATACAGACATAATCGTGCACGTCCATGTTCTATCGGCACATTCTACGATTAATTTTTCTTTGTAGATGTTATTTTTAATGATAGGAGTGCCCTATGAGTTGAGCAAACATAGGAAAAAGTCTATATTGATAAATTGTATAGATGAGAGAAACAGTTGCAGTATTTTTAACTGCGTTGTTTGCTTGCCCTTGACTCTGTTTAAATAAGTTGTTAATAGTGTTTAACTTATTATGTTGAACGATTTGATTAATTTACATTTTTAGGTGACACAAACATACCAGGATAAAAGTGGTATGGTTTGAAATATATAATCTTATTGAGTAGATCAATTTTGAGGTTCTCTTTCCTGCAATTGTTCTTTTAGGGGGGTTAGTTAGCTATAGGTTCATGGTGTTAAACACTACTTTCAATAATATTTCAGTTATATCGTGGCGGTCAGTTTTATTGGTGGAGGAACTGTAGAAAACCACCGACCTGTCGTCGTGCTTTTAGACCTTAATATACAACATCAATATCCTAAAGAAAAACACTTTTCTACAATGTATTGATGCTACTTCTGTTTTTTGTCCTGATATTAGCAAACGTGGAGGGGATTAGAGGCTTCCTGTGTGTCTGTCGGTCCATTCATTCGTCTGTCACTCTATAGTTTTCTATGTTTTTTTTTAGTAATTAGGACATTTTGTAGAGATATAGACCTATGTTTTGGTATTTAGTCATATTAAAAGTAGTTACTGATCACTGCAATTGCTTAACTTTTAAAGGAATTATGGCCTTTGATCTTAGGAAATTCCAAGAAATGAACAGTTTTTTGCACTTTTTTGTGTCCTGACTTTTTTGGTATTTAGTCAGATTATAAGAAGTTACTTAATTTTACAATATTATTCAAATCAATATTTATTACAAGTTTGTGACAAGCAATAGACAAAAAGAGGTAAAACTTTACATTTTGTACAACAAGATGTACTATAGTAAAACATTAAACTTAATCTCTTGTTCTCAGGTCAGTACTATTTACTGTTTAATAAAGGTAACTGCTTATATTATAGATTTAGGATTTAGTATATGATTTTATTGCAAAGTCAAATCATGAATGAATACCTGGATTTCTAACATCATATGACTGGTCTTTTTAATGTTCAACATTGGAGATGAGAGGTGAACGTTCGTTTTGTTGATATTCAAGTGTGTTTAAATTTTCTTTTCATAAGGTCTTCAGGTACATGTATACCAAAGTCTTCAGATATACCATTATAGCCTTGGCCAATATGGGGACATACGTTGCTTTAGCACTCCTCTCAGAATTGTTGTTCTTATTTTGATTACACTTTATAGATCACTGATGTATAATTTCCTATTCATAAAAGTACAATGTATAGGAACATAGAATAATGAATATCAAATGAAACAAGAAAAAAAAATCACAATAAATTGGGTTTTTCTCTGAAAAATAAGCTTACATTTAACCTGAAATTACAATACATAATTTGGAGTTATACATGTACATGTACTAATAAAATGAAAAACAATAAATACTACACAGTTCGAAAATTAAACCCAAATTTCATAGATTAACAGGGGCAAAACTGATACCCCAAATACATATTCATGAATACTCAATTTCCAGACTAAGACATGGAGGTTTTTTTCGGTAAAATTTGTACTTTTGCTTACGGGTAATTATGCAAATGTGATTTTATTTTTAGCGTTCAAAAAAAGTACGAAGAAAGAAATACCCGGTAATTGCAGTGAAATTGAGATATTTTTCTATCTGTGATACATAAGGACAATTTGAGTCAGGTGGTAGCTTAACTACTCCACTTCTTGTTTGATTTTGATTTGTAACTTACAAACATCTAGTGAAGATATCTTTTATCTAGAACATTTTACCGTAATTTTTAAGTGTTTACCGAATCGTTGAATAGTGTCAGAAGATCAAGGATTGACGAACCCAATTTATATAATTGGAGAACAGAGAACAAACGTGGGAATCTAAATTGAAAATTTTAATTGTTCGTTTTCACGAAAAGTGTTAACATCGTCAAAATTATGATAGTCGTAGAATGTTAAAAATCTTGTTATTAATGTTAAAGTGTATTGTTGTTTTTTATTATTTTTTTTTACCACAGTCCTGTGTAATTACTAATTGTTATTTGTACTTTATGATAATGAAGGGAGGACTAAGATTTAAGTATTTTTTTTAGAAATGACAGGTGTGATGTCTTAATGTTTAACTCAATTCTCTTCTGTTTTTAATTTTTCTTTGTAATGAAAAAGAAAAATCTTGAATAATTTTTTTACTTTCTTCTGTTTTTTAATTTTCTTTGTATTTAAAAAAAGAAAAAATCTTGAATGAAAATAAGTGGCTACAATGTAAATAAACAAAGGAACTATAGGACATTCATTCCTCACGATAAACACTGATCCTGTGATCCAAGACCAGTAAAACTTTGTTCGGACCAGTAAATTTTTCAGATTGTTTTAAGAACTATATAAAAGTAAATTCAAGAATTTGATTCGTACTGGTAAATTCAAATTTTTCATTTCGAAGACTGGGACGTCATCTATATAGCGGAACGTGGAACATGAAATTAAATGACAGACCTGGGGCTAGCTTCTTTTTGTTTTTCTTGAAAAGCCCATGCATGAAATCTGCCTCATTCGAATAAAGGAACAAGTCAGCTAGAAGAGGAGCAGAGTTGGTACCCATAGGAATGTCGATTGTATATTGAAAAATATTTCACAAAGCATAACAAATATATGTTGTCAATCTAAAGCTCCAACATTTTGTTGATATCAGTTTCAGAGAACTTTTTGTCAGAATCAGAGTGGTTTTTGCAAAATAATATTTGTCCCTTCACAAAACAAGGTATCTGTGTCTACGTTGGCTCTTTTTAATGAAACAAAGTTGAACTAATTTCTTTAACCTGTCACGGGTTTGAGTAGGGAAAAGTTGTATAAAGGGTAAGAGAAATCAAATGTTTTAATGTTATTGCGCAAGGAGAGGGATCTTGAGATCTTTAGATAGTAACTTCTAGTGAAAAGGTCAAGTATTATAGCAATCTGTGTGAAAAACAATTAGCCTTAAGCCCCAGTCTAGTAAAAATTGGTTCGGGCTAGTGAAAAATTGCATTAAATTTGCTAAATCAAATAGCAAGAAAATCTTCTAAAATGCCTTTCAGGCTAGTTTGTTAAAATGTTTTTGGTACAAACTGCAATGTATTAGTATGGATTTAAGTCATTTCTTGAGAGGATTATAATAGTATATACAGGGATTTGGGTCATATTGTTTGATGATTAATATTGGTAGTGGCCCCTGTGGTTCTAGACCAGCCCTTGTGGTTCGACTCTACTTTTATCGCATCGGTTCTATTGAAAATCAAACGAGGGAGTGCTATATATACAACCTATTATAGTACAGGTAGTTGATAGTAAATGGTGTACTATCGGGCATATACATTTTGTAGTTTGTTCTCTTTCATAAAAAAGTAGGCCTAATAATTTTGCCCCGTCACTTTACAATTTTTATGAATGAAGGTAACAATTTCATTGAACTTCTCAATTCGGAACTGAAGCACGCAATAAAAAAATTAGAGATAAATTTATTTGATTGGATGTTTCTGTTGCCGAGATACCCTGTACAGCCAATGATATGCCTTGTAACTTTATACATGATATGTAACTTGTATCTTAACAGAAGTGATAACCATATCACATAAATGTTTGTTTACATAGAAAAGAACTTTGTTTGTTAAAGGATGTTTCAGAATTGGAGTAGGTTATTTAAGGTCATACCTTTGCACACTATGATTGACAGATATTGCGGTAGTGACGGATCGATTTTATACAAAGTAGAATATTACCCTTCCAAAGTATAAAATTAAATACTTCGGCTGTTATGAAAGTAGCTTTGGTATTAAATTTTTCTTGCATTGATAAAAGGGTATACTCGTTGTTTACATCTAAGACTACTGGGGTGACAGTCTTTTTAAAATGCGGTTAATAAGGAATAGAAAGTAAATGGGTTATCAAAGAAATGTTTTTGTGATGAAAAGTTTAATTTACATGTAGATTCTGGTCATGCCCCGTAGGCCAATTCAGTCCTCGAAATGAAAATTTGAATTTACTGGTCCGAATCAAATTCTTGAATTTATTTTTATATACAAGTAGTTCTAAATAAAAACTTAATTTGATATAAAAATTCATTCATAAAATTATTTTGCCTTGAACTAGTCAAGTCAAGTAAATTGTATAACTACATGCACCATTATACACCAACAAGGGTTAAAAAAAAATAAAATAAAAAAGCATTTAAATCATTGAAATTGTGCTTCAGAATTAAATAAAGCAGGATGGCACCTTAAATCTTCTATCAGCTTCATTAGTGAACTCTATACTATTTGTACCGTCAACCGTGACTTAATGTTATTAACAGCAGTAAATTCATGAATTGATCTGTTTTCTACTTTGGAGCTATAAATCCATTTTGATAGCTTATATTATAAAAGGGGTGGTAAAGACCTATTTTCGTCCTACGTGTTTGCCCTTTTTATTTAACGTGTTTACGTGTTTCAGATCCGTTAACGCTATTCACAGTATTTCGTGCACACAGACAAATATACTCCGTACAAGGTCAGGATAACAATTATTTTCCGTTCATCATGAAATTCAGTTTTATTTCATGTTCTTCCGTGTACGTGCATACCCTCTCTTTACCACCCTCGTATAACCCTACAGATATGTAGTCTATTTAATGAAAAGCCAAATTAACTGGTGGTTATTCATTGTGTCAAACTTTTGATATTGACGGAAAATGAAAGGACGGAGATCCATGATACTGATGTAGTCCTCACTTCTTTATTTGTTATGAATGGGATATTTGTTACGATTCAACTGTTTTGTGGTTTTATGTGTAATGAGGTTTTTTTTCCATTTTTAAAAATTCTGGATCGAGAATCAACGATTTGGATCGAAACGGAATAATATTGTATCCGGATTAATATTGTAATATTACCTTGATGTTATAAATTAGGAACTCAACAATCGTGTCCAAAATTTAAGCCAATTTGCACAGATCGTTAAAATTAAATTATAATAGTTTTGTTATAGAATGACATTAGATTAAGAACACATCTTTATACATTGATGGCTCCCATGTGTATTAAGGTGTATGGAAGAGACAGTCCTGTTTGAATTAAACATGAGTCAGAAATTAAAATTAGTGGTTTGAAATGAGAGAGTAAAATTGTAGCAATCTTAACTGAACTATTAACAATTGGTAATTTAAGATTAAGTGTTTATTGAAGAACAGAAATAGCATTTCATTCATTCTAAGCATAATTTCAGTCTAGAAATTAAGGTATAAGTGGTAAATTGCATAATTTTACTCCAGGTGAGGTACAGAATTGTATGTAATTGCCATCCATGGTGAAACTGTATACAAATCTGTTAGTACTGTGTCTAAATAAATAAACGTTAGGAAAAAAAACCCAGAAGAGCTACTGTTCTGCAGCTAACTTAACGGTATACATGTATGTCACTTGAGAAAACGGCTTTGACGAATCAATGCAAAAATTACAGGTCCATATGACATAAACAGGTAGTGAAAAAGGGGCACTTGACAGTAAAGGACATTCTCAGATACTTCTAATGAGACCAAATAGAATTAGAATGTTGAGACCAAATAGAATTAGAATGTTGAGACCAAATAGAATTAGAATGTTGAGACCAAAGAGAATTAGAATGTTGAGACCAAATAGAATTAGAATGTTGAGACCAAATATAATTAGAATGTTGAGACCAAATAGAATTAGAATGTTGAGACCAAAGAGAATTAGAATGTTGAGACCAAATAGAATTAGAATGTTGAGACCAAAGAGAATTAGAATGTTGAGACCAAATAGAATTAGAATGTTGAGACCAAAGAGAATTAGAATGTTGAGACCAAAGAGAATTAGAATGTTGAGACCAAATAGAATTAGAATGTTGAGACCAAAGAGAATTAGAATGTTGAGACCAAATAGAATTAGAATGTTGAGACCAAAGAGAATTAGAATGTTGAGACCAAAGAGAATTAGAATGTTGAGACCAAATAGAATTAGAACGTTGAGATCAAATAGAATTAGAAATACAGTCAAACCTGTCTTATGTGACCTTCCAAGGGAACATTGTAATAGGGTCACATAAGACAGGTGGTTGCTAAATACAGGTTTAATTATTGTGAAATCTACTGTGAATAAAATTTAAATGAAGGTCACATATTATGAGTTTCTGCTTAATAGAGGTGGTCACTAATGTAGGTTTGACTGTGTGTAGTTCTAAAATTTTCATAATAAATTTTAAAATATTCTTTGTATGACCCCTTGTTGACATTAGAAGCTGAGGAATGTTATTATGTTTCATTAATTCATACTTTTATGTGTAAACTAGAGTTATTTGCCCTGTAGATGCTTATGTGGATCATAAAAAATCTTTTTACATTCATCTGTACAACATGGGGTTTTTACTTTTATTTATCTTATATCAAAGTCAAGATGTTTATAAGATGTTTATAAGATGTTTATAAGCATTCAGTTAGTGTTAAGTTTTATTACAGAAGAATACATAAACACTAAAGGCACTGATGCAAAGGGAGCGGGGCACATTGTGTAGAGAGGGGTCTGTAGACTGTTTAAAGTCATGATGCAGGGGGATGACACATTGTGTGGAGAGGGGGCTGGAGTCCCCAGCAGGCCCAGGGCAGCATTTGTTGAAGGGCAAGACCCTCTGTATAAACTCATGAGAATTGGCATGTAGAGGATGTAATGGTTACACAGAAAATAGTATAGGGGGATGGGGTGGTATCCATCTGAACCTACACCATCGTGGTTGTGATCGTATGGTAGTTGGATATACAACTACCTATGTATCCAGTGCCTATCATCACTAAAGTTGTGAGTTTGAATCCTGCTCATGGCGAGGTGTACTAAATGCAACATTATGTGATGAAGTTGAAATACAGTCAAAACTGCTTTAGTGACCACCTCTATTAAACAATAACTTGTATGATGTGACCTTAATTTTTATTTCCCTTCACAGTGCATTTCATATCTATTAAACCTGTATTAAGCGACCACCTGCCTTATATGACCATATTTCACTGTTCCCTTGGAAGATCACATAAGACAGGTTTGACTGTATTGTGAAAGTTGAAAAAGTGGCATTAAGCACCATAACCCTAACCCAAATCCCTTGACCGGGGTAACAAAACAGAGTATTCATGGCAATATATGAGAGCTGCAGCATTTTCTAACAATAGATTAGAAATATATATGTGGCGACTTTAATCAGTCACTTGAATTTCTATTAATATTAAAGAAAAAAAACCAAAACTATATGGATAGAAATTAAAGTGACTGATTAAATGTTTTATTTTCTGATTCATCTTTACTATATAATTTTTTTTTTTAATTTAAAAAAAAGAGCATCACTGGGAAATTAATAGGGATGAAAAAAATGTTACTTGAATTTCTGCATTTTTGAGGTCATTACACAATAAAAAATTTAGAAAAAAAGCACACAAACAATAACAGTTTTAATCTCCCATGAATCTTTAATTAAACCACTAACATTAAAAGTTGATTGTAGTTTCACTTCATATAAACATTCGTGTCAATTTAAATGTCACATGATACATCAGATATTAATGCACATAGTAAATGAAATGCGTTTTCTTTCTTGTTTAATGTTTTATTGCACATTTTTTTGTTTGTTAAAAAAAATCGAAATATGCAAATTTTCCCCCTACGTCTATTTACATTTGTATGCCAGTCACAATACAGGTCAACATATTTCTTTAAAGAAAGGTAATACCTTACTTTCTTGTTTGAGAAAAATTCATTTAATGATGGTTTATTGGCCCTTAAATCACCGTTAAGTCTTTTGTCTCTTTAGATGACACCACTTTGATCTTGACGAAAACCACACAGGTAAAAATATACAGATATGTATTTGCATATATTTTCGTTGATCATGAATGAAGGTCTTTTTCTGTATAAAAATGTAAAATAAATACTGCAGTATATATCACAATTAACGATAAAAGAAAAGAACCAAATTTGAATTTGAGATTATATTTTTTTACTGTTTTGAAATATTCAAAAATGTGAATATATACATTTACAGTACAGGACAGTGGAATTATAAAACAAAGGTCAGAGATGGATCCAAAATTTATGAAAGGATGAGTCCTGCTATTTTTTTTGGCTCTAAAAGAAGAACTTGAGGACTAAAATTTGTCCTTATATCCCTGTTAATTAAAAAAAATTCTAGATGGAGGGGGTGGTGGGGCATTCATAAAAATTCTTTTGTTTTATGTAACCAGACCGACCCACCAAAAATTACCCTCCCCAAAACTTTTTATCTCAAATTGCAATTTATTTTGACTTTATTTTGCTTTTAAAGTAAGTTAATTTTTTCAGATATTTGAATGAAAAAAATAATTTGTCTAACTTAACCTACCCAAGTTAGCTAACAGCAAACGAGGGCCGTCTTAATAGCATTGTAGGCCCCCTGTCAAAGTAGTACACAACCACTTACAGTAATAAAAATGTAAATGGTCTATAAATTTAAGCATATATTTATTGTATTGGTACTTCCAACAAAATCAGTGTTTAAGTACACAACATACAGATTAGCATGAGGCCCCTATGCTCCTAAATCCAGAGCAACTGCCCAGCATACCCATGCGTTAAGATGGCACTGCTGCAAACACATTTATTTTTAACGATGGCCTAAGCACAGCATTTTCAGAAGTTACAAGGCTGCCTTTAGTGGTGTTTAGGGATTACTAGAATTCATGTATAGTCAAACCTGCCCATGTGGTCACCTCTATTAAAAGGTCACATTTTTCTTTTCCTGCCATAGAAGATTTCATATGAATTGAACCTCTTTTTAGAGGTCACCTGTCTTATAAGGCCACTTTTTCTTTGTCTCAAAGGTGACCTCTTAATACAGGCTTGACTATATCATATTATTTATACTTCCTACTGCAGTAATCTTTTTTTTTTTTCTATTTTGAGATACGATAATTAAGCCATGTGTTTTACCTTGAACAGAAAAAGAAAATCTCAAATGATAACAAAAAAATCAATCTTGCATTGTCTGAGAGGTATTTAATGGCTTAACATCTGTTTCAGTTATGTAACTTTTATTACATAATTAGTCTTAATAGCCTGACTCTCTGACTTTGAACTTTAGTAATAAAAGAACATTTAAATAACAGAATACCCCAATAAATATCAATTAATCTCATAACAGGAAGATCAGCAGTCAAAGAGCTGATCTGTGGGAGTGACATTAATGCTATTTTCAACAATTTGAAATTCACATTACCTACATCAAATCTACATTCACTATGCTAGTTTGGAGATAATGTAATAGAGGCTCAATGCCAATGGGGGTTCCTTAATTTCCTACAGTTGAATAGAATTAATTTCCTGTAGTTACCTATAGGTTAACAGGCCGTTGTGGCCGTGATCGTATGGTAGTTGGATTTACAACTACATGTGCAATCAGTGCCTATCATCACTAACATTGTGGGTTCGAACCCCACTCATGGCGAGCTGTACTAGATACAACATTATGTGATAAAGTTTGTCAGTGACTTGCGACAGGTCGGTGGTTTCTCTGGGTGCTCCGGTTTCCTCCACAAATAAAACTGACTGCCACGATGAAACTAAAATATTGTTGAAAGTGGCGTTAAACACAATAATGCTAACCCTTACCCTAACGTAACTGGTACTTAATTTGATATTTCATGTATTAAAAGTCCAAATTTCAAAATTAATGTAGTTTATACTTGAATTTTCTACCTCCATATATTGCCACCCTCTTTTATTGCCAAATATAACTCTGTCCAAAAGGAGATAGTATATCAAAGGTGTACTGTACTTAAAACACCTCCTTTTGATGCACATAGCCTTTGAAATACGATTTACTTATCTTGATGAAAACAGATACTATTTAAATTTTAAAAAAAACACATTATGTAGGTGTTAATATTAAAAACAAATTAAAATCAAATCAAAATTTCAAGAGAGGAAGGAGTTATGACTCATTTTAATGACATTTTGAAAAAAAAATTATACTTTGTGGTCTTTAGTTATCTAAGAAACGTATCGATAAGGATCCGTCTTTTTGCGGGTTTAGCGACACTGTACAAACAGACATAGCAATATTTGTGGTCGCTGACTTTTACAAGTTGTAGAAATTAATGATCGATTAAATTAAAATTCATGTCAGATCGTTGATACTTGCTCTGAAAAAAAAAAGATAATTTAAAATTAAAATTGATAGAAGGCTTGACATTCCGACAAGAGCTCATTCCTGAGTTGTGAATGGAAATTCTTTTCCAGTGTGATAATTCATCATGAAAAAAATCAACATTTTGTAAATTGAACTTTATTGTTCTTATAACGCTGCTGCTAACTTTGGTACAGTGCATTTTGTATTTACAAAATTAAAATTCATTAATATTTTGGCAATCTTTTTTAGATTTTTTTGCCGGAGGCTCTTTCGCCCCGGTCACAAACTTCCACATTTTTGAGAAACGGAAATTGATGAAAATATGAGAAATAACCGGATACGGCATCGGTATTAGATTCCGGTCAAATATCAACAATGCCAAAGTTCCGGTGATCGTTTATTTGAAGAGTTTTATATTTATAGCCATTTTAAGAGGTAATTTAGGAAAATCTACTCACAAAACTTGAAAAAAATAAATTTCAGCATCTGGGTAAAGGAAAATTTCAGGTCGTCACTTGGACAACTTTGTTACAAATTCAGGTCGTCCGTAATCGTTTTTGGTCGTTAATGACGATCAGACGACCGGGAATTTCGAACACTGTAAATGTCTATGTAATTTTAACCTGTGTAAACCAAACACCTGTCTAAACTGAACAAATTCTTCAGTCCCAAAGGGGTTCGGTTTAGACAGGTTTTACTGTATATGGCTTGTCAATCTTAAAATGCATTACCATGGTAATTAACAGTTTCTTGGTTTCAGAAGAAACCATTTAAATTTTTGAAATGAGAAAAGTTTTGTATTGCCATTTTTGTTTCTTGGAGAAAAAATAGGAAAAAGACTACCATGAATATTTTCTAAGTAGTGTAATTTGAAAGTTTTCTGGTCCACAAAATATAAGCAATTGCAACAACATGAACCAATGATCCAGAAATACTCAAACTCCATAGCACAGAAATAATGACCAGAAGTCAACTGAAAAAGCTAGATCCTGATTTTGGGACAGACACTAAAATGTGGCAGGGTTAAACCGGTTAATGAGATCCCAAGGTGTGATTTTCTATATATATATATATATTAATTCTCCTAAATGGTAGTTTTGCCTGAGAATAGCAGTGATCTTTTTTAAATTACCAATGGAAAATTTGCATGATCATTTTATACGAGTTTAAGATTCACAGCGTGTATTTTCTGTGTATGGTACAATATAGATCTATTACATCTCTTAAACGAAAAAAAATCCCCGTAGATTATGAAAAGTGTTGTTATTTAAAAGCTTAACAATTAATCATATTTTTCCTTTGACAATAAACCTAACACTATAAAGTGTAAAAGTTGAAAGATTTTGTGGTTATAAAGAGTCGGATGTAATTGGTCTTCACTCTTTCTAAAGCATAATTTTTGTCATGTTTATGCAAATTAGATGGATAGGAAACTTTTGAAGTGTATTTTTGTAAGGTGAGAAAAAAAATGATGACAAATAGCCTCATGAAGGTATTTTTATTTTTATTTACTTTTCCTGTTTTGCATATTTTTGTAATAGTTATTGTCAGAAACTAGAACAAAAACATTTTTTTTTCATTAATAAGTTATAGTATTAAGAAATCCTTGACTTTATTAGGAGCAATGTTATCATAATATAGAGGGAAGCGAGTAGGGTCTGTTTTTCAATGCAAGTAGATTTTAGATTAAGTTATCCTGAATAACTCAAATATCATGTTGTTCCATATGCCTGTATATTTTAATTTAGGACAGACTTTGGCCCCCAAAAATATAAGTTTCCACTAACCCTACTGACCCCAAGTTTTATTGCCATATTTGGACAAGCACTATTTAAGTTATATCCTGGTCTTGTATAATCTTGATTAAATGCAGGGACCATTGTTGTTGTGATCATATGATAGTTGGATTTTATAACTACCTGTGCAATCAGTACCTATCACCACTGAAGTTGGGAGTTCGGACCCCGGTCAAGCGAGGTGCCTTTGATACAACATTATGTGATAAAGTTTGTCAGTGACTTGCGACAGATCAGTGGTTTTCTCCAGGTACTCCGGTTTCTTCCACCAATAAAACTGACCACCACGATATAATTGAAATATTGTTGAAAGTGGTGTTAAACACCATAAACCCCAAACCCTTACAGACATCTACCCTATTATTTTACAGAGTGTTAGTGGAAAGACAGGTATTTTTTTCCTTGATCTTATCAAAGCAAACTGGATTCTTTGTTGTTGTGTATTACAATGTATATAATACACAACAATATATATGTATTTTTTCACAATAAATATTTGTTTAAGCTTAACTCAAATACCTGGATATTGCAAAGTAAAATCCATCTTTTTGATGCAACAATGATTAGACTTTGTATTACTATATAATAGAGAGAAAAAAAAGTATTTTAAAGTAACGAAATATTGAGCTACAGTACATATATATTAAATCTGATAAAAAAGAAAAAAAGAAAGTTGAAGCAAAGATTCATTGTTAAAACTCTAAAACTATATTAAAAAAAAGTCTATAAAATATAAAATCTTATTTTATTGAAAACTGAGATTAATAGGGAGGTGAATTGAATTTCAAGGTAATATTTTTTTTTTTTTACCTGTGTGTCGTTTGATTAGATTTTCTCAATGATTTAAGGGGCTTTTATTGCGACTTTGTAATAACTTTTATGGATATATAAAGTCTTAAATTTATTCATAATACAGCCTAGAAAAGTATTATTAAAGATAGATCATTTTGGCAGACATTTACTACAATATATTATGATGAGTAAAATGTGTTCTTTCTGATAAATGAAATATCCAATGTTACAATTACTCTTTGATCACTTGACTGTGTAAATCTAATAAAACAGTACAAAGAGGTATAAGGGCTTTTGTTCTAGAAACCTGTTACAGATTAGATATACATTTACCAGTCAATCAGTGCCTATCACCACTGAAGTTGTGAGTTTGAATCTGCCCAGACAAGGTGTACTGACAATACAACATTATGTGATAAAGTTTATCAGTGACTTGCGACAGATCGATGGTTTTCACCAGGTACTCAGGTTTCCTCCACCAATAAAACTGACTGCCATGAATTAACTGAAATATTATTGAAACATCATAACCCTAACTGTTTAACAGTCAAATAAATGTAACACAGAAAATATGTTAGGGGTTTGATGGCATAGTGGTTAAGATAATCAATGACTTCTGACCACCAGTATAACACTACTGACTGGGTCCAAGCCTCCATATCCACCTCAATCAATGACTTCTGACCACCAGTATAACACTACTGACTGGGTCCAAGCCTCCATATCCACCTCAAGTTTAAAGTCTCCAGATACCTACCCATGAAGGCCAAAGGTTTTATCTGTCAGCTTGATACATCTGTACAGGCTTTTCTACTCCAATAAGTCTGGTACATTGGTAGTCAGGATATAGTTGAAAAATTGCTGAAAATAATGATTAACACTAATAACAAAACCTAGAAAAGTTTGGGGACATAGAAATGATTATTCAATTATTAATGCACGTTACCTTCATTGGCATGTTAAGATTTTCATTGACATCCAGAAATAAGACGTGGAATGGTTGAGGTTTTCTCTGAAGGCCCCCCCCCCTCTATATACTCTACTTCTATAAAACTTTCATTCTCATCCATAATCAAGAACACAGCTAGGGAACACACAGGTCTAGAAGTAGGACCTAGTATCTCTGCTGCAGGGTACACCCCCTTATGGAAGATCCATCTGCTAGTTGTGTTGTATGAATCAAATATCCAAATAATGCTTAAGATAGGACGGATACCGATAATGAGATTGCCACTCTCCTTTAACATATCCTCATATTCTTCTTTTTCTGTGGTAATGTAAGCTTTACAAAACCACAACCCCATCATCCAACAGTTCCATTGTTTAATCTAAATGATTTATTGTTCGTAAATTTGTTCTTGAATAATTATAGCTGAATACTGCTTACTTGAGGTTAAACAACAATCAATCAGTTAAATTTTGATATTCAGTATTTTAAGAGAAGAAATAATCATTTTTACATGATCATTTTACTGATAAGTCTTGCATGATTTAATAATTGATGACATCAATCTGATATTATTACAGTCACAAATGAATATTTGTTCTTTTTAATAATACATTTTGTACTACTTTAGGAAAGCCAGTAAAACTCAATTTGTGATAGTAATGGTTTAATTACCATTTTAAGTCAATAATGGATTGCACTTCAGCCATATATTGCAACAAAATAGTTTTTTTTTTCATTTCTCATTTTAGAATATAAGCCCTTGTAAATCTGCTTAGAAACCTACTATTAGTGTACTTCCTGTCAGGGAGAATTCCATTTTTTCATTTCTCATTATAGAATATAAACCCTTCTAAGTCTGCTTAGAAACCTACTATTAGTGTACTTTCTGTCGGGGAGAATTCCTAGAATTTTGTTGTTGGTAGTATTGCCATTAATCTATAATACTGTGTATGTCTATATTTAATCTCTTATTTATTGATAAATCTTGTATTTACCAAAGTTTTTGAGTCTTACAGTGTATATACAATGTTTCATAGAGATCTGCAATCATATGTCCGACAATTTATGAATTAGAGATTTAAATTTGTTTCCGAGATGTCTGTGACAGTAACCAACTTGAAAATAATCAAATGCACCCAATAAATATTACTAAACGTTTATATACGATGTTTATTTAACCTGCACAAAATCTTATATTGAAAAAAATGAAATATGCATATAAATTTAAATTTAATCTTCCTTTTTCATCCACGTGGATTTATTTTAGTGGATTTTTTGCAGTTTTAGATGTAATTTATAAATTCTTCATTTCCAGGAAGGTTTAAGTAGAATTAAGAAAAGATTATATAAATGAAATGTCTCATCTCTTTTTTCAGATTCATCCGATGAGTATATGTAGTCGAGACATGCCAGAACAGATGGTTTATGGTTGGGTAGGAGTCATGAAGTTAGAAAAACGTATCGGAACCCACTGTATGAATTTATATGAGCAGGTAATAAAATATAAAAATAAAAACAACAAAAACATTCGCTATCGAAACAGTTCCAAAATCCAATTGAAAAATTGTAGAAAGAGGCAAAATCGATTCCCCTAACACACATATTCAAATCTATGTGTATTATATTTTCTGGACCATGTGGATTATGGATGTAATAGGTCTTTTTTTTTTGTTGGATAGCAAAATTGTTACTTTTGAAAAATCGTAGAAAGCGACAAAATCCATACCCCCCAACACACATATACAAATCTATGTGTACTATATATTTTCCGAACCTTGAATATTATTGGTCTTTTTTTATAAATAATAAAAGTTACTTTTTTAAAAGAAAGCCAAATTTAAGAGTTTCTAGCTGATAGATCAAACTTAATAAAGTAGAACATTAAATTTCTTATTTTGTTATTGGTCATGATGAAATACAAATATACATAACAAACACATTAAAGAAACTGAAAGATTTTCTTTTTTCACAAAATGAAGTGATAGAGTTAGTGGATTGAAACCTTAATTCATTCTTGGATTGGGAGTTGTTTTTTTTTTTGGTGGTAAAATCTGATTTAATTAAAATCATTCAAAATAATCAAATGATTTTCCATAGCTACTCAGTGGAATACAATGTGATACCTTTAGAAAATTTATTAAAAGAATTTGTTTATTTTTTTTTAAATAAAAAGGGGAGACAACAAAGCAAGAAAAGGGAGACAACTCTCAGTCACAGAATAGAAAATGGTTTTCATTCACTGAGCTTTCAAACATGCAGCAAGCACTTTTTTACCTAAGCCAAATATATTTTTTATATTTGACAACAAGCTTAAGCAATATTGATGTACACAAACATCAGGGGAAAATTGCATATTAGGGAACGACCATTTAACTTGAAAAAAAACATTCTGATTCCCAATGTTGCTGAAAAAAATATTCTGATTTTGGTGGAGGAAAAAAAAATAAAATGATTCAGAGTTTTTGTCATATAATCTAATGTTAAATTGTGGAAAAAATTTCGCGCTTTGCGCGACAAAAAAAATTAATATTCTAACTCTTGTGTTGTCCGAAAAAAAAATTCTGAACGAAACAAAAAACCATAACCCCCCCCTTCAAGTTAAATGGTCGGTCCCTTACATGTAGTTTGAAACAAAATTAAATCCAGGAACAACATTTTTAGGACTATTTTTCATCTCACTCTAAGAATAGGGTGTTCAGTGATGAGTAAAGCTTGTGCACCAAAAGAAATGAAACTAAGATGGGCCTGATGAGTTGTATCAAAGTTTAATGACAGTTTAATGAGCTGATAATGAAGATATGATGTAATTTCAGTCGTGAATGACAACTTAATAAATTCATTAAAATTTTAATACTATGGAGTCCTTAAAAATAAGAAAACGATTTGTGATAGACACTTGTAAGTTAAGCTGTTTCTACTTTAATATCATTGTAGTAGGTATGTACAGGTATAAATATACAGGTGTAGTATTTTACCTGGGGCAGATTAATTTCTTTGATGTCACTTCAGAGAGAAGATATAACACACTGCAATAATTATCATATAATTTAATTATTAGGTAAAAAATGCCATTCATTTTCAAACTGTCTTCTTTTATATGCTTTCATGACATGACAAATTCTTGTCATTTTGGGGGGAGGTCCAAATAAGGGAAATCACAATCGTTAAAAGAAAAGTGTAAAAGAGACATTGATATGACCGAAACTTTTAAGGTATCAGCCATTTTTCAAACACTGAATGGTCATTATGAGAAGTAATATACTGTATTATAGAAAAAGATTAAAGCTGATTTTGGTAAAAAAAAAATAAAAAATCAGTCATTGACAATACGAAGTTTATCATAGGACCCTATGAGAAAAATGTTTTTTGGAAATTATTTCAGCTGGAAAGCTCCTTGTATGATACTCTACCAAGCTTAAAATATTTGTGTCAATATGATTTCAAAGATTGCCACCACTGTAGGACATTAAAAAGCCTTCTTCTCCAATGTGAAAAGATTCCAATAAAGAAAGTGGGGGAATCCCTTTTCGGTCAAGCATCGATTGCTTAATTTTCACTACAATTAGCATCATATGGAGCTGAGAGGAGTTTGAAGATACCAAAGGGGTAATCAGAATCCATAAATCGAAGAAGGACAGACAACACAATAGCCACAAGAAAAAGTACAAAATGACAAACAACGATCTACAAAACATTGCACATAAAGCTAAAGATCGAGTAACACGAACCCCACAAAAACCAGTGTTGAGCTCAGGTGCTCCAGGAGGATAGGCTGTTCCTACTCCACTAGTGGCACCCTTTGTATTACTCTAGTTACAAAGCGGGTGAAAAATGATTGTGATTCAACTTTTCTACTTTTTACACTACTTTATCTCAGTGAGGGATGTTGTCAGTATCAATAGACAGACTCTGAGACAGAAAATTATCTGTCAATGTGATATCAAACATATTATAATGTTACAGATAAAAACAATAGCATCAGTTTTGAAGGTCTCAACAAACATTATTACAAATATCACAGCTGGTCCTATAAGACTCAGTGTGATACTGGAGATAATGTCTGTCTCGATCTTCATTAATGCCAATATTCTATATATATCTCCTTCAAAACATCTATAGATACTCATCAAGCATGTCAAACAATGTTTTCTTTTCTAAAGATAAAGGTACATGTAAATAATATATGAATTTATTTTTAGATATAGACCTTACTTATCTTGTAAAGAAAACACATTGATTAATGGATAATAACATGAAAAACAAAAAAATACCACGCTGCTGTCGGAACAGTTCCAAAATTCAATAGGAAAATCGTAGAAAGAGGAAAAATTGATACCACTATCGCACAAATACATGACCACTGACTTTTCTGGCTTGGTACAGGCACTTCAATTAAATGTGGCAGGTTTATTTAAGTTATTCAACAGTCTGTGTGCATTACCTATTGGCATTTGTTGAATATGTAGAAAATTTACACTTCTACTTTCTAAACTATTTTTATATTCATATAAAGCTACTTTTATCTAAGGGCTACTGAAAAATAATTTAAACAATGGTTTTTACTGTTCTTATTGGCCTAAATAAAACTTTTCTTCATAGTCTGCCTCAAGTGACCCCTTGTTTCTGAAATTAAAAATATATCATGTAGCTTCACCACTCCAGGTTTTCTAAAGGTGGCTTATCAAATTGAAATAAACACCTGGTGTTTATAGGTACATAAATAATTTAACAGATTAATTGATGTCACCATGAGGCAAAAATAAATTCTTGATCTAAATGCATATGACTTCCTTAAACTTTCCAAGAATTTCCTTGAACTATTTTGACAACATTTTTTTTATGACTAAAAAGGAAATGACACAACTGTAATCTAAGTTTGCAAAGTGTACATCAATAACAATGTATCCCTTTGTAAAAAAAAAAACTTGACTGTGATGACCCAGGCCTGGTCATACATCAAACATAGGCTAATTATTCTACTTTAAAACTGTCTTTAAGTTGACATGACAGATGAAAGAAAAATCATCAATTTCCTTCTCTTTATCTGGCCTTTGATGTTTAGTATTTTGTTGTTGTTTTTCTCTGATCATTTGGTATTTGGACATGAAGTACTTTTTCTCATAACCCTACAGTTGTTGTTTTTCTCTGATCATTTGGTATTTGGACATGAAGTACTTTTTCTTATAACCCTACAGAATAATGTTAAAGCTTAACTTAACATAGGATTGACACAAGTGTCCTGGTCTTTTAATTTTGTTTTGTCTTGATGTAAAATTGTATATACATGTATACTTGTACATTGTACTTTGTATGCACATTCTTTTTGTGTTATTCATAAATTTGACAAAGAGAAGAAGGTTTAGTCAGCTAGATCACAAAGAGAGGGTCTAGGAGGTAGTAATATAGTCCCTATAGGCATATAGCACCTGTAGACCTAAGTCTCGCAAAGACTTATAGTCCACATATACCTATAGTCCTCTTAGACTTACAGTACCCATAGATCTATAGTCCCCAATAACTTATAGTACCTATAGTCTCCATAGACCTATAGTCCTCAAAGTCCTATTGTACCCATAGACCTATTGTCTGCATATACCTATATTCCCCTTAGACCTATACTTTTCATGTTCCTATTGTACCTAACGACCTATAGTGAGCATATACCTATAGTCCCCTTAGACCTTCATAAGTCTTCATAAAATTATGGTTTTAAAGGCTCAAAATCCCCAGACCTATACCCCCATAGACTTTTATTCCCCATAAATCTTTAGTCCTCATACACTTTTATTTCCCACAGATCTTTAGTTCCCATACACTTATATAATCCACATAGACCTATAGTCCTCATAGATTTTTAGTCCCCATAAATTATGGTTTTATAGACTCAAAAACTTTAGACAAATAGTCCCCGTAAATTTTTAGTCCATACAGATATTAAGTTCCTACAGGCATATATAATCCCCATAGACCTATAGTCTCCATACATAGGCTTATAGTCCAGTAATTATGGTAAAAGTGCTCCTGTATCATGTACAAATGTACATGTTTTATTATGTACCCACTTTTAATTGATAACCTAATTGTCTGGGCTGGAGATCAGGCTATTGACATGTGATGGTGGTTACACTTATAATCTGTCCTACATAGCATGATGACGGGTAATTAGAGGTTGAATAGATTTAACACAAAATTTTCTGTCTTTGTACACAACCAGGGGTTTATCAAGGTGTTTTTAGAATGGTACTTTTGGTACCCTTTTAGGACATTTTTAATCATCAAATTTGCCATTTGGGAATCAAAATAAGGGGGTAAGAATGAAAATTTTTCATATGGATAGGGTCCTTTTACCGGACGGAACCTGAGGAATACTTGAAAAATTCTTGACAACCTTGAACATGGCTCTTAAGAAAACTAAATTATTTAAATTATGAAATCTTTCTAACCTTAACCCCTGTTTTTTTCTTAAATCTTATTCAAGTTTTCCATTTCTTTGTTAGCTTGTCTGTTCATATAAAAAATAAATTGGTTCAAAAGGGTTCTGGGTGCTGATGCTGGTTTCCAAGACTCTACCCACAGAGCTACCCAGGAGGCAGATAGTTGATACCCTCTTGACGAAGGGGTTGTTCAAGATTATTATATATGGAAATTCTCATGTAGTGGGTATCATATTTGGAGAGTGCCATGCTTCTCACACATTGAAAACATCTTTTGTAGTTTTTGAAAAATAGTAGGCACATGGTAGCTGCTACAAAAAGCAAAATTGTTCATCCCTCCCCAACTCTTCATAACTTTCTAGTTGTCATGGTTATCCTCGCTTGTTTCTGTATTTTTATTTATTTTATATTTTGTTGAACATGTTCTTGTCCTGAATCTGCTGGATGTTAAGCAATCTACCATCAATTCAAAGAAGATTTGGTTTTGTTTCAAAACAATGCAAAAACTCCATTAATCTAAAGTTTTTGCTATTTCAGTTTCTATATTTACTTTATAGGGATCTCAAATTTTTCCATTTGCCTGAGGATTTACTTGTTTTGTATTTTGGGAGTTCCATACATCAGGATAACATCATAAGAATGAAAATTAATATTAATATACAGTTAAACCTGTATTAAGAGGACACCTTTGGGACAAAAAAAAGTGGTCTTATAAGACAGGTGATCTCTTAAAAGAGGTTCAATTCATATGAAATTGTCTATGAAAGGACAATAAAGAAGTGACCTTTTAATACAGGTGACTGCTTAATAGAGGTGACTCCATGGGCAGCTTTGACTGTATAATGTTTTTTGTATGTATTTTTCAGGCAAAGGTAGCAATACGGAGGGGGGCTACAGCAGTTGTTGTTTATGTTGCTATTTTACTATACAGGAATCACATATTTTCCTGTGTGCCTGAGGATTTACCTGTTTTGTATTTTGGGAGTATCACATCACAAAAATAAATGTATGTTTTGTTTGTATTTTTCAGGCAAAGGTAGCAATACGGAGGGGGGCTACAGCAGTTGTTTTTGATGTGTCAAATGTCCCTGAAGCTGCAAAGAAGGTAGGATTAATGACAGATATGTATTAGGAGGAGATTATAAAAGACCATGCATGCTCTGCATTCAAAATTGACACCTAAAAAGAGCTAGGAGTCCATGAGTGTTGTCTTTATCGACAGCCATACTCTGCATTCAAGATGGCCACCTTTATTAAAAATCGGAATTTCTCATAGTGGCTATACTATCTACATATTGTACTTAAATATACTGAAATTTTAATTGTTGTTTTATGATAATCAAATGTATGAAGTATAATTTTTGATTTCCTGTAAAATCATTTCTCAACAGCATCTTAGGATAGACCAGTAATTAAAAAAAGATTAGGGGCCATCGTGGTAGTGATCGTATGGTAGTTGGATTTACAACTACCTATGCAATCAGTGCCTATCACCACTAAAAATTATGAGTTTGAACCACGTTCATGGCAAGGTGTACTCGATACAACATTGTAGGATAAAGTTTGTCAGTGACTTGCGGCAGGTCAGTTGTTTTCTCTGGGTCCTCCGGTTTCCTCCACCAATAAAACTGACCGCCTTTGATATAACTGAAATATTGTTGAAAGTGGCATTAAACACCATAAACCCAAACCAAGCCTAAAGCAATTAAGGCCATAAAAGATATTACCTCCCTTGTATTGGTATATAATTGGTTTAAAGAGTTGTAGTTTAGACATTAGCTACAATACAAAACATTACAATACATTTTTTAATTTGCTAATTATGATGCCTTTACAGTACAAGTACAGGCAGTAAAATCATAATACATTTCTTACAATAATCAACACACCACTGCATTTCTATTTAGAGATCACCTTTCTTATCATTCTCTATCCAGAGTTGTCATTCCTGCTACGCTACACTCCATCTCTGTCAACGCCCATTTTACAAGATTTTTGTAAAATTTAGAAACAGTAAAAAAATGTACTTAAAATTGTTTTAATTATTGTAAATATCAAGATGAAAATAAATCACTCATTTCAAATCAATTCTCTCTTAAAAATGATTTGTGATCGTTTTTAACTTTTTAATTCTTACCTCCGCAAAATAGTTCTCCAAGAAGTTGGGGGGGGGGGGGGGGGGGGGGAATCATTTTTAAGAGAGAATTGATTTGAAATGAGTGATTTATTTTCATCTTTATTGATATTTACAATAATTAAAACAATTTTAAGTACATTTTTTTCACTGTTTCTAAATTTTATAAAAAAATCTTGTAAAATGAGCATTAACAGTGATGTTGTGTAACGTAGCAGGAATGACAGCTCTGGATAGAGAATGCTTTCTTATGTGAACCTATTACAATGCTTTTTCCTGTGGATGATCACATAAGACAGGTTTAACTGTACATGTTGATCAGTATTTTTTTTTAATTCTTAGAATTATTTTTTAGCACCAGTAGATATATTTGCTTAGAGAATACACAAAATAAACTCAAAATTCCTTCTGTTTTTTGCTAAGCTGACTTAGGGTATACAAACGTCATGCAATTATTAAACAGTATAAAAACAGTTGATAATGGAAACATAAAATGTAGCTACTGTTGTGCTCTCTCTACAGAAAATGCATTTATTTACACACCTGGCATATTATAACAGATTTTAATATTTCTTGCATCCTAAGTGCATAAAGCTTATACAATGGGTGGTCTTTTAGGATAAACTAATATTATTACAGATATGATTCAGGAAAAGAACCATTTTAAGAATGTGGAAACACTCGTCATATTTTATATGTTTCCATGTTAATTAACAAAAAACCCATTGTGTCTATAGCTGTCCTTAAGAAATACCAGTTTGGTGTCCAGTAATATTATAAAGTGACTTCAATTGTAGTGTTTTGTAGATCATTGTTTATCTTTTTGCCCTTTTTCTTTTAAATTTGAGTTTGTAGGTCATAACAGGCAATTATCTGAGAAATAAGTTACATTAATGCAAAAAAAAAATATTTTGCTGAAAATAGCAAAAAAAAATATTCTCTTGGTTGGTGCGGTCTTGGTCGGTCAATCTCGTAACACCTACCCAAAAATTATATATGGTTGACTTGGCTTCCGATTAGTACCCTGGTAGATCTTCCAGTACAGATCTGATAAGAGTATTATTTAAAAAAAACCAACAGTTGTTACTGTATTTATTCATTGGTATTATTAGTCTTACACTACACCCGTTGTAAAAGTAAAGTTTGTCAGTGACTTGCGACAGGTATCTACGGATACTCCAGTTTCTTCCACCAATAAAACTGACCGCTATGATATAACTGAAATATTGTTGAAAGTGGTATTAAATACCATAACCCCCTAACCCACCTGTTGTAAAACTGTTATCTTCTACTGATACTAGTAAATTGTGAGTAACCCTCTGGGTGGGGGATGTGGGACAACATAGTAAATTGTGGGTAACCCTCTGGGTGGGGAATGTGGGACAACATCAACTCCTCTCAGTGTACAAATCTGAGTGTCTACCCTTTCCAGTCTAGTTCTGTGATTGTATTTACTATACAAGAAATTATTTTGTTATCCTCTACACAACAAAACATTTTAAGTTTTTTAAGCATCTTATTGCCTTCATATGAGGTGAACATCAAGTTGTCAACCCTCGAGAGGCTGGTTTTCCTCAGGCTAAAGCCCTCTGGGGAAACAACCACACTCGGTTTGACAACTTTTGTTATTATACATTATATATTATATATAAAATAAAAGTGATATTTTTACAAAATTGGTACCCCAGGGAAACATCACTGTTGTTCACCGGTCGACAAATGTTATGTTCCATGTCTGTCGGGAAATGTATCCGTTTTTGCATTCCGGAATTACAATCTTGACCGGAAGTTAAAAACACAAATATGAAGTTTATGAAAACACAAGATAAAAACACACAAATAAGTGTTTATTGCATCCAACATTATTGTAAATAGAGTTTCTGTATAATAAAACAATTATTGCCTGCACTTGCAGTGAACATCATAATTGTTCACCCTTGGGATGTTCATTTCCCTTGGGCTAAAGCCCTCAGGGAAAACAACACCCCTCGGGTAAACAATTATGATGTTCACCTTAAGTGCAGGCAATAATTGTATATTGTTCACCTCGTATGAAGGCAATACATGTAATTGTATAATGTTTTGATTAGTGATTATAGATTAACATAATTGTCATCACAGATCACATGACAGTTTTATTTGTGTTATTTAGTGGTTATCTTTTTCAAAGATTGTATCACACTCCCTGATAGTGTATCAGTATTACAATATTACAATTACAACAAACTGATTGACAGACTGTGACTTTACAAACATTTATCACTCATTATCTACTATTGAATCCTTGAAAGAAAAAAAAGAGAACTAATGTTGTGAGTTCGAATCCCGCTCAGGCGAGGTGAACTCAATACAACATTGTGATAAAGTTTGTCAGTGACTTGCGGCAGGTTGGTGTTTTTTTTTCGGGTACTTCGGTTTCCTCCACAAATAAAACTGACCGCCATCATATAGCTGAAATATTGTTGAAAGTAGTGTTAAACACCATAACCCTAACCCCTTGAAAGAAAAAGGTGGTGGTGGCCTGCTAGACTACTCATTTGTTCTTTATAGTTGTGACAATCGTGAGTTAGATTTCTTTTGTACATCTGCTTTCGTTTCTTTGCACTTGAGGCAGAGACGTTAGATAGATTTGTGAATATCACAGGCAATAGTTAGATTTGTGAATATGGGTGGCAATAGTTACATTTGGGAATATCGCAGGCAATAGTAAGATATATTTGTAAATATGAATTTACTTTGTTTCTTTGTAGTTGCGGCACTATGCATGGCAGCAGTTAGAGAGACCTGTGATAATCATTCGTGGCAGTGATGCCATGCGACTTATGACAATCATACAGACCCAACAAGATGCCTGGGCAAGAATCAGGTCCCATAACTCTCAAGTCCCAGACCAAGCTAAAAATGTAAGGAACAGGTCAAGGTTCAAAGCTGAAGAAAAGTATTGTAATTTAACAGTTTGCAAATATATGATTTCTAAACATTGTTTTTTTTTCAGAAATGGATGGGTATCATATTTTTCTATGAAGTGCTCTGCCTCTTTATAAATATTTCTGTGGTGGAATTATTAACCTTTCATTGTGAAAAGAAAATTTGAAAAATGAGGGTCAACAATTCCACCAATATCAACAAAATAGACAACCACCTATCGCCTCAACCCATAAATACAACAACAACAAAAAGACCATGACTTATGGCAATGAAAATCCATGTCCTGGATTCGGACAGGCACAAAAATGTGGCATAATCAAACCGATTATGGATGGTTTGGTTGTTTATTTGCTATTTAAGTCGTTTTGTGTCTTTTATCGGTCAGTATGACATCAAACTTTACAAATAAAAACAATAACATCAGTTTTAAAGATCTCGGCATACATTATAACCATATTTACATAACCACTATGTTTAGCAGTAGTTGATGAAGCTACATCAAACTAATTATGATGTTACCGATAAATGCAATAACGTCAGTTTTGAAAGTCATGACCATATTCACATATCGACTATGTTTAGCGGTAGTTGAGGAAACTACATCGAACTAATTATGATGTTACAGATAAAAACAATAATGTCAGTTTTGAAGATCTTGACATACATTATCACCAGTACATTTATCACATATCGACTATGTTTAGCGGTAGTAATATCGGCAGTTTTGAAAGTGTCTACATACATTATCAACAGTATCACATATCGACTATGTTTTAGCATTAGTTGGAGAAGCTTAACTTCCCAAATAACAATCAGACAATGAGTACCTGTTAAACTTTCTCTCTCAAGGGACTATTTAAGTACACTTGATTGTGAGCCGAGTGTGAACCTATAACTCGTTAGTCAATAGATAATTATTGTAATAGATGATCAATTATCTTAATTACTTGACCAACATGCCCCTAACAGTCATCTCAATTACAATATAGTCACTACTAATTGAGTTAGGAAAGCGTTCTGTGTATTGATATCCAATATTCCCAATAAGCTTGTGGTCTATTAAATGGATTTTATATTTATCAGATCAATGTATGAAATATATCTTGTCTGGTTTGCTTTATGGGTTTAGGATTATGGTGTTTAACACCACTTTCAAAATTTTTTCAGTTATATCGTGACGATCAGTTTTATTGGTGGAGGAAACCGGAGAAAACCACTGACCTGTCGTAAGTCACTGACAAACTTTATCACATAATGTTGTATTGCCTGAGTGGGATTCGAACTCACAACGTTAGTGGTGATAGGTACTGATTGCATAGGTAGTTGTAAATCCAACTACCATACGATCACGACAACGACGGTCCATCTCTGGTCTGTTTTTAAATACAGCATTAATTTCTCGAAAGTTACTTTAGTCACAATTAGGAGTTACATGTACTTCTGAGTTGTTTTTTTTTTGCTCAAATTTAAGCTGGTTTGTTCAGTTAAAACTTGGAGTTTTAAAAGTCTTAGATTGTATTATAGTACTTATGACAACCAATATACCTGTAGATTAAATATAGTCACAACAGAGTCCTAGCTAGTGCGCTAAATTAAACAAACACTGATTTGCGGAAAAGGTCATTTAATCATTATCATAAATTGCATCTCTAAAATTGTTACATAATATAACATAATCATGACTGAAATTATATAATAATTACATAACATCAAATGAATAAATGACATCCAATAGCAAAGGTGGGGACAAAAAAGTGCCCCGTTGAAAATAACTGGTATAATGATCTGAATTAAAATTGGGTGGAAATTGGGAGGGATTTAAAAAATTTCTAATATAATTTCGAACATCCGAATTGGTCGGCAGTGTGTTTGCAAAAGTATGTACGGTAATTTCCACGTACGCTAAGAATAGATGTTGACCAATCAAAAGTGTACATTAATTGATCATACACTGACCGTGTGAATTTACACACATTTTTCGGCAACAGGTTTGCAAAGAAACATGACCCTTCTTCAAATTATTGCTTCTGATTACCACATTTGGTAACTTCAAACATTTCTTGTGTTTCAAAGTAAGATGTTAACATCCGTAATTGTTATACGGTCGCCACCATGACTTGGTTGACCGTTATGGAATATCTGTGTCACAAATGACCACGGATATGTTCCACTTGTCGTAAACACTTCCTGGTCCTTTCCTTGTTCATGACTTATCACTGGGTTTTTAACTAGATTAACACGACGGGTGTCACTATTGGAGCAGGAACTGCCTACCATTCCGGAGCACCTGAGTTCACCCCTGTGTTACTCGATCTTTAGTTTATGTGTATGTTTTATAGATCGTCGTTTGTCCTTTTGTACTTTTTCTTTTGGCCATTGTGTTGTCTGGTCTTCTTCGATATTCGGATTCTGATTACCTCCCTTTGGTATCTTCAAACTCTTCTTATAATAAAAGGATAGTTATAAGTACAATATGACAATTTAAAAACTAATTTACTGAAAAACAAAATGCTATTTATTTTCTATTTTCAGGAAAACAAAGAATATTTAGATGTTGGAATTTTTGTTGCTGTTTTTGTTGTTTTATGTATACTAGTTATTCTGATTGTTATTAAGGTAGGTTATCTCTTGTTTTATCGCACCAAATTTTGTGAGAGAAAAAAAACATGCAAAGTTAATGAAAATTATCTAAGCCGAATTCTTTGTGACATTTTCATTAATTGATACATTTCTGGATAGACAGTGTTGTTAAGAACATTTTTTTTAGGAAATTTTAAGCTTTTATACTGTAAACGTTTTAGAACTTTTTGTAAAGTAGTGATAAATTTTCAGGATAGACAGATACATTTTATGATTATATTTAGTGTTTATTTGAATAAATCCAAGTTTTAGAACTTTTTGTTAAGTATCTCAGTTTTAAACTGTGGGTTAGAGTTATGGTGTTTAATGCCACTTTTAACAATATTTCAGTTATATCTTGGTGGTCCGTTTTATTGGTGGAGGAAACCGGAGAAAACCACTGACCTGCTGCAAGTCACTGACAAACTTTATCACATAATGTTGTATTGTTTAAATTTTGGGGATCGTCACTTAAATCTTAAGACATGATTTAGTGTTTAATAGGGAAAATATATCTAACAATTGCAATGAACGGACCAATATTCTTGCGTGGAGTAGTCCAAGAAAACGGCCAAGTTCAAGAAAATGAGGTCATGTATACCAATATCTTTGACAAATTTTACCCGACATATATTTTCTGAAGACTCCTTATGTTAAAAAATTGTTTAAAGTGTAAATCATTATTATAACCAATAAAAGTGTAAAGAATATCTTTCAACCACAATTTAAAAAAAAATGTTAATTCATTATGAGAATTATAACAAAATTTAAAAAATCCTCAGAAGTCTTCAAACAAAAAGGCCATTCTTAGATACCTTTAAAATGAGATTTTTAAAATTCTTTCAATAAAGAAATTACCTTGATATTTCTTAAGTAATTAATAGAGGTGTTACATGTATATCACATGACAAAAAGATATATTGTGTGATAGTCGAGAACTACACAGCAGACGTTCATTTTAATTTATCAAAGAATAGTTCATTTCTAAAGATATGAGATGAAAATTACAGGTTATGACATAATTATTGCAGACGACAGTTTATAAATTAAACTATTATTAATGTACTCTTAGGGGGGGGTCAATAATTAGAGAAGGGGGCAGGTAGTTGGTGGGTTGTAACTGTCGTTTATGAATTAATGTGCAATGATATTTTTCATGAAAATGTCCCTAATCAATTTTTATTCAAAATTGATTGCATATTTTGTGACAACTTTCATCAACAGGAATTGTTAGTAAAAAAATTGTGACTGAATATGTGTGTGGCGTCTTTAACTCTTCACCCTAAATGTACCTCATTATTTCAACCAATCCCATATTGATGTGCTAATCTTCAACGAATGAAAACTGTTTTATAATTGAAAATTTAATTGCTCTATAAACACATAAGACATCCATACAGTTATTATCATTTTTAGCTCACCTGGCCTAAATCCAGAATCATGCATCTTCTGTTTTCCGTCAACTGTGGTCCGTCTGTTAGATTTTCACATTATCAAATTCTCCTCAGAAACCACTGCACCCATATCAACCAATCTTGCTAGGAATCAGAATGGTCCTTGGGTGGTCCGCATTCTAAATTGTGTCTGATGGGTCCAAACCCCATCCAAAATGGTGGCCCAAACTGCTTTATTTAAAGTAGATACTAGCTCAGATTCTAACTGTAAACTGTAAGGGCATAATTATAACTCATGAGCATATATTGCGGTTTTTCTCTCTCGTAAATTGATAGTTTTGCAGATTTTTAACAGGTAATAATACTAGTGTATGTTATTAGTGTTAGACGTCACTTTCAGAAATTTCTCCGATACCGATACCGTAGATCAAATATGATTAAATCTAACCTGTGACAGTTGTAAGGAAACTCTTGACCTTGTGTTACTGTGCACCCCTATTGATTTCAAAAAATGAGTCGAGAATTAATGGTTATAAATATATGTTTAAGATAATAAAATCTATTAAAAGTTGGGAATGTTCTAAATTCTGGATAGAGATTAATGTAATCTTGTAATATAGCAAAACAATTATAGTCTAGAGATCATGATTTATAATCCTTAGCTTTGGGGTTATAGGGTAGGGGTTATGGTGTTTAACGCCACTTCCAGCAATATTTCAGTTATATCGTGGCAATCGGCTTTATTGGTGGAGGAAACCGTAGTACCTGGAGAAAACCACAGACCTGCCGCAAGTCATCGACAATCTTTATCACATGATGTTGTATCGAGTACACCTCGCCATGAGCGGGATTTGAACTCACAACGTTAGTGGTGATAGGCACTGATTGCATAGGTAGTTGTAAATCCAAGTACCATATGATCATGACCATGACGTCCCCTTCCTTAACTTCGTACAATTCCTGCAAGTTCGTCAAGGTCAACACAAATGATGAAATTACTGTATAAATCGGTAAAGAATTGACACTTCTAGTACAAGTAAAAAAAAAAACGGTTCTCTACTTTAGAATCATATAGCAGTAACGAATATAAACATTATTTATGAAAAAAAGTTATCATTCGAAATCAATTTAAAAAATCCTATGCAATGGTGAGAACGTGGAATAGAATATAGTAACGCAGTCTGTCAATACAAAGCCAGTATTAAATAAATATAAACCGTCCCCCTCGTTTTTAATGAATAGAGGGTGTTTAACATTAATTGGCCTGAGATTTAATATTTTTGTTATTTTATAAGTTTTTTTTTTCAATTAGAAAATACTTTTTTGATATTTCCGTTTTAGTGGAAATATTCATGATGTTATTAAAAGTTGACAATTAAAAATTCGTGTCAAAAACATTATCATAATTTATACTTTTGCCCTAAACTTTATTGATTTAAAAAAAAAAATTAATTGGTTAAAATTTACGATGTTATAGGATTTTTAAAGTTTAAATATTCCTCAGTGCAAAAATACATCACAAGTCTTGTTAATTACATCATAGACCATGCGTCTTTGATAACGGATTGAGAGAGCCAATTAAACGTTAAAAAATTGTACCAAAATCAATAACAAGTTCACCGAGAACAAACATCACCGTTTTTTCTTAAACAATATGCATTGTAGGGGAACGTTAGATTAAATTAATGTATATGTAATATGTATAGTTACCTTTAACCATCCATTCGTTAACGAACATTTTACATTCGTCTGATACTAAATTCTTATGCTTAAAAGAATTTAAACGGATGTTGGTCGATTAACTTATTTTAATATTTATTATTAGAGAATTTCTACAACTTTTTTTTAATAAAACTTTTAGTTTCTTTTTATCACATATTTAAAGACATTATAATATTTCCCATTAATTTCAAAAGCAATTTTCTCTCACTTAATAAATACTTCCTGAAAATCGGCAAAAAAAAAATATTGAATCAAATCGTAATCAAACAAATATGTTACCAAATAATTGTGGGATTATTTTTAAATAATGATGATGTACGGCAAGTGAGATTAAATATCAAACAAAATCAAGCTCATTACCATTTTACTTACATATAGCTTGAGAGTATTTGTTATATTACTTTCTTATAATGTTTATTTGGTAGTTGGACAAATCCTGTGCATTTATCAAAATTTGCTCTTGATATATATATATATATATATATATACTTTATATTATGTATTTAAAGTACATTTATTGAAAATTGCCATTGACGTTAATAAAAACCTATATTGGTACGTTAAAAGTACAATAAAAATATGAAAGTAAAACTAAGAGTTGGAGAAGGGGGGAAGGGCTGATTATTATTAGATGTAATCCACCTTCTACTGGCAGAAAAGGGCTCTCGAGGCAGGTTTTAACTGTAGAAATAAAACACATCTTACAACCTGAAATTTATTAAAGTGATATTAACATTCCATACAGGTATGAGGCCAGCAGTTTTAAATGTTATTGTATAGAAGAAATGTACATAAAACTGACAATAACTGCATTATTTAATAACAGTTTCAATGTTATTTGAATTGACAAGTAACATGCATAGAGCATGTTTTAACAAATATTAACGCTTTACATGTCAACTTTAAACAATAAAATGTGGTCGTTATACTATATTTTTGTCTGGTAATGTTGCATTTGGGTCAATTCGTCCTTGCATTATACCTCTTTTATCCTGTTATCTCTGTTAAAATGACAATAACTGCATTATTTAATAACAGTTTAAATGCTATTTTCATTGACAAATAACATGCATAAAACATGCTTTAACAAATATTTATGTTTTAAGTGATAAAATGTGGTCGTTATACTATATTTTAGTCTGGTAATGTTACATTTGGGTCACTTTATTCTTACATTGTACCTCTGTTATACGGAAATTATTTCATATCATTCTCATCATTTGACTTCCGACTTCTAAATTTACGATCATAAAACTTTTGAGTATGAGTTTTGTACTTGTATGAAAAAACAGCCAATCAGAACACTGTATTAAAAAAATACTTTGTTTTGATTGGACAATTTTGAGTATGAGTACAAATCATGAACTTAAAAGTTTTGTGACTTTAAGGCTAGGTATGTGTGTTTGTAATGAGGTACCTGTTCCTTACTAAAATGGGGTTTTACAACTACTTGTGCAATCAATGCCTTTCACCACCAGTGTTATGAGTTTGAATCCCGCTCATGGCGAAGTGTACTTGATACAACATTATGTGATAAAGTTTGTCAGTGACTTGCGAAAGGTTGGTGGTTTTCTCCACGTACTCCGGTTTCCTCCACCAATAAAATTGACCTTAACGATACAACAGAAAAATTGTTGAAAGTGGCGTTAAACACCAAAACCCTCTTCTCCCGCCACTAGTCATTGGTGGCATTAAGTTTTACTCATATCCGTACGTCCCACATTTGGTTTCTGTTCAATAACTTAAATTCCCCTGAAGCAAATCGTTTTAATTTTATTCATAAGGGATCTTAAAATGAAGGCCAAGTTCAATTTCGGACCACTTTTTTCGTTCTGGAGTTACTTTAGCTGAAGGCGGGTGCATCCATGTCCTATGGACACATTTTTCCATTTTTTAAATCTCCATCTCTCGTAGCTTCACTCTCATGTAAATTTTTATGATAGAGATTTTATGATGGAAAATGACCTGTTTTGTTAAATGGGGCATAAGATGGGATTTTGCCCTAAGTATTTGTTTAAATCAATATCTCTTCTTGTAATCATAAGGCTCATTACATAGAGTCCTTGTTGCATTTGGCTGAGTGATATATAATAACACAATGTTGACTGTTTTTTTCTTTTTTTTTAATCTTCATTTCTTTGCTAGGCAAAATTAGCCTCTTATTGGATTTGAATGGACGAGAAGCAGTGGAACACATTTTTACTGTATATTTAAGTTTGTATTGGACTTCTTTTTTTTTTAGGTCTCCATGGATATCACCCAAACATTAAATGCAAATTTAGAAAAAAAGTAATGAGCAAAATGTATAATAATAATTAAAATTCAAGTGTCAAAGATAAGCAAAATGTAGTAACAATCTGACGACTTCTACCCATTGGCCTATCCAACACGATTTATAGCTTGTAAACTCGTTCCCTTCATAATTATAGCTTAACCACTCCTCATTTGATGTTAGATAACAATCAGTCAATTGATTAATCAATTAATCAATAAACCAAAAAGTTGTGAGTTCCAACTCTGTTCATGGCGAGGCATACTTTATGCAACATTATGTGATAAAGTTTGTCAGTGACTTGCGACAGGTCTGTGGTTTTCTCCGGGTACTCCGGTTTTCTCCACCTATAAAACTGACCGCCACGATATAGCTGAAATATTGTTGAAAGTGGCGTTAAATACCATAAACTAAACCATCCTTAAAAATATATACTGGTTTACACTAGCCCAAATTATAATGTTCATAAATTCCTTTGCTTACTGAAATAACAGTTCACAGTTAGATATTATGAACCCACTTAGCGTTCATGTTTAGCATTTAACTGCCAAGACTATATATATATCTGAAGATAATGTAGCAATTTTATATGTTAACAAAATGGTTTACAATTGATTTTATTTTTCAGTTTAAATGCAAGCACAGAGAGCAACAGGTATGTGCAAATTTGTAATTTAAAAAAAATATAGGAATTTCAAGGATCGAGAGTATAATATTGTAATTTTATATCAATAAACAATAAAGACCCTAGTTATTTGTAGGAGCGATCATGTCTTATTTGTCTTATTTGCATATAATGGTGTCCACGTATTGACTGTATATATGAGTAGCACGGCGGGTGTCCTATAAGAGGCAGTAACAGCTTGGCCAAATGAACCAAAACTTGGTAGGAAGCATCTATGGCATGTCCTCTATAAAGATTGCTCATTTCGTCCCAATCCGTTAACAAACATGGATGCCACAGGCCATTCTTGTTTCTGATTGGTTGATTTCTAAAAAATCTTCTCCTCTGAAACCGCTTGGCCAAAGGAATCGAAACTTGGTAGGGAGCATCCTTGGAAGGTCCTCTATATAAAGACTGCTCATTTCGTCCTGATTCATTAACAAACATGGCTGCCACAGGCAATTCTTGTTTTTTGATTGGTCGATTTCTAAAAATCTTCTCCTCTGAAACCGCTTGGCCAAATGAACCAACCAAAACTTGGTAGGAAGCATCTATGGAAGGTCCTCTATAAAGATTGCTCATTTTGTCCCGATCGGTTAACAAACATGGCCGCAACAGTCAATTCTTGTTTCTGATTGGTTGATTTCTAAAAAAATCTCTGTTAAAAGAAAGATAACTCTTGTTTAAATATAGATATCTGTATTCAAAATGCAGTTATCTCTATACAGATATTGCTGATTTTTACAAATCTTCTCCTCTGAAAGCGCTTGGCGAAATGAACCGAAACTTGGTAGGAAGCATCTATGGAAGGTCCTCTGTAAAGATTGCTCATTTCGTCCTGATCCATTAACAAGCATGGCCGCCACAGGCGACTCTTTTTTTTGATTGGCTGATATTTAAAATTCTTCTCCTCTGAAGCCGCTAGACCAAATGAACCGAAACTTGGTAGGAAGCATCTATGGGCGGTCCTCTATAAAGAGTGCTCATTTCGTCCCGATCCATAGACAAAAATGACCGCCACAGGCAATTCTTGTTTCTGATTGGTCGATTTCTAAAAATCTTCTCCTCTGAAAACCTGTGTCCAAATGAACTGAAACTTGGTAGGAAGCATCTATGGAAGGTCCTCTATAAAGATGAATAATTCCGTCCCGATCCTTTAACAAACATGGCCGCCACAGGCGATTTTTGTTTCTGATTGGCTGATTTTTTAGATTCTTCTCCTCTGAAACCGTTTGGCCAAATGAACCGAAACTTGGTAGGAAGCATCTATGGAAAGTCCTCTATTGCCATTGCTAATTTCGTCCCGATCCGTTAACAAACATGGCCGCCACAGACAATTCTTGTTTCTGATTGGTTGATTTCTAAAAAATCTTCTCCTCTGAAACCAATTTGCCAAATGAACTGAAATTTGGTAGGATGCATCTATGGGAGGTCCTCTATAAAAATTGTTCATTTCGTCTCGATCCATTAACAGATATAGCTGCCATAGGCAAAAATCTTCTACTATGAAACAGCTTGACCAAATGGACCAAAACGTGGTAGGAAGCATCTATGGAAGGTCCTCTATGACTATGGGAATTGCTCATTCCGTTTTGTTCCGTTAACAAACATAGCCGTCATAGGCAATTCTTGTTTCTTATTGGTCGATTTCTAAAACAGCTTTTCCTCTGAAACCGCTTGGCCAAATGATATGAAACTTGGTAAGAAGCATCTATGGAAGGTCCTCTATAGATATTGCTCATTTCGTTTTGATCCATTAAAAACATGGCTGTCACAGGCAATTCTTGTTTTAGATTGGTCACTTTCTAAAATTCTTCTTCCCTGAAACTGCTTTGCCAAAATGAACCGAAATTTGGTGGGAAGCACCTATAGGCTATGGAAGGTTCTGTATTAAGTTTCCTCAGAGCAGAATGAAAGGTGAGCTGAGCCTCTAGTTTTGTGTTGTCTTATTATATGTCTGTGTTCTGAGTTCCGTGTTGTGATGTCTGTTACGATTTCTGCATACTCTGTTCGTCTTTACCACCAGTTGTTTGTCGGAGGTCTCATGTCTTATTTACGTTATTTGTATTTGTTTACATATAGTGGTGTCCAACACATATTATGTTGTGTTTTTGTTTTGTTTTACTGCGTCTTGTGTACCCTATGTTGCCAGCTTCTCTGGATTGTCCATTTTTTATTGCCCCTTTGGTATAATTTTCTAAGATTTATTTACAGATAAATTATATTGTAAATATACATTGTATATATAAAAAAATAAGAAAAAATAGGACAGTACTTGCAAGTACTGTAGTGCCCCTTTTATAAGACCACCCTTTCTGCAATGACAAAATTGTCTTATTAGAAGGGTGGCTTCTCTTGAGGATGACAATTTTTACTGTCTCGGTGCATCTGAAATCTAGCCTGATAAGACGAGGGCTACTGTACATCTTTGTTAGATTAAGTGTTTGTATATTTGTATCAAGGAGTCTTTTGATGAATTATATTTGTTAGTTGTAAGACTGATAAAAAATCTGGAAAATCCTCCCACAAGATTTTAGGCATAATAAAACTGTTGGTTTTTGTTTCTTTTACCATTAGTAGCAGCAGCTGTCCACTAGCTCTCTCGTACATGACATATTTAACTATTAATCTACATGTACACAGCTGTATTTCAATGTCCATTTAGGTCACTGGGTATCTTTTGGTACGAAACAAGATATAATCTAGGCCAGAGTTTTATGACATTTACCAATAAAAATTTTAATTTTGTACTTTAATATAAATTTGGGAAGAAATGGTCAATAATCATTTAAGTTATATATCTTTCATTTTTTTTCTTATATAGAATAAATGTGAGTTATGAAAATCACAAATTATAATAGAATATTAATGGAAAAACAAAAAATACTGCACCGTCGTAACAGTTCCAAAACCAAATCAAAAAATTGTAGAAAGGGACAGAATTGATACACTGTACCCAGAAAACACATTAACATGACACTCACTTTCATGGCACTTCAGTCCAATCACAAGAAGGTAATAAATTTAATATACCAAGGAAATGAATGCATATTGTATACAATGTCTTTTATGTTTTAGCTTTCGATGTCTGAATTAGCAAAGCAGGCAATAGCAAAACTGGAAACCAGAAAGTACCAGTCTATTAAAGAGAAATCTGTAACAGTTACCACCCCTACCTCCGACATGTATAGTCAGGCATCTAGTGTTGATAGTTGTGCAATATGTTTAGAAGAATATCATGAGGGACAGGTATGTGACAAGAGTTAGCTTCCTTACATTTGATGAATATAGTCTTAAACATCGAGTTTTGATAGTTTTAAAATATGGTAGCAGAATATCGCGTGACAAATATTCAATTATATCATGGAGAGAAGAATGTACTTTTTGATTAAATGATGGAGACGTCTCCTGTGATTAGATGATGGAGACATCTCCTTTGATTAGATGATGGAGACGTCTCCTTTGATTGGATGATGGAGACGTCTCCTTTGATTAGATGATGGAGACGTCTCCTTTGATTGGATGATGGAGACGTCTCCTTTGATTAAATGATGGAGACATCTCCTTTGTACTAAACCCAGCATATTTTTAAACCAGATGTTTATAGTGATAGCTCACTGAAACAAGAGTCTTTGTACAGATACGTCAGTTTATACTCTGACACATTATCCTGACTCTTGAGCCAAGCTGTCAATTCTGAATTCTTGAAGGAGAAATAGCAAATACCCATGTTATATCATTTGGTTTGACCTTGACAAGTGAGTGAACACATTATCTTTAGAGCGGTTTGACCTTGACAAGTGAGTGAACACATTATCTTTAGAGCGGTTTGACTTGACAAGTGAGTGAACACATTATCTTTAGAGCGGTTTGACTTGACAAGTGAGTGAACACATTATCTTTAGAGCGGTTTGACTTGACAAGTGAGTGAACACATTATCTTTAGAGCGGTTTGACTTGACAAGTGAGTGAACACATTATCTTTAGAGCGGTTTGACTTGACAAGTGAGTGAACACATTATCTTTAGAGCGGTTTGACTTGACAAGTGAGTGAACACATTATCTTTAGAGCAGTTTGACTTGACTAGTGAGGGAACACATTATCTTTAGAGCTCGATATGAGCATGCTATAATTATTTAGCCACCAAGAAGATCTCTTATATGTATCTCACATTGATAGTTGTATAACATGTCCAGAAGAATATCACATTGTATTGTAAGTATCTGTAAATATCACCCTGCTACCTCATATGTACAATAATTGATTGGAACAGTATCATTCTGGGACTTTCGTACTACAGAATGATGTCCTTGACTGAAAATACTGGGCACCGATCAAGGCTTAACAAATGGAATCTACTATTGTTATTAAGCTATCTTTTCAGGTTTTATGCATCAATTCTAGAGTTCAAAGGGCATTATCAAATATATTTATTTGACATGATAGTTCTTTGTTTTATGCTAAACCACCATCTTATTTACAACTGACCGCCATGATATAACTGAAATATTGTTGAAAGTGGCCTTAAACACCATAACCTGAACCCCCTAACCCATCTTATTTACAAACTTGATGACATTATTTTTGTTTGTAGGTTTTACGAGTGTTGCCATGTTCCCACCAGTTTCACAGCATGTGTGTAGATCAATGGTTGGTCAACCGCCATCTTTATTTACAAACTTTTTGACATTACATTATTTTTGTTTGTAGGTTTTACGAGTGTTGCCGTGTTCCCATGAGTTTCACAGTATATGTGTAGATCCATGGTTGGTCAATCACAGAACTTGTCCATTCTGTATGTACAATATTATTGGTAAGTAAACTACTGTTGCATATTACATAGACTTTATAAACGATGTTATAGAAACTAATGCATGTAATTGAAATATATTATAGATTAAATGGTGAGCATTCAGCAGTTTTTTTCTACAGGCAAGCATCCCACTGCATGTACAAATTGCATGCAGTCAGACCTGGCTTATGTGACCATCCAAAGGAACACCTATATGTCGTCATATAAGACTGGTTGTCACGAAATACAAGTGAACTTAATATAAAATGCACTATGAAGGGAAATGATTGATTGGTGTTTAGCATCAATTTTAGCAATATTTCAGCTATTTCGTGGATTGAACACATTTTACCAATTAATTCGAAGGGAAATGAAATTTGGTCACTTAATACAGGTGGTTACTAAGACAAGTTTGTCTGTAATTTGTAAGTAATGTACTGGTACATATTTCAGTCATACAAACAAAAATATTTCAGTCATAATCTCTAATCAACATACAAACAAAAATATTTCAGTCATAATCAACAGCATGTTAATAGAATGTATTGGATTCTAACGGCAAGGATACAGAGGTCACATGAAACATGTGACAAACAAGATTTCAGTTCTACTATATACTACTACCAGTTGACAAAATTTGTTATTTTGAATTACTGAGTTCCTCCAGCAAGTAACCCACGTATTTAATCTCAAATATATAGTGCTTTCAATATTGTATATAATAAATATTAAATGCTTGAATTATTATCAAAGATTATGTAAATTGCTTAAATTCTACTTTCAGAACAAAACGAGTCGCAACAGTCTTCAAGAGCCCAACAGACAGAACTCAGAACTTCAGACCAAAGACAATTTTATCAGCTACCTCCGCAAATACAGACAGATTTTCGCCAAATTTCACATTCCCAATATTTACATTATTTAAATTATCATTCAGAACTACACAATGCATGTACTTCCTGTGAAGGGACTGTAGGATCTTCTGTTTCATCATGCAATTCGTGTTATCACGAACATTATCGAAATGCTCACCAAAATTTTTATCAAGAACCATTGCCTCATAACTACTATCAATCATTGCAGCAATCATGTTGTGCAAAAAAAGTGAATAGAACTACAGAAATTGGTCGTGTTTTTCCATGCAATTCTTCATTCGTAAACTCAGGGATATCATACTCGCATCACATTACAGCATCGTCAGTTCATCATCATCATACAAACAGCTGTCACACTCACAGACAAATCCGTAACTCGACTCATCATTACTATTTAGGGCAAAGCACACGATTATTCCGATATAAAATGAAAAATGCATCGGGTCGAACTTGCGATAGTGAACCAGAATATAATTCTGGAAAAGACGTTAGTATTAAAGCTCAGTTTGGTAGTTGTAGCAGCGACAGTTGTTCCGACCGAAATCCGAGCAGTAGTAGTTTAGAATGTCCAGAATGTGTTCAACGATGTGATAATTATGTTGTCGATAGCAACCATAGTACATGTGGTAGTAGTGAAAACCATGAATGTAGTGACAACACAAGTTACGATTCTAATGTATTTTGGGGTGGTGCTCCCGATCAATTGTGTACAGATTTAAGCTCGTCTATTTCGGAGTTGTCTTGTCACAAAGATGTCTGTGAATGTTTAACTTGTCAAAATGAAAACCGAGATGAGAATTCAGGGAAATTGTGCAGGAAATATTGTGATAATAAAAACAGTACTTCGTCGCTTAACCTCAGTGAACTAAGTGGTTGTGACACAATTTGTAGTGCAGAAAATGATTCTAATTTTAGCACTTGCGACAGCTGTCAATCTGTAGATTGTTTGTTGAATTTAAGTGAGATTTCAGGACTTACAGCAGACGACAGCAGTGATACTTCTTCTTCTAGTCATGTTATTGATAATTTTCATTGTTGTCATGCATGTAACCATGAAAATTTTCAAAATGAATCATTAACTAATATTTCTTTAAAAACAAATACACTCCCAAAGAGGAAGAAATATTCATCTACTCTACCGAGAGGGAGATCATACGGTTTTGTTCAGTGTGCAAACTGTAAAAGTCATTCAGTGGAAGAGCAACTAACTCACCTTAAAATGTCCAATTGTATTCATAAGCAAGTTCAATTTGGAAAATTACTGCAGACCTCAATTTTGAATGAACATTCTCAACCTACAAACCATGATAGGAAAAAGCAAAGTTACAACCATAATACTCAGGGCGATATCAATAAATTATTACAGGGCAATAATGAATTACATATTGCCCCAAAAACTTTGACTAGAGAAAAGTCATCTTTGAAGAATTTGACTGGTGGTTTACTTCCTAATTTTCGATTGAGCAGATCATGTGATATTTTGCCGACAGTCAGGAATAATGTTGACCAAAATGGCGAGCATATTATTTACAAACAACCGAAACACATAACAAAAGATTCTGTTGTTAAAGCTACATTACAAGGTAATTATATTGAATTTAGAAAGCTATTTCATGTTTTAATACATCTGACAGTTATATCATATGGTTCAGGGTGTTTGACACAACTTTCATGGTGAAAAGTTTTATCTATATACATTGTATCAAGTACACCTCGACAAGTTACATCTCAATTAAATGATGATGATAATGTCTACTTTTTTCCCAGACAAACAGCTGGATTTTTATAGTGCTAGATCAACCGAGCAACAGTCCACTGGTAGACATGTCCCTCCACTGTAATGCAGTATCCTGATTCCTAGCCGACTAGTTTGCTCTTTCTCCTTAATGTTGCATGCTTAGTGGAAAAACAGCAACTACCAATTTTATAGTCTTTGGTTTGGCCCAACGAGATATGATCTACTACTTTATAGTCTTTGGTTTGGCCCACCGAGATACGATCTACTACTTTATAGTCTTTGGTTTGGCCCACCGAGATACGATCTACCATTTTATAGTCTTTGGTTTGGCCCACCGAGATACGATCTACTACTTTATAGTCTTTGGTTTGGCCCACCGAGATATGATCTACCACTTTATAGTCTTTGGTTTGGCCCACCGAGATACGATCTACTACTTTATAGTCTTTGGTTTGGCCCACCGAGATACGATCTACTACTTTATAGTCTTTGGTTTGGCCCACTGAGATACGATCTACTACTTTATAGTCTTTGGTTTGGCCCACCGAGATACGATCTACCACTTTATAGTCTTTGGTTTGGCCCACCGAGATACGATCTACCACTTTATAGTCTTTGGTTTGGCCCACCGAGATACGATCTACTACTTTATAGTCTTTGGTTTGGCCCACCGAGATACGATTTACCACTTTATAGTCTTTGGTTTGGCCCACCGAGATACGATCTACCACTTTATAGTCTTTGGTTTGGCCCACCGAGATACGTTCTACCACTTTATAGTCTTTGGTTTGGCCCACCGAGATACGATCTACTACTTTATAGTCTTTGGTTTGGCCCACCGAGATACGATCTACCACTTTATAGTCTTTGGTTTGGCCCACCGAGATACGATCTACCACTTTATAGTCTTTGGTTTGGCCCACCGAGATACGATCTACTACTTTATAGTCTTTGGTTTGGCCCAACGAGATACGATCTACTACTTTATAGTCTTTGGTTTGGCCCACCGAGATATGATCTACCACTTTATAGTCTTTGGTTTGGCCCACCGAGATACGATCTACTACTTTATAGTCTTTGGTTTGGCCCACCGAGATACGATCTACTACTTTATAGTCTTTGGTTTGGCCCACCATGATACGATCTACTACTTTCAAGGTGAGCATGCTAACCATTACACCACAGATACAATTTCAGCTTTAATGGTGATAGGTTTACTGATTACATTGGTAGACCATATGATCACAACCATGAGGGCTTGAAGTTGCATCATGGCTGTCAGTATTATTTGTAGAGTTATTATTTATAAAGAAGCATGTCATGAGTAACGGACGGTAACTAACTTTTTATCACAGATAAGGGAACATCTCAAACTGATGGAGGAGACTTGCTCTGCCCATTCTAGCCCCCTATTCAATGGGAAATAGATTTTTAATTAGTCTAGATATTGTATAAGAATTGTTGAGTTGGTCCCTTATATTGAATTTATATTCCCATTAATTTTCAGCTAACCATCTAAACCTAAATTTAGACAGTTAAATCAGTTTACAAAAAGTTAGTTACAGGAAAACCTGTCTAAACCGAACCTTAAATAAATCAGATTCCTGTATAAACGGAACCTTAAATAAAGTTCCAAATATGGAAATCTTTCTTAATTTAACCTGTATAATCCGAACACTTGTCTATTCTGAAGGAAAAAGTTGACAAACATAGACAGGTTTCACTATGTAGTCAGTCTGACAGACTAGCCCAAACAGCATTTTAGAAGAAATTTTTCTATTTGATTAAGCAAATTTTATGCAATTTTTACTCGACTGGGGCTTAGGGCTAGTGTTTTTTTGGTGCAGACTGTGTAGTTGTCCTTTATGTGTATGAAAATTATTGACAATAGGTTTATTCTGTCTATTTTAGTATCAATTGTAATACATGTATTTTTTTATCTCTATTTTAGGATCAACAGTTACAGTTTTTCTCAAAGATGCTGAAGATTACAGAAATGAAAATGCTGTTTAAAGAAACCAGACTGCTAACTTATATGTTAAACATTCTATAATTAACATGTAAAAATAAAATTTATTCTTCTGGCTCCAACCGTATGACCAAAATAATAACAACCCTTTTTTCGGATTACATTTTTTCATTCTTTGTGAATTCTATTTGAATGCCAACATTTCATTAAAAATTGAAGTTGTTTTTTTTTTTTTTTTTTTTTTCCCCACAGCTGTCACAGTAAAGCAACATGCACTAGTTAGTTACTGAGCTGATGAAACAGAAGTGTATTGTTACAATTTTTACAGACTAAATTAAATGACAGAAAGACAAAACATTGATTTTGGGATTTTCAATTTTGACATATTATATCATTCTTATATGGTATACTTAATTACAAGTACTTATTATAACAAAATGCAAATAATTTTTTATTTTGACTATGATACTTTTTACTTCTATAGAATTATGGCTCTTGAAAATTTTAAAAGAACCAAATTATTTCATCTCCAGACGATATTTTATCAGTTGCCATATACGGGTACCAATCTACGATTGATTTATATCAGCTGATTTATGTGGTTAAAATCGTTCCTTCACACATATTGTGTATGTATGCTTGTATTTCTTTAAGTTTTTTTGACAAATATAAACTAGAATTAAGGGGTCTTTCGAGCCATTGATTAATATCATTAAGGGATGGGGAATGGTTTTTAGCCTATCGATGCATATTAATGTAAATTCCTGCTTTCTTGATATCGCCTTGACAACTAGTAAAGTGTTTTATTTACATAATATTTGTCTTGCGACATTGGTGTTGATTCATTTTGTCTTTAAAATTAAATATTACTGTATTCAGTTTCTATCTTTTACTCAATACTTTAAATTAAACGTTTCCCAAATTTTCCCACAATTTAAATATCTTGTTTAATATTGTATGTGAATTCATTTTAATTTTATAGTGATGCCAAAAAATATATTGGTTTGGCCTAATAGAATATTATATACTACATTGTGTATATTTTCTTGAACTTGTCAGAAACACATTTTCATTGTATACGTTTTTGCATTACACATGGCCAGTATATTGTGAATGTTTTTTGTAATGGAGATTAAAAATGTATGTACGTGTATACCTCTTCATCCCATGATCGCATTTCTGATATACAACACGATTTTACATGAATTGTCATTTTTTTATATGACCGCAAAATTTTTACGGTTGTTTTACGTTAATTTCATATGACAAACAATATGTCAATTTTCTGATGAACCCTCATGCTAAAATATTGAGGGACCATCGTGGTCGTGATCGTATGGTAGTTTGATTTACAACTACCTGTGCAATCAGTGCCAATCACCATTAAAGTTGTGAGTTTGAACCCTGTTCAAGACGAGGTGTACTCGATACAACATTATGTGATAAAGTTTGTTGGTGGTTTTCTCTGGGTACACCGGTTTCCTCCACCAATAAAACTGACCGCCACGATATAACTGAACTATTGTTGAAAGTGATGTTAAGCAAAATAAACCAACCCACCAACCTCATCCTAAAATATTGAATGGTATGCATACGATAAATGGGAATTATGGGATCACGAAGCAAAAAAATATCACCCATCGGGCCAGACCCTTTAAATAATGAATTGTATATTAAATTGTCATAGCAGCATGTGTGAAAAAAAAATAATTTCTCTTTGGATTAATTGAATTTATTCTAATTTTTATCACATTATAAAAACATGTTCCTACATATATTACATCTTGTATTATCACCATGGACACAACTATATTTTGAGGTTTAACAGAAAGACGTCTTTTTACGAGACCAGGATCCTTTGTTATTTTTTTATTATGATAAACCTTTTGTAACGGTAAACAGTTTTAGAGGTTCCTAGAATTTGGAGGCAACCAAAATTGTGATCATGGTGAAATAAATTAATTTTAGAGTCACATGCCATTTTATACATGTTTTGATTGATTTAAAAAGTTGAGGTTATTTGTCAGTGTACGGAATTGAAAAATAGACGTCATTCTCAAGGCGTTCCGTGCCGTTGTCATCAGGTGATTTTCTTTAAATGAGACACATTTGGGGTTATTTAAATTTATTTCCAATTATTTGCCTTATTTTGAAAAAATAAATATATTTTTCAATATCATAACAAAAAAAGTTTGAATTAATTTATAAGGATTGATCCCAATTTTTGTTCGGTTCATGAAGAAATAACCTCAATCAGGTTGTACACACCGTGTAACCCGCATCTTTTCCTATCGGGTTACATATGCAAATTAAACTCTTAACATTAACTTTAACATCCATCTTTTGTCACTTACAAATTCTTCTCTGTATTGATATTCGAATGACTAAATAATGTAAAAAAAAAAAAAGAAGGAAATTACTCTAAATTTCAACCAATTAATGTACACTCTTGTTCAAATACAGTGAAACCTGTCGTAATTGAACCAGTCTCGGGACCAGCTTTTATGTTCGGAATAGACAGGTGTTCAGTTTATACAGGGTAAATTATCTTAAGATTTCCTAAATTTGGACTTTATAGAGTTTGGTTTTTAAAGGATTCCGTTTTATTCAGGGTTCAATTTCGACAGGTTTCATTATATTGGTAATGCATTACCGTTAGTCTGGGTCTTCCTCCAATGAAAATGTTTTAAAGTTTGTTGTCATAATAAATGTTTGTTTGTTGTTATGTAACTAGGCAGTCTGTACTATTTATTTGTTACCTTTAAGACCAATTTCTGTTTACATTTTGTTATATTGTTTCACTCTGTTAATAACTTTGTGGAATGTCAACTTATTAAACGAAAGTTAAATTATGATGATGACTTTTTTTTTTTATGCCTGTTGGCGATATGGCATATCAAGATTAAACATTTTAAAAAAGGAAATACGGAAATGGTCAACATGAAGACCAACCGCAACAGTACAAACCAATCATTAATACAAAAGACAGAAATGACCAACAATAATACCAAAAAAAATTAAAAAGAAAAAAAAAGAGGCAGGTAGTAATCGAAGTCCTAGTTTGTGACAGGCACAAAAATGTGGCAGGGTTAAATCAATTAAACAATAAGTTTCTTAGTTTACCCTTAACAAATAGTTTATGAATTACCTGTTAAGTTCTCCATAGAATTTGGATCTATTCTACAAGGGTGTTACTAAAAGGCGGAAATGGAAAGCGAAACGGAAAGAAATGCACAAATGGACTGAATGAGTGAGTGATTGCTGTTTAAGGCCAACTCAATGAAATGATGATGAGATCCGCTTTGTACTAGACCAACACGCTTAGTTTTTTTAGTGCTAGCTCATTGAAACAACAGTCAATGGATAGACATATATGCATGTCGCCCCACTTGGACACATTATCCTGATTCCAAGCCAACCACTTGTTGCTTTTTCTCCTTAATGCTGCATACTTAGCGGAGAAGCAACACATACCAATTGTATAGTCTTTGGTTTGACCCAATCGGGGCTTGAACCCACGATCTACCACACTCAAGAGGAACACGCTAACCATCACACCACCGATGTAGTTTAGGGAGTCTACAAGAGTAAATTAATAGAAAAGACAATATGCCCGGTTTTTGAGGAATATAACCGATAAAAGTCTAATAATTAGACTTTACCAGTTATATTAGACAAATCCTGTTTATATTCGTAGTGGTACGCCCTTTTATATTCGACAAATCTTGATATTTTTCATGGAAGCATTATATTTATCGTGGTCGTTTTATATTAGACGAATCTTTTTATACTCGTCTAGGTCGTGTTATTTGCCGTGGTCTTTTATATTCGTCATGGTGGCATTATATTCATCTGTCGTTTTATATTAGAATATAGACAAATCTTTTTATATTGGGCATTTACTAGTTAAATTGCACGGTCATCTAGCCCACCTGCTGAGCAGATAAATTATGTAATACTGTCTATAAGAGGAATAGCTCTAAGTCGTGAAACACAATTTCATTACACATTTGACAAGTAGTGTTAGCTAGATAAAATGACTAAATATATTATCCTAATAATTACATCTGTAGGCAGTACTTATTTCCTGCTATAATTCACAGGTGCATCAATTTTTTATAATGTTTTTTTCCATCATTTTTAGTATGAAAACTAATATTAATACCAAAGATAAAATTAAAGAATTGAACTATTTTCATTTCGGCAGAAAATTACGAATAAATAATATTACAAAATAATTGTTAACATTTGGTACATACACAGAATGTACACTTGCATAGGTAAAATTTCACCAGGAAACGAGTACATATTTATTTCCACCTGTATAATAATAACGGGGCATGGACAATTGTTTTATTGCTTCATCACAACGGGAATTCTTGTATTTCTCATTAAAAATCTCGGACCGTTATGTACCATATGAGTGACTAAACAAAACTGAAACATACAGCACCAAATTTGAAATATTACAAGTATGACGGATAAGATGTCTTTTTAAATACATGCTATGTGAATGGTGAGTGTTTTAAAGGGGGGGGGGATATGTGCACGGAAGAACGTAAAAGATCCAATCTGTAGTATTTTACCCAACACTCCATCTTTTCCAGTGGCAGTCAAAATTTGTTTACCCGTTTCCGGTCGGTTTGTTTTATCTTGTTCAATTTGATTTTATTGTTTTAACTTGTTCTCGTCCTGGTAATGCATGAGGTATTAGCGACTGGACGTTAAACATACAACAAATTGAACAATGAATGAATCAATCAAAATATTTGAAAATGATTCTCATTCTTAATCATGTCAACGGAAACCTTTTTATTATCGTAAACTTTGAGTACTACTAATTTCTCACAAGTTTGTAAAGGTATTTAATCAACTAAATTTTCTACTCGATTCATATCGCCATTAAAGTTCTGAGCTGTCTTATCGGGAGGGGGCTAGCTTGTTATATTTAGGTAATTACTGACATGTGGCCCAAAAGGGAGCTGAAATATATGAAAAAGTGTCAAAAGGAGAAAATGTTTAGAAATCGACCAATTAGAAACAAGAATTGCCTGTGGCAGCCATGTTTGTTAACGGATTGAAACGAAATGTGCAATCTTCAGAGGACCTTCCATAGATGCTTCCTACCAAGTTTCGGTTCATTTGGTCAAGTGGTTTCACGAGAAGATTTTTATAAATCAACCAATCAGAAACAAGTATTGCCTGTGGCGGCCATGTTTGTTAACGGATTGGGACAAAATGAGCACTCTTTATAGAGGACCTTCCATAACTGCTTCCTACCAAGTTTCGGTTCATTTGGCTATGTGGTTTTAGAGGAGAAGATTAAAATGTGAAAAGTTAACAGACGACGGACTCCAAGTGATGGCAAAAGCTCATATTGCCTTTGGCAAGGTGGACTAAGGACTAAGTAAATAAATCATGATGATGCCCCATTGGTTGATTGTATGTATACAATGTTATATGCATCTTACCTTTGTGTTCAACTGTCCATTTATGTTATATTACAGTCCATATAAAATCACTGTGATGATAGAATGTATAACAATGAACTGAGATCAGTGCAGAGACATTAAATATGATACAATCACTGTGATGATAGAATACATAACAATGAACTGAGATCAATGCAGAGACATTAAATATGATACAATCACTGTGATGATAGAATACATAACAATGAACTGAGATCAGTGCAGAGACATTAAATATGATACAATCACTGTGATGATAGAATGTATAACAATGAACTGAGATCAATGCAGAGACATTAAATATGATACAATCACTGTGATGATAGAATGTATAACAATGAACTGAGATCAGTGCAGAGACATTAAATATGATACAATCACTGTGATGATAGAATACATAACAATGAACTAAGATCAGTGTAGAGACATTAAATATGATACAATCACTGTGATGATAGAATACATAACAATGAACTGAGATCAGTGGAGAGACATTAAATATGATACAATCACTGTGATGATAGAATACATAACAATGAACTGAGATCAGTGTAGAGACATTAAATATGATACAATCACTGTGATGATAGAATGTATAACAATGAACTGAGATCAATGCAGAGACATTAAATATGATACAATCACTGTGATGATAGAATACATAACAATGAACTGAGATCAGTGCAGAGACATTAAATATGATACAATCACTGTGATGATAGAATGCATAACAATGAACTGAGATCAGTGGAGAGACATTAAATATGATACAATCACTGTGATGATAGAATGCATAACAATGAACTGAGATCAGTGCAGAGACATTAAATATGATACAATCACTGTGATGATAGAATACATAACAATGAACTGAGATCAGTGGAGAGACATTAAATATGATACAATCACTGTGATGATAGAATACATAACAATGAACTGAGATCAGTGCAGAGACATTAAATATGATACAATCACTGTGATGATAGAATGTATAACAATGAACTGAGATCAGTGCAGAGACATTAAATATGATACAATCACTGTGATGATAGAATGTATAACAATGAACTGAGATCAGTGGAGAGACATTAAATATGATACAATCACTGTGATGATAGAATACATAACAATGAACTGAGATCAATGCAGAGACATTAAATATGATACAATCACTGTGATGATAGAATACATAACAATGAACTGAGATCAGTGCAGAGACATTAAATATGATACAATCACTGTGATGATAGAATGTATAACAATGAACTGAGATCAGTGTAGAGACATTAAATATGATACAATCACTGTGATGATAGAATACATAACAATGAACTGAGATCAGTGGAGAGACATTAAATATGATACAATCACTGTGATGATAGAATACATAACAATGAACTGAGATCAGTGGAGAGACATTAAATATGATACAATCACTGTGATGATAGAATACATAACAATGAACTGAGATCAGTGGAGAGACATTAAATATGATACAATCACTGTGATGATAGAATACATAACAATGAACTGAGATCAGTGGAGAGACATTAAATATGATACAATCACTGTGATGATAGAATACATAACAATGAACTGAGATCAGTGCAGAGACATTAAATATGATACAATCACTGTGATGATAGAATACATAACAATGAACTGAGATCAATGCAGAGACATTAAATATGATACAATCACTGTGATGATAGAATACATAACAATGAACTGAGATCAGTGCAGAGACATTAAATATGATACAATCACTGTGATGATAGAATACATAACAATGAACTGAGATCAGTGGAGAGACATTAAATATGATACAATCACTGTGATGATAGAATACATAACAATGAACTGAGATCAGTGCAGAGACATTAAATATGATACAATCACTGTGATGATAGAATGTATAACAATGAACTGAGATCAATGCAGAGACATTAAATATGATACAATCACTGTGATGATAGAATACATAACAATGAACTGAGATCAGTGCAGAGACATTAAATATGATACAATCACTGTGATGATAGAATACATAACAATGAACTGAGATCAATGCAGAGACATTAAATATGATACAATCACTGTGATGATAGAATACATAACAATGAACTGAGATCAGTGCAGAGACATTAAATATGATACAATCACTGTGATGATAGAATACATAACAATGAACCGAGATCAGTGCAGAGACATTAAATATGATACAATCACTGTGATGATAGAATACATAACAATGAACTGAGATCAGTGCAGAGACATTAAATATGATACAATCACTGTGATGATAGAATGTATAACAATGAACCGAGATCAGTGCAGAGACATTAAATATGATACAATCACTGTGATGATAGAATGCATAACAATGAACTGAGATCAGTGTAGAGACATTAAATATGATACAATCACTGTGATGATAGAATGTATAACAATGAACTGAGATCAGTGCAGAGACATTAAATATGATACAATCACTGTGATGATAGAATGCATAACAATGAACCGAGATCAGTGCAGAGACATTAAATATGATACAATCACTGTGATGATAGAATGCACAACAATGAACTGAGATCAGTGTAGAGACATTAAATATGATACAATCACTGTGATGATAGAATACATAACAATGAACCGAGATCAGTGGAGAGACATTAAATATGATACAATCACTGTGATGATAGAATACATAACAATGAACTGAGATCAGTGGAGAGACATTAAATATGATACAATCACTGTGATGATAGAATACATAACAATGAACTGAGATCAGTGGAGAGACATTAAATATGATACAATCACTGTGATGATAGAATACATAACAATGAACTGAGATCAGTGGAGAGACATTAAATATGATACAATCACTGTGATGATAGAATACATAACAATGAACTGAGATCAGTGGAGAGACATTAAATATGATACAATCACTGTGATGATAGAATACATAACAATGAACTGAGATCAGTGGAGAGACATTAAATATGATACAATCACTGTGATGATAGAATACATAACAATGAACTGAGATCAATGCAGAGACATTAAATATGATACAATCACTGTGATGATAGAATGTATAACAATGAACTGAGATCAATGCAGAGACATTAAATATGATACAATCACTGTGATGATAGAATACATAACAATGAACTGAGATCAGTGGAGAGACATTAAATATGATACAATCACTGTGATGATAGAATACATAACAATGAACTGAGATCAGTGGAGAGACATTAAATATGATACAATCACTGTGATGATAGAATACATAACAATGAACTGAGATCAGTGGAGAGACATTAAATATGATACAATCACTGTGATGATAGAATGCATAACAATGAACCGAGATCAGTGCAGAGACATTAAATATGATACAATCACTGTGATGATAGAATGCATAACAATGAACCGAGATCAGTGCAGAGACATTAAATATGATACAATCACTGTGATGATAGAATGCACAACAATGAACTGAGATCAGTGTAGAGACATTAAATATGATACAATCACTGTGATGATAGAATACATAACAATGAACCGAGATCAGTGGAGAGACATTAAATATGATACAATCACTGTGATGATAGAATACATAACAATGAACTGAGATCAGTGGAGAGACATTAAATATGATACAATCACTGTGATGATAGAATACATAACAATGAACTGAGATCAGTGGAGAGACATTAAATATGATACAATCACTGTGATGATAGAATACATAACAATGAACTGAGATCAGTGGAGAGACATTAAATATGATACAATCACTGTGATGATAGAATACATAACAATGAACTGAGATCAATGCAGAGACATTAAATATGATACAATCACTGTGATGATAGAATGTATAACAATGAACTGAGATCAATGCAGAGACATTAAATATGATACAATCACTGTGATGATAGAATACATAACAATGAACTGAGATCAGTGGAGAGACATTAAATATGATACAATCACTGTGATGATAGAATGCATAACAATGAACTGAGATCAGTGTAGAGACATTAAATATGATACAATCACTGTGATGATAGAATGCACAACAATGAACTGAGATCAGTGGAGAGACATTAAATATGATACAATCACTGTGATGATAGAATACATAACAATGAACTGAGATCAGTGGAGAGACATTAAATATGATACAATCACTGTGATGATAGAATACATAACAATGAACTGAGATCAGTGGAGAGACATTAAATATGATACAATCACTGTGATGATAGAATACATAACAATGAACTGAGATCAGTGGAGAGACATTAAATATGATACAATCACTGTGATGATAGAATACATAACAATGAACTGAGATCAGTGGAGAGACATTAAATATGATACAATCACTGTGATGATAGAATACATAACAATGAACTGAGATCAGTGGAGAGACATTAAATATGATACAATCACTGTGATGATAGAATACATAACAATGAACTGAGATCAGTGGAGAGACATTAAATATGATACAATCACTGTGATGATAGAATACATAACAATGAACTGAGATCAGTGGAGAGACATTAAATATGATACAATCACTGTGATGATAGAATACATAACAATGAACTGAGATCAGTGGAGAGACATTAAATATGATACAATCACTGTGATGATAGAATGTATAACAATGAACTGAGATCAGTGCAGAGACATTAAATATGATACAATCACTGTGATGATAGAATACATAACAATGAACTGAGATCAGTGGAGAGACATTAAATATGATACAATCACTGTGATGATAGAATACATAACAATGAACTGAGATCAGTAGAGAGACATTAAATATGATACAATCACTGTGATGATAGAATACATAACAATGAACTGAGATCAATGCAGAGACATTAAATATGATACAATCACTGTGATGATAGAATGTATAACAATGAACTGAGATCAGTGCAGAGACATTAAATATGATACAATCACTGTGATGATAGAATACATAACAATGAACTGAGACCAGTGGAGAGACATTAAATATGATACAATCACTGTGATGATAGAATACATAACAATGAACTGAGATCAATGCAGAGACATTAAATATGATACAATCACTGTGATGATAGAATACATAACAATGAACTGAGATCAGTGGAGAGACATTAAATATGATACAATCACTGTGATGATAGAATACATAACAATGAACTGAGATCAGTGGAGAGACATTAAATATGATACAATCACTGTGATGATAGAATACATAACAATGAACTGAGATCAGTGGAAAGACATTAAATATGATACAATCACTGTGATGATAGAATACATAACAATGAACTGAGATCAGTGGAGAGACATTAAATATGATACAATCACTGTGATGATAGAATGTATAACAATGAACTGAGATCAGTGCAGAGACATTAAATATGATACAATCACTGTGATGATAGAATACATAACAATGAACTGAGATCAGTGGAGAGACATTAAATATGATACAATCACTGTGATGATAGAATACATAACAATGAACTGAGATCAGTGCAGAGACATTAAATATGATACAATCACTGTGATGATAGTATGCATAACAATGAACTGAGATCAGTGGAGAGACATTAAATATGATACAATCACTGTGATGATAGAATGTATAACAATGAACTGAGATCAGTGCAGAGACATTAAATATGATACAATCACTGTGATGATAGTATGCATAACAATGAACTGAGATCAGTGGAGAGACATTAAATATGATACAATCACTGTGATGATAGAATACATAACAATGAACTGAGATCAGTGCAGAGACATTAAATATGATACAATCACTGTGATGATAGAATACATAACAATGAACCGAGATCAGTGCAGAGACATTAAATATGATACAATCACTGTGATGATAGAATACATAACAATGAACTGAGATCAGTGCAGAGACATTAAATATGATACAATCACTGTGATGATAGAATACATAACAATGAACTGAGATCAGTGGAGAGACATTAAATATGATACAATCACTGTGATGATAGAATACATAACAATGAACTGAGATCAGTGCAGAGACATTAAATATGATACAATCACTGTGATGATAGAATGTATAACAATGAACTGAGATCAGTGGAGAGACATTAAATATGATACAATCACTGTGATGATAGAATACATAACAATGAACTGAGATCAGTGCAGAGACATTAAATATGATACAATCACTGTGATGATAGAATACATAACAATGAACTGAGATCAGTGGAGAGACATTAAATATGATACAATCACTGTGATGATAGAATGTATAACAATGAACTGAGATCAGTGCAGAGACATTAAATATGATACAATCACTGTGATGATAGAATGTATAACAATGAACTGAGATCAGTGCAGAGACATTAAATATGATACAATCACTGTGATGATAGTATGCATAACAATGAACTGAGATCAGTGGAGAGACATTAAATATGATACAATCACTGTGATGATAGTATGCATAACAATGAACTGAGATCAGTGGAGAGACATTAAATATGATACAATCACTGTGATGATAGAATGTATAACAATGAACTGAGATCAGTGGAGAGACATTAAATATGATACAATCACTGTGATGATAGAATACATAACAATGAACTGAGATCAGTGGAGAGACATTAAATATGATACAATCACTGTGATGATAGAATACATAACAATGAACCGAGATCAGTGCAGAGACATTAAATATGATACAATCACTGTGATGATAGAATACATAACAATGAACTGAGATCAGTGCAGAGACATTAAATATGATACAATCACTGTGATGATAGAATACATAACAATGAACTGAGATCAGTGGAGAGACATTAAATATGATACAATCACTGTGATGATAGAATACATAACAATGAACTGAGATCAGTGCAGAGACATTAAATATGATACAATCACTGTGATGATAGAATGTATAACAATGAACTGAGATCAGTGGAGAGACATTAAATATGATACAATCACTGTGATGATAGAATACATAACAATGAACTGAGATCAGTGCAGAGACATTAAATATGATACAATCACTGTGATGATAGAATACATAACAATGAACTGAGATCAGTGGAGAGACATTAAATATGATACAATCACTGTGATGATAGAATACATAACAATGAACCGAGATCAATGCAGAGACATTAAATATGATACAATCACTGTGATGATAGAATACATAACAATGAACCGAGATCAATGCAGAGACATTAAATATGATACAATCACTGTGATGATAGAATACATAACAATGAACCGAGATCAATGCAGAGACATTAAATATGATACAATCACTGTGATGATAGAATGCATAACAATGAACTGAGATCAGTGGAGAGACATTAAATATGATACAATCACTGTGATGATAGAATACATAACAATGAACTGAGATCAGTGTAGAGACATTAAATATGATACAATCACTGTGATGATAGAATGCATAACAATGAACTGAGATCAGTGGAGAGACATTAAATATGATACAATCACTGTGATGATAGAATACATAACAATGAACTGAGATCAGTAGAGAGACATTAAATATGATACAATCACTGTGATGATAGAATGCATAACAATGAACTGAGATCAGTGTAGAGACATTAAATATGATACAATCACTGTGATGATAGAATACATAACAATGAACTGAGATCAGTGCAGAGACATTAAATATGATACAATCACTGTGATGATAGAATGTATAACAATGAACTGAGATCAGTGGAGAGACATTAAATATGATACAATCACTGTGATGATAGAATACATAACAATGAACTGAGATCAGTGCAGAGACATTAAATATGATACAATCACTGTGATGATAGAATGTATAACAATGAACCGAGATCAATGCAGAGACATTAAATATGATACAATCACTGTGATGATAGAATGCATAACAATGAACTGAGATCAGTGCAGAGACATTAAATATGATACAATCACTGTGATGATAGAATACATAACAATGAACCGAGATCAATGCAGAGACATTAAATATGATACAATCACTGTGATGATAGTATGCATAACAATGAACTGAGATCAATGCAGAGACATTAAATATGATACAATCACTGTGATGATAGAATACATAACAATGAACTGAGATCAATGGAGAGACATTAAATATGATACAATCACTGTGATGATAGAATACATAACAATGAACTGAGATCAGTGTAGAGACATTAAATATGATACAATCACTGTGATGATAGAATGCATAACAATGAACTGAGATCAGTGGAGAGACATTAAATATGATACAATCACTGTGATGATAGAATGCATAACAATGAACTGAGATCAGTGTAGAGACATTAAATATGATACAATCACTGTGATGATAGAATACATAACAATGAACTGAGATCAGTGGAGAGACATTAAATATGATACAATCACTGTGATGATAGAATACATAACAATGAACTGAGATCAGTGCAGAGACATTAAATATGATACAATCACTGTGATGATAGAATACATAACAATGAACTGAGATCAGTGCAGAGACATTAAATATGATACAATCACTGTGATGATAGAATACATAACAATGAACTGAGATCAGTGGAGAGACATTAAATATGATACAATCACTGTGATGATAGAATGCATAACAATGAACTGAGATCAGTGTAGAGACATTAAATATGATACAATCACTGTGATGATAGAATGCATAACAATGAACTGAGATCAGTGGAGAGACATTAAATATGATACAATCACTGTGATGATAGAATACATAACAATGAACTGAGATCAGTGCAGAGACATTAAATATGATACAATCACTGTGATGATAGAATGCATAACAATGAACTGAGATCAGTGCAGAGACATTAAATATGATACAATCACTGTGATGATAGAATACATAACAATGACCCGAGATCAATGCAGAGACATTAAATATGATACAATCACTGTGATGATAGAATACATAACAATGAACCGAGATCAATGCAGAGACATTAAATATGATACAATCACTGTGATGATAGAATGCATAACAATGAACTGAGATCAATGCAGAGACATTAAATATGATACAATCACTGTGATAATAGAATACATAACAATGAACTGAGATCAATGGAGAGACATTAAATATGATACAATCACTGTGATGATAGAATACATAACAATGAACTGAGATCAGTGTAGAGACATTAAATATGATACAATCACTGTGATGATAGAATGCATAACAATGAACTGAGATCAGTGGAGAGACATTAAATATGATACAATCACTGTGATGATAGAATACATAACAATGAACTGAGATCAGTGGAGAGACATTAAATATGATACAATCACTGTGATGATAGAATGCATAACAATGAACTGAGATCAGTGTAGAGACATTAAATATGATACAATCACTGTGATGATAGAATGTATAACAATGAACTGAAATCAGTGCAGAGACATTAAATATGATACAATCACTGTGATGATAGAATACATAACAATGAACTGAGATCAGTGCAGAGACATTAAATATGATACAATCACTGTGATGATAGAATACATAACAATGAACTGAGATCAGTAGAGAGACATTAAATATGATACAATCACTGTGATGATAGAATACATAACAATGAACTGAGATCAGTGGAGAGACATTAAATATGATACAATCACTGTGATGATAGAATGTATAACAATGAACTGAGATCAGTGCAGAGACATTAAATATGATACAATCACTGTGATGATAGAATACATAACAATGAACTGAGATCAATGCAGAGACATTAAATATGATACAATCACTGTGATGATAGAATACATAACAATGAACTGAGATCAGTGTAGAGACATTAAATATGATACAATCACTGTGATGATAGAATGCATAACAATGAACTGAGATCAGTGGAGAGACATTAAATATGATACAATCACTGTGATGATAGAATGCATAACAATGAACTGAGATCAGTGTAGAGACATTAAATATGATACAATCACTGTGATGATAGAATACATAACAATGAACTGAGATCAGTGGAGAGACATTAAATATGATACAATCACTGTGATGATAGAATACATAACAATGAACTGAGATCAGTGCAGAGACATTAAATATGATACAATCACTGTGATGATAGAATACATAACAATGAACTGAGATCAGTGCAGAGACATTAAATATGATACAATCACTGTGATGATAGAATACATAACAATGAACTGAGATCAGTGGAGAGACATTAAATATGATACAATCACTGTGATGATAGAATGCATAACAATGAACTGAGATCAGTGTAGAGACATTAAATATGATACAATCACTGTGATGATAGAATGCATAACAATGAACTGAGATCAGTGGAGAGACATTAAATATGATACAATCACTGTGATGATAGAATACATAACAATGAACTGAGATCAGTGCAGAGACATTAAATATGATACAATCACTGTGATGATAGAATGCATAACAATGAACTGAGATCAGTGCAGAGACATTAAATATGATACAATCACTGTGATGATAGAATACATAACAATGACCCGAGATCAATGCAGAGACATTAAATATGATACAATCACTGTGATGATAGAATACATAACAATGAACCGAGATCAATGCAGAGACATTAAATATGATACAATCACTGTGATGATAGAATGCATAACAATGAACTGAGATCAATGCAGAGACATTAAATATGATACAATCACTGTGATAATAGAATACATAACAATGAACTGAGATCAATGGAGAGACATTAAATATGATACAATCACTGTGATGATAGAATACATAACAATGAACTGAGATCAGTGTAGAGACATTAAATATGATACAATCACTGTGATGATAGAATGCATAACAATGAACTGAGATCAGTGGAGAGACATTAAATATGATACAATCACTGTGATGATAGAATACATAACAATGAACTGAGATCAGTGGAGAGACATTAAATATGATACAATCACTGTGATGATAGAATGCATAACAATGAACTGAGATCAGTGTAGAGACATTAAATATGATACAATCACTGTGATGATAGAATGTATAACAATGAACTGAGATCAGTGCAGAGACATTAAATATGATACAATCACTGTGATGATAGAATACATAACAATGAACTGAGATCAGTGCAGAGACATTAAATATGATACAATCACTGTGATGATAGAATACATAACAATGAACTGAGATCTGTAGAGAGACATTAAATATGATACAATCACTGTGATGATAGAATACATAACAATGAACTGAGATCAGTGGAGAGACATTAAATATGATACAATCACTGTGATGATAGAATGTATAACAATGAACTGAGATCAGTGCAGAGACATTAAATATGATACAATCACTGTGATGATAGAATACATAACAATGAACTGAGATCAATGCAGAGACATTAAATATGATACAATCACTGTGGTGATAGAATACATAACAATGAACTGAGATCAGTGCAGAGACATTAAATATGATACAATCACTGTGATGATAGAATGCATAACAATGAACTGAGATCAGTGCAGAGACATTAAATATGATACAATCACTGTGATGATAGAATACATAACAATGACCCGAGATCAATGCAGAGACATTAAATATGATACAATCACTGTGATGATAGAATGTATAACAATGAACTGAGATCAGTGCAGAGACATTAAATATGATACAATCACTGTGATGATAGAATACATAACAATGAACTGAGATCAGTGGAGAGACATTAAATATGATACAATCACTGTGATGATAGAATACATAACAATGAACTGAGATCAGTGGAGAGACATTAAATATGATACAATCACTGTGATGATAGAATACATAACAATGAACTGAGATCAGTGCAGAGACATTAAATATGATACAATCACTGTGATGATAGAATACATAACAATGAACTGAGATCAGTGCAGAGACATTAAATATGATACAATCACTGTGATGATAGAATACATAACAATGAACTGAGATCAGTGCAGAGACATTAAATATGATACAATCACTGTGATGATAGAATGTATAACAATGAACTGAGATCAGTGCAGAGACATTAAATATGATACAATCACTGTGATGATAGAATGCATAACAATGAACTGAGATCAGTGCAGAGACATTAAATATGATACAATCACTGTGATGATAGAATACATAACAATGAACCGAGATCAATGCAGAGACATTAAATATGATACAATCACTGTGATGATAGAATACATAACAATGAACCGAGATCAATGCAGAGACATTAAATATGATACAATCACTGTGATGATAGAATGCATAACAATGAACTGAGATCAATGCAGAGACATTAAATATGATACAATCACTGTGATGATAGAATACATAACAATGAACTGAGATCAATGCAGAGACATTAAATATGATACAATCACTGTGATGATAGAATACATAACAATGAACTGAGATCAATGCAGAGACATTAAATATGATACAATCACTGTGATGATAGAATGCATAACAATGAACTGAGATCAGTGCAGAGACATTAAATATGATACAATCACTGTGATGATAGAATACATAACAATGAACTGAGATCAGTGCAGAGACATTAAATATGATACAATCACTGTGATGATAGAATGCATAACAATGAACTGAGATCAGTGCAGAGACATTAAATATGATACAATCACTGTGATGATAGAATACATAACAATGAACTGAGATCAGTGTAGAGACATTAAATATGATACAATCACTGTGATGATAGAATGCATAACAATGAACTGAGATCAGTGCAGAGACATTAAATATGATACAATCACTGTGATGATAGAATACATAACAATGAACTGAGATCAATGCAGAGACATTAAATATGATACAATCACTGTGATGATAGAATGCATAACAATGAACTGAGATCAGTGCAGAGACATTAAATATGATACAATCACTGTGATGATAGAATGCATAACAATGAACTGAGATCAGTGCAGAGACATTAAATATGATACAATCACTGTGATGATAGAATACATAACAATGAACTGAGATCAATGCAGAGACATTAAATATGATACAATCACTGTGATGATAGAATGCATAACAATGAACTGAGATCAGTGCAGAGACATTAAATATGATACAATCACTGTGATGATAGAATACATAACAATGAACTGAGATCAGTGCAGAGACATTAAATATGATACAATCACTGTGATGATAGAATACATAACAATGAACTGAGATCAATGCAGAGACATTAAATATGATACAATCACTGTGATGATAGAATACATAACAATGAACTGAGATCAGTGCAGAGACATTAAATATGATACAATCACTGTGATGATAGAATACATAACAATGAACTGAGATCAGTGGAGAGACATTAAATATGATACAATCACTGTGATGATAGAATGCATAACAATGAACTGAGATCAGTGTAGAGACATTAAATATGATACAATCACTGTGATGATAGAATACATAACAATGAACTGAGATCAGTGCAGAGACATTAAATATGATACAATCACTGTGATGATAGAATGCATAACAATGAACTGAGATCAGTGTAGAGACATTAAATATGATACAATCACTGTGATGATAGAATACATAACAATGAACTGAGATCAGTGCAGAGACATTAAATATGATACAATCACTGTGATGATAGAATACATAACAATGAACTGAGATCAATGGAGAGACATTAAATATGATACAATCACTGTGATGATAGAATACATAACAATGAACTGAGATCAGTGTAGAGACATTAAATATGATACAATCACTGTGATGATAGAATGTATAACAATGAACTGAGATCAGTGGAGAGACATTAAATATGATACAATCACTGTGATGATAGAATACATAACAATGAACTGAGATCAATGCAGAGACATTAAATATGATACAATCACTGTGATGATAGAATACATAACAATGAACTGAGATCAGTGGAGAGACATTAAATATGATACAATCACTGTGATGATAGAATGCACAACAATGAACTGAGGTCAGTGCAGAGACATTAAATATGATACAATCACTGTGATGATAGAATGCACAACAATGAACTGAGATCAGTGTAGAGACATTAAATATGATACAATCACTGTGATGATAGAATACATAACAATGAACTGAGATCAGTGGAGAGACATTAAATATGATACAATCACTGTGATGATAGAATGTATAACAATGAACTGAGATCAGTGGAGAGACATTAAATATGATACAATCACTGTGATGATAGAATACATAACAATGAACTGAGATCAGTGGAGAGACATTAAATATGATACAATCACTGTGATGATAGAATGTATAACAATGAACTGAGATCAGTGCAGAGACATTAAATATGATACAATCACTGTGATGATAGAATACATAACAATGAACTGAGATCAGTGGAGAGACATTAAATATGATACAATCACTGTGATGATAGAATACATAACAATGAACTGAGATCAGTGGAGAGACATTAAATATGATACAATCACTGTGATGATAGAATACATAACAATGAACTGAGATCAGTGGAGAGACATTAAATATGATACAATCACTGTGATGATAGAATGTATAACAATGAACTGAGATCAGTGGAGAGACATTAAATATGATACAATCACTGTGATGATAGAATGCATAACAATGAACTGAGATCAGTGTAGAGACATTAAATATGATACAATCACTGTGATGATAGAATGTATAACAATGAACTGAGATCAGTGCAGAGACATTAAATATGATACAATCACTGTGATGATAGAATGCATAACAATGAACTGAGATCAGTGCAGAGACATTAAATATGATACAATCACTGTGATGATAGAATACATAACAATGAACTGAGATCAATGCAGAGACATTAAATATGATACAATCACTGTGATGATAGAATGCATAACAATGAACTGAGATCAGTGCAGAGACATTAAATATGATACAATCACTGTGATGATAGAATACATAACAATGAACTGAGATCAGTGCAGAGACATTAAATATGATACAATCACTGTGATGATAGAATGCATAACAATGAACTGAGATCAGTGCAGAGACATTAAATATGATACAATCACTGTGATGATAGAATACATAACAATGAACTGAGATCAGTGTAGAGACATTAAATATGATACAATCACTGTGATGATAGAATGCATAACAATGAACTGAGATCAGTGCAGAGACATTAAATATGATACAATCACTGTGATGATAGAATACATAACAATGAACTGAGATCAATGCAGAGACATTAAATATGATACAATCACTGTGATGATAGAATGCATAACAATGAACTGAGATCAGTGCAGAGACATTAAATATGATACAATCACTGTGATGATAGAATGCATAACAATGAACTGAGATCAGTGCAGAGACATTAAATATGATACAATCACTGTGATGATAGAATACATAACAATGAACTGAGATCAATGCAGAGACATTAAATATGATACAATCACTGTGATGATAGAATGCATAACAATGAACTGAGATCAGTGCAGAGACATTAAATATGATACAATCACTGTGATGATAGAATACATAACAATGAACTGAGATCAGTGCAGAGACATTAAATATGATACAATCACTGTGATGATAGAATACATAACAATGAACTGAGATCAATGCAGAGACATTAAATATGATACAATCACTGTGATGATAGAATACATAACAATGAACTGAGATCAGTGCAGAGACATTAAATATGATACAATCACTGTGATGATAGAATACATAACAATGAACTGAGATCAGTGGAGAGACATTAAATATGATACAATCACTGTGATGATAGAATGCATAACAATGAACTGAGATCAGTGTAGAGACATTAAATATGATACAATCACTGTGATGATAGAATACATAACAATGAACTGAGATCAGTGCAGAGACATTAAATATGATACAATCACTGTGATGATAGAATGCATAACAATGAACTGAGATCAGTGTAGAGACATTAAATATGATACAATCACTGTGATGATAGAATACATAACAATGAACTGAGATCAGTGCAGAGACATTAAATATGATACAATCACTGTGATGATAGAATACATAACAATGAACTGAGATCAATGGAGAGACATTAAATATGATACAATCACTGTGATGATAGAATACATAACAATGAACTGAGATCAGTGGAGAGACATTAAATATGATACAATCACTGTGATGATAGAATGTATAACAATGAACTGAGATCAGTGGAGAGACATTAAATATGATACAATCACTGTGATGATAGAATACATAACAATGAACTGAGATCAGTGCAGAGACATTAAATATGATACAATCACTGTGATGATAGAATACATAACAATGAACTGAGATCAATGCAGAGACATTAAATATGATACAATCACTGTGATGATAGAATACATAACAATGAACTGAGATCAGTGCAGAGACATTAAATATGATACAATCACTGTGATGATAGAATACATAACAATGAACTGAGATCAGTGCAGAGACATTAAATATGATACAATCACTGTGATGATAGAATACATAACAATGAACTGAGATCAGTGCAGAGACATTAAATATGATACAATCACTGTGATGATAGAATGTATAACAATGAACTGAGATCAGTGCAGAGACATTAAATATGATACAATCACTGTGATGATAGAATACATAACAATGAACTGAGATCAGTGCAGAGACATTAAATATGATACAATCACTGTGATGATAGAATGTATAACAATGAACTGAGATCAGTGCAGAGACATTAAATATGATACAATCACTGTGATGATAGAATACATAACAATGAACTGAGATCAGTGCAGAGACATTAAATATGATACAATCACTGTGATGATAGAATACATAACAATGAACTGAGATCAGTGCAGAGACATTAAATATGATACAATCACTGTGATGATAGAATGTATAACAATGAACTGAGATCAGTGGAGAGACATTAAATATGATACAATCACTGTGATGATAGAATGTATAACAATGAACTGAGATCAGTGCAGAGACATTAAATATGATACAATCACTGTGATGATAGAATGCACAACAATGATCTGAGATCAGTGTAGAGACATTAAATATGATACAATCACTGTGATGATAGAATACATAACAATGAACTGAGATCAGTGGAGAGACATTAAATATGATACAATCACTGTGATGATAGAATACATAACAATGAACTGAGATCAGTGGAGAGACATTAAATATGATACAATCACTGTGATGATAGAATGTATAACAATGAACTGAGATCAGTGGAGAGACATTAAATATGATACAATCACTGTGATGATAGAATGCATAACAATGAACTGAGATCAGTGGAGAGACATTAAATATGATACAATCACTGTGATGATAGAATGTATAACAATGAACTGAGATCAGTGCAGAGACATTAAATATGATACAATCACTGTGATGATAGAATACATAACAATGAACTGAGATCAGTGCAGAGACATTAAATATGATACAATCACTGTGATGATAGAATGTATAACAATGAACTGGGATCAATGCAGAGACATTAAATATGATACAATCACTGTGATGATAGAATGCATAACAATGAACTGAGATCAGTGGAGAGACATTAAATATGATACAATCACTGTGATGATAGAATACATAACAATGAACTGAGATCAGTGCAGAGACATTAAATATGATACAATCACTGTGATGATAGAATGTATAACAATGAACTGAGATCAATGCAGAGACATTAAATATGATACAATCACTGTGATGATAGAATACATAACAATGAACTGAGATCAATGCAGAGACATTAAATATGATACAATCACTGTGATGATAGAATACATAACAATGAACTGAGATCAGTGGAGAGACATTAAATATGATACAATCACTGTGATGATAGAATGTATAACAATGAACTGAGATCAGTGGAGAGACATTAAATATGATACAATCACTGTGATGATAGAATGTATAACAATGAACCGAGATCAGTGCAGAGACATTAAATATGATACAATCACTGTGATGATAGAATGCATAACAATGAACTGAGATCAATGCAGAGACATTAAATATGATACAATCACTGTGATGATAGAATACATAACAATGAACTGAGATCAATGCAGAGACATTAAATATGATACAATCACTGTGATGATAGAATACATAACAATGAACTGAGATCAGTGGAGAGACATTAAATATGATACAATCACTGTGATGATAGAATACATAACAATGAACTGAGATCAGTGCAGAGACATTAAATATGATACAATCACTGTGATGATAGAATGCACAACAATGAACTGAGATCAGTGCAGAGACATTAAATATGATACAATCACTGTGATGATAGAATGCACAACAATGAACTGAGATCAGTGTAGAGACATTAAATATGATACAATCACTGTGATGATAGAATACATAACAATGAACTGAGATCAGTGGAGAGACATTAAATATGATACAATCACTGTGATGATAGAATGTATAACAATGAACTGAGATCAGTGGAGAGACATTAAATATGATACAATCACTGTGATGATAGAATACATAACAATGAACTGAGATCAGTGCAGAGACATTAAATATGATACAATCACTGTGATGATAGAATGCACAACAATGAACTGAGATCAGTGGAGAGACATTAAATATGATACAATCACTGTGATGATAGAATGTATAACAATGAACCGAGATCAGTGCAGAGACATTAAATATGATACAATCACTGTGATGATAGAATACATAACAATGAACTGAGATCAATGCAGAGACATTAAATATGATACAATCACTGTGATGATAGAATACATAACAATGAACTGAGATCAGTGGAGAGACATTAAATATGATACAATCACTGTGATGATAGAATACATAACAATGAACTGAGATCAGTGCAGAGACATTAAATATGATACAATCACTGTGATGATAGAATGTATAACAATGAACCGAGATCAGTGCAGAGACATTAAATATGATACAATCACTGTGATGATAGAATACATAACAATGAACTGAGATCAATGCAGAGACATTAAATATGATACAATCACTGTGATGATAGAATACATAACAATGAACTGAGATCAGTGTAGAGACATTAAATATGATACAATCACTGTGATGATAGAATGTATAACAATGAACTGAGATCAGTGGAGAGACATTAAATATGATACAATCACTGTGATGATAGAATACATAACAATGAACTGAGATCAATGCAGAGACATTAAATATGATACAATCACTGTGATGATAGAATACATAACAATGAACTGAGATCAGTGCAGAGACATTAAATATGATACAATCACTGTGATGATAGAATGCACAACAATGAACTGAGATCAGTGCAGAGACATTAAATATGATACAATCACTGTGATGATAGAATGCACAACAATGAACTGAGATCAGTGTAGAGACATTAAATATGATACAATCACTGTGATGATAGAATACATAACAATGAACTGAGATCAGTGGAGAGACATTAAATATGATACAATCACTGTGATGATAGAATGTATAACAATGAACTGAGATCAGTGGAGAGACATTAAATATGATACAATCACTGTGATGATAGAATACATAACAATGAACTGAGATCAGTGGAGAGACATTAAATATGATACAATCACTGTGATGATAGAATGTATAACAATGAACTGAGATCAGTGCAGAGACATTAAATATGATACAATCACTGTGATGATAGAATACATAACAATGAACTGAGATCAGTGGAGAGACATTAAATATGATACAATCACTGTGATGATAGAATACATAACAATGAACTGAGATCAGTGGAGAGACATTAAATATGATACAATCACTGTGATGATAGAATGCACAACAATGAACTGAGATCAGTGTAGAGACATTAAATATGATACAATCACTGTGATGATAGAATACATAACAATGAACTGAGATCAGTGGAGAGACATTAAATATGATACAATCACTGTGATGATAGAATACATAACAATGAACTGAGATCAGTGGAGAGACATTAAATATGATACAATCACTGTGATGATAGAATACATAACAATGAACTGAGATCAGTGGAGAGACATTAAATATGATACAATCACTGTGATGATAGAATGCACAACAATGAACTGAGATCAGTGTAGAGACATTAAATTTGATACAATCACTGTGATGATAGAATACATAACAATGAACTGAGATCAGTGGAGAGACATTAAATATGATACAATCACTGTGATGATAGAATACATAACAATGAACTGAGATCAGTGGAGAGACATTAAATATGATACAATCACTGTGATGATAGAATGCATAACAATGAACTGAGATCAATGCAGAGACATTAAATATGATACTCTACAAAACTCAATCCAGTAAAAATGAGAAATTATTGACCATTTTCGAAAACTGTTACGAACATTCCATCCGTCATACTGTTATGCCTATAATATATTAAGGACATGATTGCCAACAAAGAAAAAGAAAAACAAACAAACATGATATTGTATAAATTAATACATGTATTAAGGTCTGAGGAACAATATGATTACAAATTTGGGTTTTATTTGCCAGCAGTGGTGTAAAAAGAATGATTGGTTGTTGTGCGACATCAAGTATCTCCTCTATTATAGTGGCCCTGTATTGGTTGTTGTGTGACATCAAGTATCTCCTTTATAGTAGCCCTGTATTGCATTACTAACTTAATCATTACATGTTATTTCCTTCTAATAAGATCAAATGCTTTTAGAAACTAATCCACACTCCCAGACCTGGGGTAATGGTAATACATTGTAATCATTATATTTTCCCAAAGTCATGCTATGTAATTTGTAATGGTCAATTTTTCAATTACAAGTTAATTGCAATTGTAATGATTACTTTGGAAATGTTGCTGTAATGTCAATTATTTACTTTTCAATCACATTTGATGGTTTTTCTTTGAGTTTTGAGGTTGTTTTTTTCTCAAATCAATGTTTCAAATGATTTTTAAAATACAGATTCAGTACAATTTGTATCTAGGACATTGCATTCATTTTTTTTTTGTATTAAATTTGATCTTAATGATCAAAGATCAATACCTACAGTTGTATATACAACATAATAATTGTCAAATAAAGGAATGATCTGTCCTTATATACATGTACATATATAATAAATACCATGAGACTACTAATGTTAATCTAACATCCCTAGGGCATTTTTTGGTCAAATTTATCAAACACAAAACTGAACTATCAATAAAAAATAAGAAAGAAGACCTTAACCAAATTATTGACTCTGCTAAACCTGATATAATCTTAGGAACAGAGATATGGTTAGATAAAGATACATCATCATACGAGTTCTTTCCATCAGAATTATTCAATGTCTACAGGTCAGACAGAAAACCAAATAAAAACAACCAAAGTTATGGAGGAGTGCTTATTGCCATCAAAAAAGAATTTATTAGTACTGAAGTAAGCGAACTCAAAACTGATTGCGAAATAGTTTGGTCTCAAATAAACATGTCTGGAAGTAAGAACTTACTGATAGGTGTATATTATAGACCACCATCTGATAAGGGAACATCTCTACAACAGCTTGAATTATCCCTCAGTAGAATAAATCATGCATCCAATACCAATATTATTTTAGGAGGAGACTTTAATCTGGGTCACATCGATTGGTCTATACCACAAGTTATACCAGGTAAACCAGAAACAGAACTTAACATCAAACTCTTAGATATCATCGATGAATACAATCTCCATCAATTAGTAAATGTTCCAACTAGAAAAGAGCGAACTCTTGATCTCATTCTAGTAACCAATCCATCTATCATCAATAAAGTTCATACATTACCACCTCTTGGGCTTAGTGACCATGATGTTGTTTACATAGAAGCAGACATATGGCTGCGTAAAGTACGTCAACAACCCAGAAAAATTCTTAGGTATGACAAAGCAAACTGGGATAACATCAAATCTGATTTAGAAGACACACTTAACAAGATAATAAACATAAACAATGATGCAAAAAGTACTGTAAATGAAATGTGGAACTTATTTAAGAACAATCTTACAAAATCAATTAATAAAAACATCCCACATAAAATGCTAACATACAAACATCGACTACCCTGGATCCATAATAAACTAAGAAAGATGATTAATAAAAAGAACAAATTATACTTCAAAATGAAAAAGGACAAAAAATATAAAGAGAAATATAAACAGCTGAAACATCAGGTCCAGAAAGAACAAAGACATACTTACAACAACTATATCGAAAAATTAATCCTAGACCTTCCAACAAATGATCCAGATCAAAGTTTTAATAATCAATCGAAACCAAAAAAACTCTTCTCCTTCATAAAGTCACTCAGAACTGACAACAGTGGAGTTGCTCCCTTGAAAAAAGAGGGACAACTAGTTGCTGACACCAAACAAAAGGCAAACATCTTAAACGACAATTTAAATCTGTATTTACCACTGAATCAATAGATAACATTCCTAACAAGGGTGTGAGTCCACATCCAGATATACCACCACTTACCATCACAACACCTGGCACCCGAAAACTACTTGACAACATCAACCCGCATAAAGCCAGTGGCCCAGACAACATCAGCGGCAGAATACTAAAAGATCTTCAAACTTTTACAGCTCCAATCTTAACCATCATTTTTAAAAAATCACTTCAGACTGGCTGCATACCAACTGACTGGAAACATGCAAATGTTGCACCAGCATACAAAAAAGGTGAAAAATACAATGCAGCAAACTACAGACCAATCTCTCTCACTTGTATCAGCTGTAAAATTATGGAAACATGTCATTACAAAACACGTACTTAACCATCTGGAAAGCAACAGTTTATTATATGATCTTCAACATGGCTTCAGACATTCTAGATCCCGTGAAACCCAACTACTGTCCTTTGTTCAAGAACTTGCTGCAAATTCAGATAAAAATATTCAAACTGATCTCATTATCATGGACGTTGCCAAAGCCTTTGACAAAGTTCCACATCAACGACTTCTATACAAACTCAAATTTTATGGAATCAAGAATCAAACATTAACCTGGATCTCTGCCTTTTTATCAAACCGTACACAAACAGTGGTTCTGGATGGAGAGTCATCATATATTGCTCCGGTCACTTCTGGTGTCCCTCAGGGAACAGTTCTGGGTCCTGTTCTTTTTCTGGTATATATTAATGACTTATCAGAATATATGAAATCCAGCCAACTCAGACTGTTCGCCGACGACAGCATCATCTACAAAACTATCAAATCCCAAAAAGATTGTGATAGTCTCCAAGAAGACCTTGATGCTGCCGCACGATGGGAAAGTGACTGGCTGATGGCTTTCCACCCAGACAAATGCTCAGTCCTTACAATAACAAACAAGAACAATCCTGTAAAACATAGCTACTTGCTACACAATCATACTTTGGAATCAGTTTCTTCAGCAAAATATCTTGGAATCACTCTTCAATCCGACTTGAAATGGACACAGCATGCTAACAACATAGTAGCCAATGCAAATAAAAGTCTTGGATTCTTGAAAAGAAACCTTAAAACCTCCAACACAAATATAAAGTCGCAGGCATACCTATCTCTTGTCCGTCCAAAACTAGAGTATGCATGCTCAGTTTGGAACCCTCACACTGCAGAACATTGCAATAAAATTGAGATGGTCCAACGACGGGCAGCTAGGTATGCCTGCAACAGATACCATAATACTAGCAGCGTCACAGACATGCTACAAACCCTCACCTGGCCTTCATTACAACAACGTCGACTCAAAACAAAACTTATCATGTTCTACAAGATTGTTCACCATATAGTTGCAGTTCCTACAACAATATTAATACCTACAGACCCAAGAATCAGACAATTTCATCCATTTACATACAGACATCTTCATGCATTCAAAGATCCGTACAAGTACTCATTCTTTCCGAACACAATCATTCACTGGAATTTACTACCTCAAACTATAGTTCTATGCCCAACAGTCAACACGTTTAGAGAACAGCTAACACCAACTGTTCTCAGCCATCTACAATCACAAATTTAAATAAAAATGAAATTGTAAATAGTTTTAACCACAAAATTTGTTTCTGTTGGCACCACTTGTAAATATGTTATAAACTGACTGAATTTATTATTATTTCTTATTCCCACGCATGCGCAACAGCTAGTGATCATCCAGTGGATGGATAGCTGTATACCAAAAGAAGAAGAAGAACTATTTTAACTTCTACTTACATACAACTTTTAGTTTTTCATTGTTGAGAAAGACTTCACACTGTTAACATGGAGACTAGTAATATATTAAGTCAATATGAATTGCCAAAAAGACACACAGGGAAATTTTAAAGCCAAATGCAGACATTGTCCAGTTCCAATTTCAAGACCCATGTAAAGGTATGTTAATGTAGTTAAACATAGTAAGGGGGGATATAGTTTGGTAAAACATAGTAAGGGGGGATATAGTTTGGTAAAACATAGTAAGGGGGGATATAGTTTGGTAAAACATAGTAAGGGGGGATATAGTTTGGTAAAACATAGTAAGGGGGATATAGTTTGGTAAAACATAGTAAGGGGGATATAGTTTGGTAAAACATAGTAAGGGGGATATAGTTTGGTAAAACATAGTAAGGGGGGATATAGTTTGGTAAAACATAGTAAGGGGGGATATAGTTTGGTAAAACATAGTAAGGGGGGATATAGTTTGGTAAAACATAGTAAGGGGGATATAGTTTGGTAAAACATAGTAAGGGGGGATATAGTTTGGTAAAACATAGTAAGGGGGGATATAGTTTGGTAAAACATAGTAAGGGGGGATATAGTTTGGTAAAACATAGTAAGGGGGGATATAGTTTGGTAAAACATAGTAAGGGGGATATAGTTTGGTAAAACATAGTAAGGGGGGATATAGTTTGGTAAAACATAGTAAGGGGGGATATAGTTTGGTAAAACATAGTAAGGGGGGATATAGTTTGGTAAAACATAGTAAGGGGGGATATAGTTTGGTAAAACATAGTAAGGGGGGATATAGTTTGGTAAAACATAGTAAGGGGGATATAGTTTGGTAAAACATAGTAAGGGGGGATATAGTTTGGTAAAACATAGTAAGGGGGGATATAGTTTGGTAAAACATAGTAAGGGGGGATATAGTTTGGTAAAACATAGTAAGGGGGGATATAGTTTGGTAAAACATAGTAAGGGGGGATATAGTTTGGTAAAACATAGTAAGGGGGATATAGTTTGGTAAAACATAGTAAGGGGGGATATAGTTTGGTAAAACATAGTAAGGGGGGATATAGTTTGGTAAAACATAGTAAGGGGGGATATAGTTTGGTAAAACATAGTAAGGGGGAATATAGTTTGGTAAAACATAGTAAGGGGGGATATAGTTTGGTAAAACATAGTAAGGGGGGATATAGTTTGGTAAAACATAGTAAGGGGGGATATAGTTTGGTAAAACATAGTAAGGGGGGATATAGTTTGGTAAAACATAGTAAGGGGGATATAGTTTGGTAAAACATAGTAAGGGGGGATATAGTTTGGTAAAACATAGTAAGGGGGGATATAGTTTGGTAAAACATAGTAAGGGGGGATATAGTTTGGTAAAACATAGTAAGGGGGGATATAGTTTGGTAAAACATAGTAAGGGGGGATATAGTTTGGTAAAACATAGTAAGGGGGATATAGTTTGGTAAAACATAGTAAGGGGGGATATAGTTTGGTAAAACATAGTAAGGGGGGATATAGTTTGGTAAAACATAGTAAGGGGGGATATAGTTTGGTAAAACATAGTAAGGGGGATATAGTTTGGTAAAACATAGTAAGGGGGATATAGTTTGGTAAAACATAGTAAGGGGGATATAGTTTGGTAAAACATAGTAAGGGGGGATATAGTTTGGTAAAACATAGTAAGGGGGATATAGTTTGGAAAATGTTGTTATCTTATTCTTTTATCAACACCAAACACCTGGCGACCGTTTCACTAAAGGTCGTAAGTCGTAAACGTAGACGTAAGTGTACTCTTAAGAGTTACGACCGTTTCACTAATAGTTAGGAATTACGACTTACGATAAAAAGTGATCGCAAAGTTAAGAGTGGTGGAAGGTACTCGCAAGTCGTAAATCGTAAACCTATTTTTGAAGAGAAGAATTGCTATCTATATATATTTTTTAATATGAACATTAATCAAATGAAGCAATCAACAAATATTAGATGCACGCAACATTTTTTATATTTCGAGAGCCATAACAAATCATTAAAACAGCTACACATTATTGTTTGTTTCAGTGTACTTTCTATCAGTTCTGCGTTTACAATATCAACATATTTTATTAACGAGTGTATGTACCTATATGAAATTTCAAGAAAACAATTATATCGGGTGCATGTACAAACAGCACAAACAGAGGGCACATTACATTTCCGTGGATTTGAGTATTAACAGGTATCACTTTTGCACGGAGAAAGAGCATTACAATTGCCCGTAAAATATACCCGAGACTTTTTTTGTTTACATTTGCGCGGATTACCTGTTATTTAGAATATATTTGATTTACTCATAACATTTTCTGCATTTTGCAGCACGACTGACGATGCAATATAGATTATTCGCCTCTTTGGTCAGCTTTTAAAATGAATCGCCTCTTTGGTCAGCTTTTAAAATGAAAACAAAAAATATAAGAATAACATCTATAGTGGAACATACATGTATAAAAAAAACAATAATTTTGAAGGCAGTCCAAATGTATACATGTTAATGTTTTATATTGTAAGATGTGTATTTTTGTTGTTTTATGTGTTGATGAAACATATTATATGCGTGAATATAGTGATGCAATAAAACTACCCCCCCCCCCCCCCCCCAATTGTCTTGTGTTGATGTTCTTCACGTATAAATGTAGGATTTTTTTCCGCGCAATTGAAATGCACCGCAAACGGAATCTCAGTGCAGCACGTTAATGTATTGCCAAATTTATATGGACACATTTTTGAAATTTCCCCTTACATATAGCATGAAATTGGTAAAATATATTCCATAACAAAAATTTCTTCTCAAATTTCGGTAAATTTTTACACTTAACATTTTTTTCCTGATAGCTTTGGTTTATTCATTTAAAAAATCACTTTGGAGTTTTATAATTAGTTGAATATTAAAAATGTATTTAAACACATTTACAATGTGATTATTAATGTAATCAGCTTTTGATTTGATTTTTTGGTGTTTTAACGCCACTTTCAGCTATATCAGCTGCGAGTCGAGTGCACCCTTTTTGCAATTTACAAAGCCGGGCGCGAACCCACTCCGTATTGGGGATAGGCTTGTATGATTTGTTAGATCCAACGACCTAACTCATTGAGCCACCCGGCCCCTAATCAGCTTTTGAGATGTTGGGTTTATTATATATAAAATATATGATACAATATAATATCTTTTTACCTCCATTATAGGAGATGTTACTTGTCGCAAGTCGCAAGTCGTAACTCTTAAGCTTAGGACTAGTTTAGTGAAACGCACGTATACGTGCACGTAAGGAAATCTTAAGAGTGATCTTAGACTTACGATTTACGATCACTTTAGTGAAACGGTCGCCTGGCGATCGTTTCACTAAAGGTCGTAAGTCGTAAACGTAAGTGTACTCTTATAGGATTCACGACTTACGACAAAAAGTGATCGCAAAGTTAAGAATGGTGGAAGGTACTCGCAAGTCGTAAATCGTAAACCTAATTTTGAAGAGAAGAATTGCTATCTGTATTTTTTTTTAATATGAACATTAATCAAATGAAGCGAGCAATACATATTAGATGCACGCTACATTTTTTATATTTCGAGAGTCATAAAAAATCATTAAAACAGCTACACGTTATTGTTTGTTTCAGTTCTGCATTTACAATTTATCAACATATTGTATTATCGAATGTGTACCTAGAAGAAATTTCTAGAAAAGAACTATATCGGGTACATGTACAAACAATGGTTCAAAAATAAAATTAAGCACACACATGCAGAGGGCGCATTACATTTGCGTGGATTTGGCGATTAACAGATATTACTTTTGTACGGAGAAAGAGCATTACTATTGCCTGTAAAATGTATCTGATACTTTTTTTTTTTTTTTACATTTGCGCGGATTACCTGTTATTTAGAATATATTTAATTTACTCATAACATTTTCTGCATTTTGCAGCATGACTGACGATGCAATATGGAGTATTCACCTCTTTCGTCATCCTTTAAAATGAAAATAAAAAAATATCAGAATAACATAGATACACATATATGAAATATAAATTAAAAAAAAAATTTGTAACATACATGTATAAAAAAAAACCAATAATTTTGAAGGCAACAGATATTCTAGCAGTCCAAATGTAAATATTCATTGGTAGTTTTTGATTAGGGTTACAACACTCACTGTGATTATAAATCAACAGTACATGTACATGTTAAGGTATAATATTGTAAGAGGTGTATTTTTGTTGTTTATTGTAGTGATGCAATAAAACTACCCAAATCCTAACACCCCCCCCCCCCCCTTTCCCCGTGGTGGGCAGTGGTTACAGAGTAAGTAATTTCTTGATGGCGAAAGGAGTAAATAAAGAGGTAAAATAGAAGTTGTACATCAGTACTTATAAAAACCATAAAATATTATGAAAATGTGAATTATTCTTTGAAGAAAGGTAAAAAAAATCCGCACAATTGTCATGTAAATGTAGGATTTTTTCCGCGTGATTGAAATGCACCGCAAACGGTATATCGGTGCAGAATGTGAATGTATTGCCAAATCTATGGCCACATTTTGGAAATTTCTCCTTACATATAGCAGTCACTTGAAGTTTCAAAAATATGGGTTCCCTTATCTATTATAGATAACCAACATGTTTCGAAGTTTTTCTGATTTTTTCCCCTTATTTTTGAAACTTCAAGTGACTGCATATAGCATGAAATTTGTTAAAATATATTCCATAAAATAAATTTCTTCTCAAATTTCGGTAAAATTTTACACTTAACAATTTTTTTTCTGATAGCTTTGGTTTATTCATTCAAAAAATCACTTTAGAGTTTTATAAGTAGTTGAATATTAAAAATGTATTTAAATACATTTAAAATGTGATTATTAATGTAATCAACTTCCAATCTGTTGGGTTTATAAATAAAATATAGGGCCCAGGTGGCTCAATGAGTTATGTAGTTGGATTACCTAACAACTCATACAAGCCTATCACCAATACGGCGTAGGTTCGCGCCCGGTTTTGTAAATTAACAAGGGCAACGCAAAGCGTGGCGTATCCCCTCGCCTAAAAATTAGACCCTGTGACCTTGACCTTTGACCATGAAAATCAATAGGGTTCCAGATTCTCTTAAGGTCTAAGTATGTACCAAGTTTGGTCAAAATCCATTGAAGGATGTTGATTCTAGTGTTCACAAGGATGTTACGCAGTAAAAATTTGACCCAGTGACATTGACCTTTGACCTATGATCTTGAAAATCAATAGGGTTCCAGACTCTCCTAAGGACTAAGTATGTACCAAGTTTGGTCAAAATCCATTGAAGGATCTTGATTCTAGAGTGTTCACAAGGATACTATGCGGTAACAATTTGACCCGGTGACCTTGACCTTTGACCTTGAAAATCAATAGGGTTCCAGATTCTCATAAGGACTAAGTATGTACCAAGTTTGGTCAAAATCCATTGAAGGATGTTGATTCTAGAGTGTTCACAAGGATGTCACACGGTAAAATAAAAAATTTACCCAGAGACCTTGACCTTTGACTTATGACCTTGAAAATCGATAGGGTTCCAGACTCTCCTAAGGACTAAGTATGTACCAAGTTTAGTCAAAATCCATTGAAGGATGTTGATTCTAGAGTGTTCACAAGGATGTTATGCGATAAAAATTTGACCCGGTGACCTTGACATTTGACCTTGAAAATCAATAGGGTTCCAGATTCTCTTAAGGACTAAATATGTACCAAGTTTGGTCAAAATCCATTGAAGGTCCATTGAAGGATGTTGACCCTAGAGTGTTCACAAGGATTGTGACGGACGGACGGAAGGTAGCATTACTATATCCCCTCGCAACTTCGTTGGCGAGGGGATAAAAAAGGGTGCACTCGACTCACAGTCGCAAGTGATAAAGTTTACCAGTTACTTGCTGAAATACTGCTTAAAGTGGCGTTAAACACCAAAAATCAATCATTATATATGATACAATATATCTTTTTACATCCATTATAGGAGATGTTACTTGTCGCAAGTCGTAACTCTTACGATTAGGACTAGTTTCACTAAAGTGATCGTAAATCGTAAGTCTAAGATCACTCTTAAGATTTCCTTACGTGCACGTATATATGCGTTTCACTAAACTAGTCCTAAGCTTAAGAGTTAGGGTACCTATAAAGTGCGAAACGAAATAGAAACGAAACGAAATCAACGAAAACGAAACGAAACGAAACGAAATCAACAAAAACGAAACGAAATCAACGAAATGAAAACGAAACCAACGAAAGCAAAACGAAATCAACGAAAACAAAACGAAATAGACTGATATGAAGAAAATGGAAGGAAAAAAATAAAATACAAAACGAAATAAAGAAATAAAAAAAAAAGATAATTCGATTTTTTAAATACAATAATTTTGATTAATTATAACTGGGAAACCCATCTTGCATGTCTGTCCGTTACAGTACTCCTCACGTACATTACCCGCAACTCAATTCAAGCCGGGTTTGCTTGCCGACAAACTTTCAGAAGTTCAAATGTCATATTTTTATTTGTGTTGGAGTGTGTGTCAGTATTTATGAATTATAAAGTTTCTGGAGTGGGCATATAGAAAAAAAGGGGGAATATGAGGGGGTATTTTCATAGATTGGGATATTGAGGGTTCATTTTTCGTCTGATTTTATTACGTTTTTCGTTTGTATTCTTCATAAATTTGCTTATTCGCAAATCATACAGGATGGTCTTGAGTTTCAGAATTTTGGCACTATTTGACTACTGGATTTTCCCGACTTGTCACGTTTAATCCCCATGCACCCTCCCCCCCTTTTGTCAATATATCGGAACTATTAACGACTGTCATACAAGTGGGAGGTTTGACCCACCATTTTTTTGGGAATTGCCTGTCGGGAATATGATATTGTTTTCTAGTTTCAAATTTGGTCATGTCTTAGGATTAGAGAATTTACATGTACCGATTGTTTTTATACTTGGTAACGTCTTATGGTTAGACGAGTGGCATCTGCCTATCTGCTATCAGAACCCACCATTTTCCTGGGAAAATACCTGTACCAAGTCAGGAATGTGTTGTTTTTCAGTTGTTCCGTTGATTGAAAACTCAGATGGTTGAGCTTCTTATCGGTTTTGTCTGTTTTTGTGGACTTTCCCTTTTGAATGCGCCTTGGAGTACGGTACCATTGTTATTACCTTTATTCGGTAGTGTGCCAACAGATCTGGCGTAATGTCTTACCGTTGTTCTTTCCGAGATATACAGGGGTCAAAAAGACGCAACACTATAAACCTTTTATTTCAAATCCTATTGTTCTATTTTGAAGAACTAAAAAAAAACCAACAGCAACATAACAGGACGTACAGTGAGCGCCCTCCTTACAGAAGAACTTCTGGAAAAAATAATGCTTGCAAAAACTAAACATAAGAAACTCTGGAAGTTTTATTGAAATCCATTCTGTTGTTTAGGAAGAGTTATGGATAACGCAACAGTATCCTCTCTCTATTGTATAGCCTTGTATGACAATTACAAAGCCTTAAATGACAAAGTCCAAAAGTGAAGAAATTTTAGCAAGAACCGTTAAAATGGGAAAACAAAAATAGAAGGTGCACAATGCCATTTGGTACTAAAGAATTCATGAAATTAATGAACCTTACCATATGGTATTAAAGATTTCCTGTAAGATTCATTCAATTCCATCAAGTTGTTTAAGGAGGAATTGCATAGGCAGTGAGGGAAGCACTCACGGTCAAACGGACATATACTATATACCCCCTCCCACTGGATAGCGGGGGGTATAAAAATATGTGCCGTATCAAATTTTATTAATACCGAAAAAAAATTTGGAGGGGGGGGGGGGGTGATATGGTTTTTTTTTAATATGAAAAGGGATCAATGCCAAATGGAAAAAAGGTACTTTTACAAGATATGTAGATTTTTTTAAAATTTCTAAAGTTAATTTTTGATAGGATTTGCATACCTCCGCCAAAAAAAGATTGGGGTATATAGGACTTCTGCTGTCCGTTCGTTCGTTTGTCCGTCCGGTCGTCACACTTTTTCGTCTCTCCGACACACTTTTAAATTTTGCTCGGACGGGGATATTTATTAGTGAACTTTAACTACTGCACTTCTGTTATTTTAATGCCTCTCCTTTCAACAGACTTGACGTTGCTCTTATGGTTCCCAAATTTAAAAGAAGCCACTAAGTGAAAAGGACAGACTCCCGCTGAATAAATGCATAGTATTCTTGTTCAATGGTGATCAAATCCTGTCCTCTCCTGATGAAAGACACTGAGACATGTGTGGGAAGTAGTCTAGCATCGTATTTCGTTTTGTTTTCGTTGATTTCATTTTGCTTTCGTTAGTTTCGTTTTCATTTCGTTTCGTTTTTGTTGATTTCGTTTCGTTTCGTTTTGTTTTCGTTGATTTCGTTTCGCACTTTATAGGTACCCTAAGAGTTACGACATACGACTTGCGACAAGTAACATCTCCTATAATGGAGGTAAAAAGATATTATATTGTATCATATATTTTATATATAATAAACCCAACATCTCAAAAGCTGATTAGGGGCCCGGTTGGGTCAATGAATTAGGTCGTTGTATCTAACAAATCATACAAGCCTATCCCCAATACGGAGTGGGTTCGCGCCCGGCTTTGTAAATTACAAAAAGGGTGCACTCGACTCGCAGCCGATATAGCTGAAAGTGGCGTTAAAACACCAAAAAATCAAATCAAAAGCTGATTACATTAATAATCACATTGTAAATGTGTTTAAATACATTTTTAATATTCAACTAATTATAAAACTCCAAAGTGATTTTTTAAATGAATAAACCAAAGCTATCAGGAAAAAAATGTTTAGTGTAAAAATTTACCGAAATTTGAGAAGAAATTTTTGCTATGGAATATATTTTAACAAATTTCATGCTATATATAAGGGGAAATTTCAAAAATGTGTCCATATATATATTTTGGCAATACATTCACATTATGCACTGATATTCCGTTTGCGGTGCATTTCAATTGCGCGGAAAAAAATCCTACATTTATACGTGAAGAACATCAACACATGACAATTGTGCGGATTTTTTTTTTTTTTACCTTTCTTTAAAGTACAATTCGTATTTTCATAATATTTTATGGTTTTTATAAACACTGATGCAGCAACTCCTTTTTTAACTCTTTATCGACTTCTTTCGCCAGCCAGAAATTACTTAATCTGTAATCGCTGCCCACCACGTTCTATTGCATCACTATATTCACGCATATAAAATAATGTTTCATCAACACATAAAACAACAAAAATACACATCTTACAATATCATACATTAACATGTGCATACATGTACTGTTGATTTATATTCATAGTGAGTGTTTAACGCTTTATATAATCAATAAAAACTACCAATGAATTTTAACATCTGGACTGCTAAAATATCTGCTGCCTTCAAAATTACTGTTTTTTTTTTATACATGTATGTTCCACTATTTTTTTAAAATTTATATTTCATATATTTGTATAGATGTTATTCTTATATTTTTTGTTTTCATTTTAAAGGCTGACCAAAGAGGCGAACAATCTATATTGCATCGCCAGTCGTGCTGCAAAATGCAGAAAATGCAGAGTACACTTACGTCTACGTTTACGACTTACGACCTTTAGTGAAACGGTCGCCTGGTGAGCTAAAAAAGGGAGGTAACTCCAATTCAATAGATTGCAATTGAAATATCAGACAAAAATGTTTAAATTAAAAAAAAATAAAATAAAAAAGGGCAATAACTCCTAGACGGGTAATCAGATTTACTTCAAAATTGCAGGGCATGTAGATCTTGACATGCTGCACATGTTTGCTTAACGTCTATCTCTAATAGTTTTTGAAATAAAAAACGAAAAGTATTAAAATTTTGAAAATTTGATTTAAAAAAAGGGCAATAACTCCAAGATAGGTTATCAGATTTTCTTCAAAATTTCAGGGTAGTTAGATCTTGCTGTGCTGATCATTTTTATCCGTCAGATTTCTAATATTATTAACGGTTTTTGAGTTATTACCAAAAACGTGTAATTTTTACCATATGTTCTATTTTTAGTAACAGCGGCCATGTTTGTTGGCCGAATGGAACTAAATGAAGAAGTTTTATAGAGGATCTTACATAGATGTTGGCTCCATTTGGCCAAGCAGTTTCAGAGGAGAAGATTTTTTTAACATTAGCCAATCAGAAACAAGAATTGCCCTTGGCGGCCATATTTGTTGGCGGAATGGGACGAAATGAAAAAACTTTATAGAGGACCTTTTATAGATGCTTTCTGCCAAGTTTGGTTCCATTTGGTCCAGTTGCTTCAGAGGAGTAGATTAAAATATGAAAAGTTAACGGACAGACGACGGACGGACGCCAAGTGATGGCAATACCTCACATGACCCTTTGGGTCAGGTGGGCTAAAAAGGGAGGCAACTTCATTTTAATAGATTGCAATCGCACAAAATAAAAAAGGGAGGTAACTCCAATTTAATAGATTGCAATGCAATCGCACAAAATATAAAAGGGAGGTAACTCCAATTTAATAGATTGCAATGCAATCGCACAAAATAAAATAGGGAGGCAACTCCAATTTAATAGATTGCAATGCAATCCCACAAAATAAAAAAAGGGAGGCAACTCCAATTTAATAGATTGCAATGCAATCATGCAAAATAAAAAAAGGGAGGTAACTCCAATTCAATAGATGGCAATGCAATCGCACAAAATATAAAAGGGAGGTAACTCCCAATTTAATATATTGCAATGCAATCGTGCAAAATAAAAAAAGGGAGGAAACTCCAATTTAATAGATTGCAATGCAATCGCACAAAATATAAAAGGGAGGTAACTCCAATTTAATAGATTGCAATGCAATCGCACAAAACAAAAAAGGTTGGCAACTCCAATTTAATAGATTGCAATGCAATCCCACAAAATAAAAAAAGGGAGGTAACTACAATTTAATAGACTGTAATGCAATCGCACAAAATAAAAAAAGGGAGGTAACTCCAATTTAATAGATTGCAATGCAATCCCACAAAATAAAAAAAAGGGAGGCAACTCCAATTTAATAGATTGCAATGCAATCGTGCAAAATAAAAAAAGAGAGGTAACTCCAATTTAATAGATTGCAATGCAATCCCACAAAATAAAAAAAGGGAGGTAACTCCAATTTAATAGATTGCAATGCAATCATGCAAAATAAAAAAAGGGAGGTAACTCCAATTTAATAGATGGCAATGCAATCGCACAAAATATAAAAGGGAGGTAACTCCCAATTTAATATATTGCAATGCAATCGTGCAAAACAAAAAAGGTTGGCAACTCCAATTTAATAGATTGCAATGCAATCCCACAAAATAAAAAAAGGGAGGTAACTACAATTTAATAGATTGCAATGCAATCGTGCAAAATAAACCAGAGGCTCCCAGGAGCCTGTAATCGCTCACCTGGATCAAAGCTGCTTTCAATAACAACGCAACTGCATTGTGGCGGCCATCTTGGCGGGAGAGTGCAACTGCCGGACACCATTTTGGAAGAGGACCATCCAATGACTATTCCATCAAAGTTTGGTTTTAATTGAGCTACTGGTTCCAGACAAGATGGTTTTTATGTGAATTTCCCATAGGGTCCTATGTTAAACTAAGTACAGCTGTGCAGCCATCTTGGTCAGAGGGCGGGACCACCAGACACAAATTTGGTTCAGCGGTTTTAAATGTGATCTTTTATCAAAATATGCCTAATTTGCATATTCGGTATAAATCGGCTGAAAGAAAAATTTCAAAAACCCCCCCCCCCCGAACATATGCTAAACTACTCCTTGCCATGTAGCTGCAGTTTAAATTTGAGCTCATTTTGACTTATACTAAAGCAGCAATGGACAATTGAAGAAATTTCTATTTTTAGTAACAGCAGCCATCTTGAATGGAGGGCGGGGCTGTTGGACACAAATTTGAAAGGGAACCACCCAGGGACCATCCCTGCCAGGTTTGGTTTAATTTGGTTCAGCGGTTTCAGAGGAGAAGATTTAAATGCGATCTTTTATCAAAATATGCCTAATTTGCATAATCGGTATATATCGGCTGAAAGAAAAATTTTACAGAAAAACCCGGAATATAGGCTAAACTACTTCTTGCCATGTAGCTGCAGTTAAAATTTCAGTTCATTTTGACTTGCACTAAAGCAGCAATGGACAATTAAAATTTCATCCCCCCTTTTTTCTATTTTGAGCTTGGCGGCCATCTTGGTTGGAAGTCGGGATCACCGGACACAATTTTGGAAGGGGACCACCCAAGAATCATTTCAGCAAAGTTTGGTTGAGATTGGCTCAGTAGTTTCAGAGGAGAAGATTTTTTTTAATTTCATCCCCCCTTTTTTCTAATTTGCATAATCGGTCAAAATCGGCAAAAGTTCAAAGTTCATAAAAATCCTGTAATACATGTTAAAAAGCTCATCATTATGCTTATACAGTTCAAATTTGGGCACATTCTGGCTTAAAATAGAGCGGTTTTGGCCATTTGAAGAAATTTCTATTTTTAGTAACAGCGGCCATCTTGAATGGAGGGGGGGCTGTCGGACACAGTTTTGAAAGGGACCCACCCAGGGACCATCCTGCCAGGTTTGGTTTAATTTGGTTCAGCAGTTTCAGAGGAGAAGATTTAAATGCGATTTTTTATCAAAATATGCCTAATTTGCATAATCGGTATATCTCGGCTGAAAGAAAAATTTCACAGAAAAACCCAGAATATAGGCTAAACTACTTCTTGCCATGTAGCAGCAGTTAAAATTTCAGTTCATTTTGACTTGCACTAAAGCAGCAATGGACAATTAAAATTTCATTCCCCCCTTTTTTCTATTTTGAGCTTGGCGGCCATCTTGGTTGGAAGACGGGATCACCGGACACAATTTTGGAAGGGGACCACCCAAGAATCATTTCAGCAAAGTTTGGTTGAGATTGGCTCAGTAGTTTCAGAGGAGAAGATTTTTTTTAAATTTCATCACCCCTTTTTTCTAATTTGCATAATCGTTCAAAATCGGCAAAAGTTCAAAGTTCATAAAAATCCTATAATACATGTTAAAAAGCTCATCATTATGCTTATACAGTTCAAATTTGGGCACATTCTGGCTTAAAATAGAGCAGTTTTGGCCATTTGAAGAAATTTCTATTTTTAGTAACAGCGGCCATTTTGAATGGAGGGCGGGGCTGTCGGACACAGTTTTGAAAGGGACCCACCCTGCCAGGTTTGGTTTAATTTGGTTCAGCGGTTTCAGAGGAGAAGATTTAAATGCGATCTTTTATCAAAATATGCCTAATTTGCATAATCGGTATATATCGGCTGAAAGAAAAATTTCACAGAAAAACCCGGAATATAGGCTAAACTACTTCTTGCCATGTAGCTGCAGTTAAAATTTCAGTTCATTTTGACTTGCACTAAAGCAGCAATGGACAATTAAAATTTCATCCCCCCCTTTTTTCTATTTTGAGCTTGGCGGCCATCTTGGTTGGAAGTCGGGATCACCGGACACAATTTTGGAAGGGGGCCATCCAAGAATCATTTCAGCAAAATTTGGTTGATATTGAATCAGTGGTTTCCGTGGAGAAGATTTTTTTTAAATTTCATCCCCCCTTTTTTTTAATTTGCATAATCGGTCAAAATCGGCAAAAGTTCAAAGTTCATAAAAAATCCTGTAATATATGCTAAAAAGCTCATCATTATGCTTACACAGTTCAAATTTGGGCACATTCTGGCTTAAAATAGAGCAGTTTTGGCCATTTGAAGAAATTTCTATTTTTAGTAACAGTGGCCGTCTTGAATGGAGGGCCGGGCTGTCGGACACAATTTTGAAAGGGACCCACCCAGGGACCATCCCTGCCAGGTTTGGTTTAATTTGGTTCAGCGGTTTCAGAGGAGAAGATTTAAATGTGATCTTTAATCAAAATATGCCTAATTTGCATAATCGGTATATATCGGCTGAAAGAAAAATTTCACAGAAAAACCCGGAATATATGTTAAACTACTCCTTGCCATGTAGCTAAAATTTGAGCTCATTTTGACTTACACTAAAGCAGCAATGGACAATTAAAATTTCATCCCCCCTTTTTTCTATTTTTAGCTTGGGGGCCATCTTGGTTGGAAGTCGGGATCACCGGACACAATTTTGAAAGGGGGCCATCCAAGGACTATTCCACCAAAGTTTGGTCGCAATTGGTCCAGTGGTTTCTGAGAAGATTAAAATGTGAAATGTTGACGGACGGACGACGGACGAAAAGTGATGACAATAGCTCACATGGCCTAAAGGCCAGGTGAGCTAAAAAAGGGAGGCAACTACAATTTAATAGATTGCAATGCAATTGCACAAAATATAAAAGGGAGGTAACTCCAATTTAATAGATTGCAATGCAATCGCACAAAATAAAAAAGGGAGGTAACTCCCATTTAATAGATTGCAATGCAGTCGCACAAAATATAAAAGGGAGGTAACTCCAATTTAATAGATTGCAATGCAATCGCGCAAAACATAAAAGGGAGGCAACTCCAATTTAATAGATTGCAATGCAATCCCACAAAATAAAAAAAGGGAGGTAACTACAATTTAATAGATTGCAATGCAATCGCACAAAATATAAAAGGGAGGTAACTCCAATTTAATAGATTGCAATGCAATCGCACAAAATAACTCCAATTTAATAGATTGCAATGCAATTGCACAAAATATAAAAGGGAGGCAACTCCAATTTAATAGATTGCAATCATGCAAAATAAAAAAAGGGAGGTAACTCCAATTTAATAGATTGCAATGCAATCGTAGAAAATAAAAAAAGGGAGGTAACTCCAATTTAATAGATTGCAATGCAATCGCACAAAATAAAAAAGGGAGGTAACTCCAATTTAATAGATTGCAATGCAATCGTGCAAAATAAAAAAAGGGAGGCAACTCCAATTTAATAGATTGCAATGCAATCATGCAAAATATATTCATGACTTATTTTAGCTATAATGTGGCAGACATGTTTATTGGAGAATGAAGTATCAAGTAACTGGTTAACTTACTCCCATTAGATAGTGCACACATCTTCCAGAGTCTGCACAGATGATCAAATGAGTGAGAGTGATTGTGGTTTAATGCCATGTAAACAAATTTTCAGCTATATAAATCATGGCGAGAACAAGTTACATTTCAATGAGTTGATATCTGCTTTAAACTGGATTTTTAGTACTAGCTTCCTGAAACAACAGTTTGCAGGTAAACAAGTTGCTCCACTCAGACACATTATCCCGATTCCGAGGCAACCCGTCTTTGCTCTTACTCCTTAATGCTGCATGTTTAGCAGATAGGCAGCCAATACCGATTTCATAGTCTGGCTTGATTTACCGCAGTTGAAGTGAGTATGCTAAGTATTACGCCATCGATGCGGTTACACAGATGATCAATCATCTAAGATCATTAGCTAGTTTGGTCCAAAAACAAAAAAATAGAAAACATGTACAACGTTACAACAGGATACAGTGAGCAAAAACAATAAAATTAATATTAAAAAGCATAAACAAATTTAATGACATATTATTGAACGAAAACATGACAACAGTAATAAAACCTCTAACACTTCTATAACAAATACTGACTATCTATCTATAGCTATTACAAGTTGAATTTTAGATCAGAGGTTGTCTTACTTCTACCATTATACTGACCTCTTCCAAGAAAATTAAGATTATATCGGAGGTTGCACCATATACAGGTTTGGTAATTTTATATTGGATTGACGAGACATCATCCTTGCATGTCACAAAGGATTTACTCGTAACTATGTCCTGTGGAAACCAGTTCAAGTCAGCGTTTGTAGGAGGAAAAAACAATCTCTTTATGTCTTACAAGGGCGACAACAAAAGATGAGGAGTGCATGTCTTGTAATTGGTTTAAGTATTTTTAACAAGTAAGTTAACATCATGAAGTATACATTATTTTATTTGACCAAATAAAAATCTAAAAAGGTCAAGGTTATGGATGTTTAACTTTCAGCACAGATGTTTGTTGCATCTTTTAAAACAAAACTTTTGGCGATACACTTAAATCTAACAATATCCTATATTGAGTTAGGGTTCACATCTTCAACCAACCAATCAACAATGAGCCTACCAATCTTGTGGTATTAAAACCGAGCAAAAGCTGAGACCTTTTGTGCAATTGGTCAATAAATTTAAATGTTTTGCATATGATAAGACAGTCAAAGAGAAATGATAAGTTACCTACAATGATCCCATATCTGACATTGTTAGTGTGTCAGCAAAAGAATTAAAAAAAAAAACAAACATCAAATTTTAATTAAATTGCTTTCCACAATAATTCAGTTTTATCTCATCAGTCAGTTTTGCTGGTAAAGGAAACCAAATTACTGGAAGAAAACCACAGACATGCTGCAAGTCACTGACAAACTTTGTCATATAAGGTATTCATCACCTCTCACCATGGATGGGACCGAACACAACTTTTGTGGTGATCAACACTGATTGCATAATTAGATCTAACTACCATATGAATTTGGGAGTCCAACCTCTTTAATAAGTCAACTTAGTGTAGGTAATTACAAACCAATAATGAAAAACATGGGAGTAGCAACCAATAAGAAAATTGCTACACTAATAAAGTATACCTCTGGTATAAAGTAAAATTTGGCTGAAAAATAACAATAATAAAATATGCTATATAAAAATTATATATAAATAGAAGTATATATTGCACATGTACTTTAAAATATAGATTTGTCAATGACCAAATTTTCAGAGTCCAATTGCAGAAGTGTTTGCCATTATGTTGTTCAAAACAATGTAAACCAGGGTCTAGTTCCTTAATTAGTTTCCTAGACTTATTAGACAGAGAACCATGAACAATTTGATTTTTGCAGAATTAAGTGACATAATTGAAAGCATTCCTGAATTATGCATGAAAATATATGACTTTTCTCTGAGATAAGCATTTTATTTCATGTTTATCAAATACTAAAATTTCTAAATATTAAGATGTAACTGCTTAAATGTGGTTAGAAGCTTAGTTCAGTCCTGTACAAAAAGAATTAGAAAACAAAATCATTCATAATCCCATCCCAGTTCCAACTTTGTACCTGATTAATCATTAATAAACTTGATTTATCATGAAGATATATCACTTTTTAAACTTGGCCCCCCCCCCCTCACTTTTCGGTCCACTCCTACACCTCTATTGGTCATTAATATAAATATCTGACATTGTGCTCACTCGATATTAAAACAATCAATCAATCATTTCTAAGAACGCTCAGATAAAAATGTAATCAGTCAAGAAAGGTAGAATATGGCACTCTTGACTGACAACTTTGACATTTTGGTTCAGGAAATTGATGGAGTAGCACATGTTTTTTCACTTATTAACTGTAAAGTTTGTAGAGTATTTCTGTGATTAGAGAAGTCCACCCAGTCTGATGGCTGAAAAAAAAGACGAATAATATTTAATTGCCATGTTGTTATGAACATTTCATTCTACAATTATTGATACACGAATAAATGCAGGATAAAGAATGTATTATGAGTAGTTTCTCTGGTTTCCTCCACCTACACTACTGACAAACAACTTTTATTGATAGAGGGAGCGAGTGAGTGATTGTTGTATAACGTCAACTCAGTATTTTTTCAGCTATATCATGGCGAAAACAAGTTAATTTTCAATGAAATGATGATGAGGTCCTCTTTTTACTAGACGAACATGCTTAGCGGATTTAACAACAGTCAGCGGATAGATATGTTGCCCCACTCGGACACATTATCCTGATTCCAAGCCAACCAGTCTTTGCTCTTTCTCTTTAATGCTGCGTGCTTAGCAGTGAAGCAACAAATACCAATTTTATAGTCTTTGGTTTGAACCGATAGGTGCTCGAACCCACGATCTACCACACTCGATGTGAACATGCTAACCATTCCGCCATCAATGCAGTTCCTATTGGTGGAGGAAACAGTAACTATGTAATGTATACATATATATATAATAATGGCAGTTTTGAAAGTCAAGACGTATTTCAGCCAGTCCAATAGGAAGAACTGTATGTCGAGACCATCAAGACTAACGTTATTGTTTTCATTGGTAACGTCATAATGACTATGTGTTTAACGTCATACTGACAGAGATAATTTTCCGTATCAGTCACTTCGTTGACACTGACAATATCTCTTGGTGAGATCAAAGGAAAATGTCAAAATTATGGATAAAATACACCAATAGAAAAATATCTAGTCATTGAACAAAATACATGAAGGAGATCATTTCCTCTTTAAAGAGTCAGGCTCAATATCTTTAGAACTGGATTAAAATACTTTATGCGTCAAAAATCAATCAAACAGATGTCGGAATCTTAATCCCACTGGATCAGAATCAATAGGTTTCCTCCAAATACTGTCATTGAGAAATTTTATTTTAAGGCTGAAAAACAAATGCAATTTACATCTGGTCAAAAATATGTTGATCGAAGGACATATAGACATTAACCAGTTTAAGGCCAGGGATCTTATTCACAAAAAGCATTCGTAAATTAGCGGACCCTCTTAGTTAACGGAGAAGTTAACATGTATGTTCGCTAAATTTTAAAGTGGTATTCACTAACGTCTCCGTAAACATCAAGTTAACGGGTGCGCTAAGTTACGGAGGCTTCGTGAATACCAATTTTTTAAAGGAGAAATTTAACGGAGACGCTAAACGGATACGGTAGTTACCGGACCCAGAACCTGCATTTCCAACGTCAAATGTTGTGGTCTTTTTTATTTTCAATAATTTGAGGTGAGAGGTGATTGTTCATTTTGTTGATATTAGTAGTATTGTTGACCATCACTGTCTAAACTTTCTTTTCATAAAGACATCAAATGTAAAAATAATTGTCTAAATATTGTAGCTTTCAGCTTAATTTATCAATTAAGAAATAATTCATGGATGCCATAATTTGTATCCAGTTTTAACATGGGCAACATTATTGTTGTAAAAATTTTATCATGAGCGATAGCGAGGGATAAAATGGAACAAAAATAATGTTACCTTTGTTAAACGTCATACAAACTATGGCATCCATGAATTATTTTGATTTTGGCAGGAAAATTCTAACTAATTTTTTTAAGTGGAAGTCGGTAATGGAAATGTATTTCATAACAAAATCCACTAACCTTCTTGTTTACAGTTGTTTTTCTTTTATGTATGACTAGATTGTGATGCTATGAAGTTACTGATATTTTCCAATTTGATGGCATTTTGAATTTAGCAACTAAACAAGTAAAATGCTCACAAAATCGCAAAATAAATCAGTAACCAGCTTGTGTCAAATGTCACCAGCATTCCTTGTAAACTACGTCACCAGAAGACGACAAATTACAAAAGTCGATAGATGGTTGTCTTATGTAATTTTTTCAGAAAAAAAATGTCAAAAAACAATACGGCATTTTTATGTTTGTTTGCACCACAGTCCTGTATGAATACATGAATTCACTATTGGAAATGATGTTTGTTATTTGTTTGTCAATACAATGTGCGAATTAAAATTTTTGAGTTTTATCCTTGTATTATTTATATAGCCAGTGAAGGACGTCATGTTAGAATCCACTTTTTACAATACCTTGCTCCACATCCTCTGCCTGTATCGCCATGGAAATATTCATAATACAGTATAAAGCTTTTCCAGGAGTCTACTGTATACTGCTTGTATTCACCTAAAATATCAAAAATATAATATCATCAAAAATGATTGAGTGATTCATGTTTAATGCCAACTCAGCAATTATGTAGCTATATCATGGTATTTGTTGATGAGATGATGATAATATTACTTTTTTTCCTGAATTTGTTTTATTTGAACAGTCAAATTGCATTGACTTGATAATTTTTTGCTATATACAGTCACTGACCGAAATATAGCCTTTTTCTGGTACCCCTTTAATGTTTTACCTGTTGAGCTTTGGTAAACTAGTTGTAAACCAGTTGAATTCTTGTTGACAGAAAATATCAAAAGGGACAGTCAAGGGATAATTGTATAATTTTATTATTTAATTCAATTATCACTGCTCATGAATTAATGTGAATTTTTTGGCAAGATAAACACAATATTATAAATGAAGTGTCTTCAATTGTTTATGTGTATTTTCATACCATGCAAAGGTCTTGTCCCTGTAGAAACATCTGGTAGAAAAATAGACACAAGCCTTTTGCACACATCTTTTTTAGCCCAATCTAGATTAGCACGTGATTTACTAGTAGGATATTGAACAGTCACTCTGTTACCCAGGCCTGAGTGTATCTTCTCTATAGTATCAAGTAGTATATAGTTGGCTGAAACAAAAAATTAAAAAAGTTTACATTTAAACATATTTTTATATGCAATAGGAATAAAAAAAAATCCATATTTTTCATGTATGTAGTCCTTTAAATAGTGACTGTGAAATGAAAAACATCATTCAAAGCACTCTTCCATTATTTTGATTTGTTACTTAAGAATTGAATGCATTCTTTTGAAGTTTCATTGGGGTATGAAAGCGTTGACCGAAGTACATTTTCAATGAAGCGCTTCATGTTGAAAATGTAGTTCGATCAACGCTTTCATACCCCAATGAAACTTCAAAAGAATGCATTCAATTCTTATAATTATATTAAATCACACCAAAATTTAATTTAGTTGAATTTTTCGTTGTGAATTTTATTTGTGTTAGATTATTTGCTGTTGGACATTACTACGCCATTGATTGTTTACATCTGACGTCGTCATGGAGGCACGTGCACGTTCAGATTTGAGTTTCATTAGGATGTGAAACATCTCTTTTATAATCATGTGACCACTTCATAACCAATCATATTGTAACATTTCAATGAAAAACGGAAGTAATGTAATTATTTATATCATAAAAGTTTTTTGGCTTGAACCCACGATCCACGGCACTCGAGGCAAGCACGCAAACCATAACACCACCAAATTGGTCTCAAGTAACTCAAGACAAATGAGTTTCGAAAAAGCCTTTATTTGAATAAGCGAGTACAATAATACACATAAGTTCAGAAAGCAGATATTCTTCTTCTACGATATCACAAAAAGAAAGTTTAAACAGGGACAGGCACAAAAATATGGTTGGGTTTAACCAGTTAATAGGATCCCAACACTCCCATCTTCATAACTGGATCTCTAACGGCAATAAACAAACAATAAAAAACATGCAGAGATTCACTTAAAAAGACCACATATTAATAACAAGAATGAATAACAACATAAACATGGACAGTACAATAGCAGGGTCAATGAATGACAACATAAACATGGACAGTACAATAGCAGTGTCAATGAATGACAACATAAACAGTACAATAGCAGAGTCAATGAATGACAATATAAACATGGACAGTACAATAGCAGGGTCAATGAATAACAACATAAACATGGACAGTACAATAGCAGTGTCAATGAATGACAACATAAACAGTACAATAGCAGAGTCAATGAATGACAATATAAACATGGACAGTACAATAGCAGGGTCAATGAATGACAACATAAACATGGACAGTACAATAGCAGGGTCAATGAATAACAACATAAACAGTACAATAGCAGAGTCAATGAATGACAATATAAACATGGACAGTACAATAGCAGGGTCAATGAATAACAACATAAACATGGACAGTACAATAGCAGGGTCAATGAATGACAACATAAACATGGACAGTACAATAGCAGGGTCAGTGAATGACAACATAAACATGGACAGTACAATAGCAGGGTCAGTGAATGACAACATAAACATGGACAGTACAATAGCAGGGTCAATGAATGACAACATAAACATGGACAGTACAATAGCAGGGTCAATGAATAACAACATAAACATGGACAGTACAATAGCAGGGTCAATGAATGACAACATAAACATGGACAGTACAATAGCAGTGTCAATGAATGACAACATAAACAGTACAATAGCAGAGTCAATGAATGACAATATAAACATGGACAGTACAATAGCAGGGTCAATGAATGACAACATAAACATGGACAGTACAATAGCAGGGTCAATGAATAACAACATAAACAGTACAATAGCAGAGTCAATGAATGACAATATAAACATGGACAGTACAATAGCAGGGTCAATGAATAACAACATAAACATGGACAGTACAATAGCAGGGTCAATGAATGACAACATAAACATGGACAGTACAATAGCAGGGTCAGTGAATGACAACATAAACATGGACAGTACAATAGCAGGGTCAGTGAATGACAACATAAACATGGACAGTACAATAGCAGGGTCAATGAATGACAACATAAACATGGACAGTACAATAGCAGGGTCAATGAATAACAACATAAACATGGACAGTACAATAGCAGGGTCAATGAATGACAACATAAACGTGGACAGTACAATAGCAGGGTCAATGAATGACAACATAAACATGGACAGTACAATAGCAGGGTCAATGAATGACAACATAAACATGGACAGTACAATAGTAGAGTCAATGAATGACAACATAAACATGGACAGTACAATAGCAAGGTCAATGAATGACAACATAAACATGGACAGTACAATAGCAGGGTCAATGAATAACAACATAAACATGGACAGTACAATAGTAGAGTCAATGAATGACAACATAAACATGGACAGTACAATAGCAAGGTCAATGAATGACAACATAAACATGGACAGTACAATAGCAGGGTCAATGAATGACAACATAAACGTGGACAGTACAATAGCAGGGTCAATGAATAACAACATAAACATGGACAGTACAATAGCAGGGTCAATGAATGACAACATAAACATGGACAGTACAATAGCAGGGTCAATGAATAACAACATAAACATGGACAGTACAATAGCAGGGTCAATGAATGACAACATAAACATGGACAGTACAATAGCAGGGTCAATGAATGACAACATAAACATGGACAGTACAATAGCAGGGTCAATGAATAACAACATAAACATGGACAGTACAATAGCAGGGTCAATGAATGACAACATAAACATGGACAGTACAATAGCAGGGTCAATGAATAACAACATAAACATGGACAGTACAATAGCAGGGTCAATGAATGACAACATAAACATGGACAGTACAATAGCAGGGTCAATGAATAACAACATAAACATAGACAGTACAATAGCAGGGTCAATGAATGACAACATAAACATGGACAGTACAATAGCAGGGTCAATGAATGACAACATAAACATGGACAGTACAATAGCAGGGTCAATGAATGACAACATAAACATGGACAGTACAATAGCAGGGTCAATGAATAACAACATAAACATGGACAGTACAATAGCAGGGTCAATGAATGACAACATAAACATGGACAGTACAATAGCAGGGTCAATGAATAACAACATAAACATAGACAGTACAATAGCAGGGTCAATGAATGACAACATAAACATGGACAGTACAATAGCAGGGTCAATGAATAACAACATAAACATGGACAGTATAATAGGAGGGTCAATGAATAACAACATAAACATGGACAGTACAATAGCAGGGTCAATGAATGACAACATAAACATGGACAGTACAATAGCAGGGTCAATGAATGACAACATAAACATGGACAGTACAATAGCAGGGTCAATGAATAACAACATAAACATGGACAGTACAATAGCAGGGTCAATGAATAACAACATAAACATGGACAGTACAATAGCAAGGTCAATGAATAACAACATAAACATGGACAGTACAATAGCAGGGTCAATGAATGACAACATAAACATGGACAGTACAATAGCAGTGTCAATGAATGACAACATAAACATGGACAGTACAATAGCAGGGTCAATGAATAACAACATAAACATGGACAGTACAATAGCAGGGTCAATGAATGACAACATAAACATGGACAGTACAATAGCAGTGTCAATGAATGACAACATAATCATGGACAGTACAATAGCAGGGTCAATGAATAACAACATAAACATGGACAGTACAATAGCAGGGTCAATGAATGACAACAGAAACATGGACAGTACAATAGCAGTGTCAATGAATGACAACATAATCATGGACAGTACAATAGCAGGGTCAATGAATAACAACATAAACATGGACAGTACAATAGCAGGGTCAATGAATGACAACATAAACATGGACAGTACAATAGCAGGGTCAATGAATGACAACATGAACATGGACAGTACAATAACAGGGTCAATGAATAACAACATAAACATGGACAGTACCATAGTAGGGTCAATGAATAACAACATAAACATGGACAGTACAATAGCAGGGTCAATGAATAACAACATAAACATGGACAGTACAATAGCAGGGTCAATGAATAACAACATAAACATGGACAGTACAATAGCAGGGTCAATGAATGACAACATAATCATGGACAGTACAATAGCAGGGTCAATGAATGACAACATAAACATGGACAGTACAATAGCAGGGTCAATGAATGACAACATAAATACGGACAGTACAATAGCAGGGTCAGTGAATAACAACATAAACATGGACAGTACAATAGCAAGGTCAATGAATGACAACATGAACATGGACAGTACAATAACAGGGTCAATGAATAACAACATAAACATGGACAGTACCATAGTAGGGTCAATGAATAACAACATAAACATGGACAGTACAATAGCAGGGTCAATGAATAACAACATAAACATGGACAGTACAATAGCAGGGTCAATAAATAACAACATAAACATGGACAGTACAATAGCAGGGTCAATGAATAACAACATAAACATGGACAGTACAATAGCAGTGTCAATGAATGACAACATAATCATGGACAGTACAATAGCAGGGTCAATGAATAACAACATAAACATGGACAGTACAATAGCAGGGTCAATGAATGACAACATAAACATGGACAGTACAATAGCAGGGTCAATGAATGACAACATAAACATGGACAGTACAATAGCAGGGTCAATGAATGACAACATAAACATGGACAGTACAATAGCAGTGTCAATGAATAACAACATAAACATGGACAGTACAATAGCAGTGTCAATGAATGACAACATAATCATGGACAGTACAATAGCAGGGTCAATGAATAACAACATAAACATGGACAGTACAATAGCAGGGTCAATGAATGACAACATAAACATGGACAGTACAATAGCAGTGTCAATGAATGACAACATAAACATGGACAGTACAATAGCAGTGTCAATGAATGACAACATAAACGTGGACAGTACAATAGCAGGGTCAATGAATGACAACATAAACGTGGACAGTACAATAGCAGGGTCAATGAATAACAATATAAACATGGACAGTACAATAGCAGGGTCAATGAATGACAACATAAACATGGACAGTACAATAGCAGGGTCAATGAATGACAACATAATCATGGACAGTACAATAGCAGGGTCAATGAATGACAACATAAACATGGACAGTACAATAGCAGGGTCAATGAATGACAACATAAACATGGACAGTACAATAGCAAGGTCAATGAATGACAACATAAACATGGACAGTACAATAGCAGGGTCAATGAATGACAACATAAACATGGACAGTACAATAGCAGGGTCAATGAATGACAACATAAACATGGACAGTACAATAGCAGTGTCAATGAATGACAACATAATCATGGACAGTACAATAGCAGGGTCAATGAATGACAACATAATCATGGACAGTACAATAGCAGGGTCAATGAATGACAATATAAACATGGACAGTACAATAGCAGGGTCAATGAATGACAACATAAACATGGACAGTACAATAGCAGGGTCAATGAATGACAACATAATCATGGACAGTACAATAGCAGGGTCAATGAATGACAACATAAACATGGACAGTACAATAGCAGGGTCAATGAATGACAACATAAACATGGACAGTACAATAGCAGGGTCAATGAATAACAACATAAACATGGACAGTACAATAGCAGGGTCAATGAATGACAACATAAACATGGACAGTACAATAGCAGGGTCAATGAATGACAACATAAACATGGACAGTACAATAGCAGGGTCAATGAATAACAACATAAACAGTACAATAGCAGAGTCAATGAATGACAATATAAACATGGACAGTACAATAGCAGGGTCAATGAATAACAACATAAACATGGACAGTACAATAGCAGTGTCAATGAATGACAACATAATCATGGACAGTACAATAGCAGGGTCAATGAATAACAACATAAACATGGACAGTACAATAGCAGGGTCAATGAATGACAACATAAACATGGACAGTACAATAGCAGGGTCAATGAATGACAACATAAACATGGACAGTACAATAGCAGGGTCAATGAATGACAACATAAACATGGACAGTACAATAGCAGTGTCAATGAATAACAACATAAACATGGACAGTACAATAGCAGTGTCAATGAATGACAACATAATCATGGACAGTACAATAGCAGGGTCAATGAATAACAACATAAACATGGACAGTACAATAGCAGGGTCAATGAATGACAACATAAACATGGACAGTACAATAGCAGTGTCAATGAATGACAACATAAACATGGACAGTACAATAGCAGTGTCAATGAATGACAACATAAACGTGGACAGTACAATAGCAGGGTCAATGAATGACAACATAAACGTGGACAGTACAATAGTAGGGTCAATGAATAACAATATAAACATGGACAGTACAATAGCAGGGTCAATGAATGACAACATAAACATGGACAGTACAATAGCAGGGTCAATGAATGACAACATAATCATGGACAGTACAATAGCAGGGTCAATGAATGACAACATAAACATGGACAGTACAATAGCAGGGTCAATGAATGACAACATAAACATGGACAGTACAATAGCAAGGTCAATGAATGACAACATAAACATGGACAGTACAATAGCAGGGTCAATGAATGACAACATAAACATGGACAGTACAATAGCAGGGTCAATGAATGACAACATAAACATGGACAGTACAATAGCAGTGTCAATGAATGACAACATAATCATGGACAGTACAATAGCAGGGTCAATGAATGACAACATAATCATGGACAGTACAATAGCAGGGTCAATGAATGACAATATAAACATGGACAGTACAATAGCAGGGTCAATGAATGACAACATAAACATGGACAGTACAATAGCAGGGTCAATGAATGACAACATAATCATGGACAGTACAATAGCAGGGTCAATGAATGACAACATAAACATGGACAGTACAATAGCAGGGTCAATGAATGACAACATAAACATGGACAGTACAATAGCAGGGTCAATGAATAACAACATAAACATGGACAGTACAATAGCAGGGTCAATGAATGACAACATAAACATGGACAGTACAATAGCAGGGTCAATGAATGACAACATAAACATGGACAGTACAATAGCAGGGTCAATGAATAACAACATAAACAGTACAATAGCAGAGTCAATGAATGACAATATAAACATGGACAGTACAATAGCAGGGTCAATGAATAACAACATAAACATGGACAGTACAATAGCAGGGTCAATGAATGACAACATAAACATGGACAGTACAATAGCAGGGTCAGTGAATGACAACATAAACATGGACAGTACAATAGCAGGGTCAGTGAATGACAACATAAACATGGACAGTACAATAGCAGGGTCAATGAATGACAACATAAACATGGACAGTACAATAGCAGGGTCAATGAATAACAACATAAACATGGACAGTACAATAGCAGGGTCAATGAATGACAACATAAACGTGGACAGTACAATAGCAGGGTCAATGAATGACAACATAAACATGGACAGTACAATAGCAGGGTCAATGAATGACAACATAAACATGGACAGTACAATAGTAGAGTCAATGAATGACAACATAAACATGGACAGTACAATAGCAAGGTCAATGAATGACAACATAAACATGGACAGTACAATAGCAGGGTCAATGAATAACAACATAAACATGGACAGTACAATAGTAGAGTCAATGAATGACAACATAAACATGGACAGTACAATAGCAAGGTCAATGAATGACAACATAAACATGGACAGTACAATAGCAGGGTCAATGAATGACAACATAAACGTGGACAGTACAATAGCAGGGTCAATGAATAACAACATAAACATGGACAGTACAATAGCAGGGTCAATGAATGACAACATAAACATGGACAGTACAATAGCAGGGTCAATGAATAACAACATAAACATGGACAGTACAATAGCAGGGTCAATGAATGACAACATAAACATGGACAGTACAATAGCAGGGTCAATGAATGACAACATAAACATGGACAGTACAATAGCAGGGTCAATGAATGACAACATAAACATAGACAGTACAATAGCAGGGTCAATGAATGACAACATAAACATGGACAGTGCAATAGCAGGGTCAATGAATGACAACATAAACATGGACAGTACAATAGCAGGGTCAATGAATAACAACATAAACATGGACAGTACAATAGCAGGGTCAATGAATGACAACATAAACATGGACAGTACAATAGCAGGGTCAATGAATAACAACATAAACATAGACAGTACAATAGCAGGGTCAATGAATGACAACATAAACATGGACAGTACAATAGCAGGGTCAATGAATGACAACATAAACATGGACAGTACAATAGCAGGGTCAATGAATGACAACATAAACATGGACAGTACAATAGCAGGGTCAATGAATAACAACATAAACATGGACAGTACAATAGCAGGGTCAATGAATGACAACATAAACATGGACAGTACAATAGCAGGGTCAATGAATAACAACATAAACATAGACAGTACAATAGCAGGGTCAATGAATGACAACATAAACATGGACAGTACAATAGCAGGGTCAATGAATAACAACATAAACATGGACAGTATAATAGGAGGGTCAATGAATAACAACATAAACATGGACAGTACAATAGCAGGGTCAATGAATGACAACATAAACATGGACAGTACAATAGCAGGGTCAATGAATGACAACATAAACATGGACAGTACAATAGCAGGGTCAATGAATAACAACATAAACATGGACAGTACAATAGCAGGGTCAATGAATAACAACATAAACATGGACAGTACAATAGCAAGGTCAATGAATAACAACATAAACATGGACAGTACAATAGCAGGGTCAATGAATGACAACATAAACATGGACAGTACAATAGCAGTGTCAATGAATGACAACATAAACATGGACAGTACAATAGCAGGGTCAATGAATAACAACATAAACATGGACAGTACAATAGCAGGGTCAATGAATGACAACATAAACATGGACAGTACAATAGCAGTGTCAATGAATGACAACATAATCATGGACAGTACAATAGCAGGGTCAATGAATAACAACATAAACATGGACAGTACAATAGCAGGGTCAATGAATGACAACATAAACATGGACAGTACAATAGCAGTGTCAATGAATGACAACATAATCATGGACAGTACAATAGCAGGGTCAATGAATAACAACATAAACATGGACAGTACAATAGCAGGGTCAATGAATGACAACATAAACATGGACAGTACAATAGCAGGGTCAATGAATGACAACATGAACATGGACAGTACAATAACAGGGTCAATGAATAACAACATAAACATGGACAGTACCATAGTAGGGTCAATGAATAACAACATAAACATGGACAGTACAATAGCAGGGTCAATGAATAACAACATAAACATGGACAGTACAATAGCAGGGTCAATGAATAACAACATAAACATGGACAGTACAATAGCAGGGTCAATGAATGACAACATAATCATGGACAGTACAATAGCAGGGTCAATGAATGACAACATAAACATGGACAGTACAATAGCAGGGTCAATGAATGACAACATAAATACGGACAGTACAATAGCAGGGTCAGTGAATAACAACATAAACATGGACAGTACAATAGCAAGGTCAATGAATGACAACATGAACATGGACAGTACAATAACAGGGTCAATGAATAACAACATAAACATGGACAGTACCATAGTAGGGTCAATGAATAACAACATAAACATGGACAGTACAATAGCAGGGTCAATGAATAACAACATAAACATGGACAGTACAATAGCAGGGTCAATGAATAACAACATAAACATGGACAGTACAATAGCAGGGTCAATGAATAACAACATAAACATGGACAGTACAATAGCAGTGTCAATGAATGACAACATAATCATGGACAGTACAATAGCAGGGTCAATGAATAACAACATAAACATGGACAGTACAATAGCAGGGTCAATGAATGACAACATAAACATGGACAGTACAATAGCAGGGTCAATGAATGACAACATAAACATGGACAGTACAATAGCAGGGTCAATGAATGACAACATAAACATGGACAGTACAATAGCAGTGTCAATGAATAACAACATAAACATGGACAGTACAATAGCAGTGTCAATGAATGACAACATAATCATGGACAGTACAATAGCAGGGTCAATGAATAACAACATAAACATGGACAGTACAATAGCAGGGTCAATGAATGACAACATAAACATGGACAGTACAATAGCAGTGTCAATGAATGACAACATAAACATGGACAGTACAATAGCAGTGTCAATGAATGACAACATAAACGTGGACAGTACAATAGCAGGGTCAATGAATGACAACATAAACGTGGACAGTACAATAGCAGGGTCAATGAATAACAATATAAACATGGACAGTACAATAGCAGGGTCAATGAATGACAACATAAACATGGACAGTACAATAGCAGGGTCAATGAATGACAACATAATCATGGACAGTACAATAGCAGGGTCAATGAATGACAACATAAACATGGACAGTACAATAGCAGGGTCAATGAATGACAACATAAACATGGACAGTACAATAGCAAGGTCAATGAATGACAACATAAACATGGACAGTACAATAGCAGGGTCAATGAATGACAACATAAACATGGACAGTACAATAGCAGGGTCAATGAATGACAACATAAACATGGACAGTACAATAGCAGTGTCAATGAATGACAACATAATCATGGACAGTACAATAGCAGGGTCAATGAATGACAACATAATCATGGACAGTACAATAGCAGGGTCAATGAATGACAATATAAACATGGACAGTACAATAGCAGGGTCAATGAATGACAACATAAACATGGACAGTACAATAGCAGGGTCAATGAATGACAACATAATCATGGACAGTACAATAGCAGGGTCAATGAATGACAACATAAACATGGACAGTACAATAGCAGGGTCAATGAATGACAACATAAACATGGACAGTACAATAGCAGGGTCAATGAATAACAACATAAACATGGACAGTACAATAGCAGGGTCAATGAATGACAACATAAACATGGACAGTACAATAGCAGGGTCAATGAATGACAACATAAACATGGACAGTACAATAGCAGGGTCAATGAATGACAACATAAACATGGACAGTACAATAGCAGGGTCAATGAATGTCAACATAAACATGGACAGTACAATAGCAGGGTCAATGAATGACAACATAAACATGGACAGTACAATAGCAGGGTCAATGAATGACAACATAAACATGGACAGTACAATAGCAGGGTCAATGAATGACAACATAAACATAGACAGTACAATAGCAGGGTCAATGAATGACAACATAAACATGGACAGTGCAATAGCAGGGTCAATGAATGACAACATAAACATGGACAGTACAATAGCAGGGTCAATGAATGTCAACATAAACATGGACAGTACTATAGCAGGGTCAATGAATGACAACATAAACATGGACAGTACAATAGCAGGGTCAATGAATGACAACATAAACATGGACAGTACAATAGCAGGGTCAATGAATGACAACATAAACATAGACAGTACAATAGCAGGGTCAATGAATGACAACATAAACATGGACAGTACAATAGCAGGGTCAATGAATGACAACATAAACGTGGACAGTACAATAGCAGGGTCAATGAATGACAACATAAACGTGGACAGTACAATAGCAGGGTCAATGAATGACAACATAAACATGGACAGTACTATAGCAGGGTCAATGAATGACAACATAAACATGGACAGTACAATAGCAGGGTCAATGAATGACAACATAAACATGGACAGTACAATAGCAGGGTCAATGAATGACAACATAAACATAGACAGTACAATAGCAGGGTCAATGAATGACAACATAATCATGGACAGTACAATAGCAGGGTCAATGAATGACAACATAAACATGGACAGTACAATAGCAGGGTCAATGAATGACAACATAAACATGGACAGTACAATAGCAGGGTCAATGAATGACAACATAAACATGGACAGTACAATAGCAGGGTCAATGAATGACAACATAAACATGGACAGAACAATAGCAGGGTCAATGAATAACAACATAAACATGGACAGTACAATAGCAGGGTCAATGAATGACAACATAAACATGGACAGTACAATAGCAGGGTCAATGAATGACAACATAAACATGGACAGTACAATAGCAGGGTCAATGAATAACAACATAAACATGGACAGTACAATAGCAGGGTCAATGAATGACAACATAAACATGGACAGTACAATAGCAGGGTCAATGAATGACAACATAAACATGGACAGAACAATAGCAGGGTCAGTGAATGACAACATAATCATGGACAGTACAATAGCAGAGTCAATGAATGACAACATAAACATGGACAGTACAATAGCAGGGTCAATGAATGACAACATAAACATGGACAGTACAATAGCAGGGTCAATGAATGACAACATAAACATGGACAGTACAATAGCAGGGTCAATGAATGACAACATAAACATGGACAGAACAATAGCAGGGTCAATGAATAACAACATAAACATGGACAGTACAATAGCAGGATCAATGAATGACAACATAAACATGGACAGTACAATAGCAAGGTCAATGAATGACAACATTAACATGGACAGTACAATAGCAGGGTCAATGAATGACAACATAAACATGGACAGTACAATAGCAGGGTCAATGAATAACAACATAAACATGGACAGTACAATAGCAGGGTCAATGAATAACAACATAAACATGGACAGTACAATAGCAGGGTCAATGAATGACAACATAAACATGGACAGTACAATAGCAGGGTCAATGAATGACAACATAAACATGGACAGAACAATAGCAGGGTCAGTGAATGACAACATAATCATGGACAGTACAATAGCAGAGTCAATGAATGACAACATAAACATGGACAGTACAATAGCAGGGTCAATGAATGACAACATAAACATGGACAGTACAATAGCAAGGTCAATGAATGACAACATAAACATGGACAGTACAATAGCAAGGTCAATGAATGACAACATAAACATGGACAGTACAATAGCAGTGTCAATGAATGACAACATAAATGTGGACAGTACAATAGCAGTGTCAATGAATGCCCGTAGTTAACTGACTACTAGCTAGGAAGGCAGAATCATTTTGTTTACAGATAATTACTCTTAAGACAAAAATAGTTCTTTTCAGTCATAAAATGGGATGTATATTTTAAAGTTGTGTACTATACACAACCCTTTACGGTATCAATTAGGAATACTTTCAGTAATGTTCCAGCTAGTTTTATGTCAACAACTCAGTGTGGTTGTAATGCAGTATCCCAATAAACATTAGAGAAAACCTAAGGGACAATAAAGAGACACAGGTATGATTGGGCACACAAGACAGAGAACGAATGCAGTCAATCCAAAAACCCATAACACAGAAAACTAAAAATATGAACAACAACGACCCCATCAAAAACAGAGGTGAACCCAGGTGCTCGCAAAGTATAAATAATTCCTGGCTCTTATAAGACACCCATCATGTCTTTCATGTAGTCTAGTATGGAAAAAAATGTTCAGTGATATAAAGGAAAGAAAAAAACCTATGCGAAATGGACCCAAATCAGACATCTTAATTCAAATACAATGGAGAAAAGATAACAAGGAGTCTCAATATAACATAATTAAATATACCAATCTCCATGCAGAGGCAAGACAAGTTAGAATATTTACTAATTTAAACTAAAAGTGAGAGTTGATATACAATGAAACATGTCTAAACCGAACCGTGAATAAAACAAAATCCTCCTAAACCAAACATGAAGCTAGGAAGAACTGTTTTAGATACCTAAAACTTATGTCTCCCCTTAATGCGGCCATCTGTACAACAATAAGTTACACATTATGAGTTGAATGATACTATCTAAAAAACAATTATTTGACCTTGAGGTCAAAGGTCAAAGTCCCATGAAGATCATTATGGTATGCGACACACCGCCTTATGGTCATGCACCCACATACCAAATATCACTGACCTATCTCAAAAGATAAAAATGTTATGGCCCGGACAAGAAAATCCTTTTTTAAAAACAATTATTTGACCTTGAGGTCAAAGGTCAAGGTCTCACGAAGGTCATTACGGTATGTTACACACCGCCTTATGGTCATGCACCCACATACCAAATATAATCAACCTATCTGGAAAGACAAACAAGTTATGGTCCGGACAAGCTTCGCTGAGAAGAAGCAGAAGAAAAAATCAGACTAAAACAATATGTCTCCCTTCGTTCGAAGGGGAGACATAATAAAGTACCATTGTAGGAAATCTTTGTTAATTAAACCTATATAAAATGAGTACCAGTCTATTCTGAACACAAAAGTTGATCCCAAGAAGGTTGGGTTTAGATACGCTTCATTTTACAGTGTAATATCAAAAAATGACAACAATAGATAAATTGATCTCTATGAGTTGGCCATGGTAAAAAGACTTATGTACATTATGATGAAATGTTTATACAATACCACGAAGACCATTATTTTCTTTAGATGTTCATGACTCGTTCATTTTAAATCTGTTAGTTAGGATTTTTTTGTCCTAAGAATAATAATCTTTAACCAACAGGTTCTATCTTCCTAGCTAGTAGTCTACAAGTATTTACTGAGCCTAATGTCTATGTTTATGTTGTCATGGATTTTTGTGATAGTGTGTGGTCATTTTGAGTGTGTTTTTTATTTCTATTTTTTGTTTATATATGTATTACTGTTGGAGATCCAGTTATCAAGAGGAGAGGGTTGGGATCCCATTAACCGGTTTAATCCTGCCACATCTTTGTGCCTGTCCCAAGCCAGGACCATGTTGTTGTCCCTCATTTTTGTGTTCAATGAGTTAAGGTGAGAGGTGATTGTTTATTTTGTTGATATTGGTGGAATTGTTGACCATCACTGTTTAAACTTTCTTTTCATAATTGCCTTAGTCTAATTCAAGGTATTACTTGTCCTTATGTATGTGGTTTCATCTTTAGTCAGTCACTGTTGAAAAAAAGGAATAAATGTACAAATAAAATACAGCTACATGGGTTTTCACAATAATCTTACCACAAATCCATATAGGTCCTCTCCAATTACTGTTTCCACCCATTATAGCAGAATCAGATTCTCCTGGTGTGTAATGCAGGCTAAATTCTTTTGTTGTTACAGAATCTTCTTTTCGTAGAGATTTGTCTCCCTTGGTCGTAGATTTAGCCTTGGTGCTATGATAAATGTCATCTTCTGAAGCTTTATAAACATTTTTTGGTGGATATTTGTCTCCTATAGCCCCACAGTTATCATGGGTGCTATGATGAACAACACTTTCCGTAATTGTAGTAGTTTCTTTTTCCATAGAGTTGTCTCCCTTTGTGAGTGATTTCTGACTTTCTGTTATTACAGGAAGTTTCAATGTATAAGACTTTGTATGAACCTAGAAGAAATGAAAAATTCTAAAATCTATATTAAATTGTATATTTACTTAAAAACAAATAATTTAATAAATAAGTGTTTCTTATTACTATATTTTCTTCTTTTAAAAAAGAAAGAAAGATGGAAGAAAATATAGAATTAGCCTTTTGTAGATAGAACCTGGTTTCTCTATGAATGTTGACCTGTAATTATGAAGACTTATCTAATCTGTACAAATCCTCTCAGTGGTGTAACCCTAACCTTTGTCTTACATGTGGTAGAGAGTGATTTGATCCAAACTAAAAAACATTGGTATTTGTAGCTTGTTCGCTATGCAGGCAGCATTCTTGTGTAAGAGAAAAGACAATGTTGGCCCAGAGTCAGGATAATGTGTCTGCAGTTTTCCCAAGATTAAAACATGAAAATTGGGAAATCCCAGATATTTATATATAAATAAACAAAGAGACTATGTATACATTTAATTCATTTACGAATATTCCAAGGTTAAACATTTTGGCCAAAAAATTGAATTTTATTTTTAAAGGCATTGACCCTTTACCCACATACTTCAATAACATTAGGTTTCTTCAATGGTCCAAGGAATATCACCTGACAACTAAGTCTGGTAAAGATCAAATGTCACAAACTGAATATTGTTTTGGAAACCAATTGTGGACACCTACCCGCCCTTCATCAAGCTAATTACAGCATTTCATCTCGTCACAATTTAGCTAATCAATATTATACAATTACTGTTTTTTCATGAGGTAAATATGTGGATTGACTTTTGAAAAAAAAAATTATTCACTGAACTTGAAGGGTGAAGTGAATATCATTTTTTTTCAAAAGTTAATTAATCCACACATTTACAGAATCAAAAGACAGTAATTGTTTCATTCTATATTTTGAATAAAAAAACGTATTCAATGCCTCAGATTTAATATTCACTGGCGGTAAATGTCACATGTTACTTTTTTTAAAACACAGAATTCTATCAGAAATGTTCTATTTTATATTAGTAACAAAAAGTAGCACGTGACATTTAATGCCAGTTAATATAAAAATCTGAGGTTTTTTTATTCAAAATTTGACTTTTTTTTTAAATCTATTATAATAGAATTTACTAATATAGAATAATAAATATTATTTGTTATTTGCTTACAAGTACCTTTGAAAGTGATCTTATTCCGAACTGTGATAAAAATTCCCCTTCATCAAACATACAATCTAACAGAACACCAATTCTTTCCTCTGGTACACATGTTAAAAAGTACACATCTTCCCCAGGACACTGTACAACCTTTAACAGAATTACAAAAACATCTAGTAACTACATAATTACATAATGTATGCAAGAATCTACAACCAAATACCATAGAGGGTTAGGGTTAGGTTTATGGTGCATAAAGTCACTTTCAGTTATTTCACGGCGGTCAGTTTTATTGGTGGAGGAAACCAGATTACCCAGAGAAAAGCACCAACATGTTGCAAGTCGCTGACAAACTTTATCATATAATGTTATCTAGAGTACACCTCGCCTGAGCGGGATTCGAACTCACAACGTTAAAGGTGATGGGCACTGATTACATAGGTAGTTGTAAATCCAACTACCATACGATCTTGACCACGACGGCCCTGATCCTGTAATTAAATTGCCAATTTGAAAAAAAAACCAAACAGGCAATTATTGAAGCACAGACAAAAAATACTGATAATGATAATACCTCATGCTGCACATCTGGGCTAAATAAAAAAAAGTGTCACTGAATTATCAAATACTGTATCTTACATGTGAAAATTCAGTAGCTATCTGACTGGAAAGTCCTGCTGACTTTAAAGCACTGTGGTTGATTTTACAACAAGCTACCAAGGGAAGTAACCCAACAAGAGATTTGACCTCTATTGGGAAACACTGTTTTGTTGACCTCTCCACCAACACATCATTGTAGAAATTCATTTTTGGATTCCATAACCCTGAAATAAATAAAAATTACAGTAGAAAAAAGTATGGCAACTCCTCAGGAATTAGTTTCTTTCAATGTCAGCATACTCAAAATTACAAAACCGCATTGATGGTGTAATGGTTAGCGTGCTTGCCCCAAGTGTGGTCAATCGTTGATCCAACTCTGATCGGTTCAAACCAAAGATTATGAAATTGGTATTTGTTGCTTCTCCACTAAGCATGTAGCATTAAGGAAAAAGAGAAAAGACTGGTTGGCTCGGAATCAGGATAAAGCGTTCGGGTGGGGCGACATGTCTATTTGCAGACAGTTGTTTTAGTGAGTTATGAAAATCCAACTAAGCATGTTGGTCTAGTACAAAATGGATCTCGTCATCATCTCATTAAAAATTAACTTGTTCTCACCATGATATAGCTGAAAAATTGTTGAATTGGCATAAAACAACAATCACTCACTCATTCAAAATTATCAAAGGTAATTTGCTTATCAAGCACTAGCATGGCACTCATTTTTTATTAGATTTTTTTTTAAATACTATTTGCTTAACAGTTAAACAAGCATTTTGGTGAAAAATAAAAATAAGATTTCATCATGGAAGGATTTCCAGTGTACAATTTTTCCTGATGGAAGGATTTCCAGAGTACAATTTTCCTGATGGAAGGATTTCCAGTGTACAATTTTTCCTGATGGGAGGATTACATGAGTACAATGTTCCTGGTGGTAGGATTTCCAGAGTACAATTTTCCTGATAAAAGGATATCCAGAGTACAATTTTCCTGATGGAAGGATTTCCAGAGTACAATTTTCCTGATAGAAGGATTTCCAGAGTACAATTTTTCCTGATGGAAGGACTCCCAGAGTACAATTTTCCTGATAGAAGGATTTCCAGTGTACAATTTTCTCCTGATAGAAGGATTTACAGAGTACAATTTCCCTGATAGAAGGATTTCCAGTGCACAATTTTCCTGATGGAAGGATTTCCAGAGTACAATTTTCCTGATTTTCAGAGGCAAATTACTTGTACCAGATTTTTTTTTTTTTTTTTTGTAAATTTTCATGTCATTTTTCAACCAACCAGAAGATTGGTAGCCATTTTGTATGTCTGGCAAGGTCACCAGACACAATTTTGGAAGAGTACCAAATCCATATTTGTTCTTCAGAAGAAGATCAAAATGTAAAAAGTTAACGGACAAAAGATGCTAATTGATGAGGCAGCTTAACTTGAGCCTTTGGCTCAGATGAGCTAAAAACAAATTAAAATTACAAGATATTCATATAACATTGATATTACTCTCAAATTTACTAAAATATGTGTAAATATAAATATATATCTTACTTCTTACAAACTTCTAGGAATATCATTGGTTTAAAGTGATCACGTGGAAACTGTGTAGTGGAACCTCTGAAAACCGACTACGTCCGGGGCCAAAGAAATCAGCCGGTTTTCAGAGGTACCGGTTTTAGGAGGTTCCGGAAATAGACATTTCCATTCCGCATACTGATACCAGAAGTATAAGATATTGATCTATTGAAGGTTAATTATGCTGTGATTACGCTATTTATGTATGTTTCTGTACATTCTTTCAATGTGTTATATTTGTGATTGTTTTTAAATGTGTTTTGAATAAAAATAAATACTGTCGTAACTTGTTTTACAAATGTGTACATGTATTGAGTGTACAATCAACCACGAGATTTCAGGTCACTGACCTTGAATTGGATTTGTAGCCTGTTGCAGGATATTTTTTCATGCTAAACAAAAATCATAGGGCACGTTGTTCTAATAATGGAATAAAGCATAGTAAATGTGATTCGATGAGATTCTTTTCCCATTTGTCGGTGTGGCCTTCTATTGGAACGTGCTGATCAAATGCAACCAATGTCTCACGATCTACTTGTGCAATAGTGTTGATCTTAGCGAGTTGAATAAGCTTTCTTATTGTGGCGCCACGTCACTGGTAGTTTATGAACTTTAATGTTTCTGAAACAACGAGGCTTTAAGGCTTTACTGATTACCAAAGGTTTCAATTTCTCACCAGCTGCACTACATGCAAACAAAATTGTTAAACGTTCTTTAGAGTTCTTAACACCTTTAGAAGATGCACCTTTAGCGGAAAGTGTCTTGTCTGGTAATGTACAATAATAAAGACCAGTTTCATCACAATTAAAAATGTTACAAGGTTCAAAATCTGAGCAAATTTCTGGAATACGACTACGGAAATCTTTAGTTTGTAAATCTACACCGGCACTTTCGCCACTAACGGTAAAAGCTTTAATAACATGACAGGCTTTAAATTTTTCTAACCACTCATTTGAGGCTTTGAAATCGGCAATGTCTAACTGACTAGCAAATTCTAATGCTTTACTTTGCACGATAGGCCCTGAAAGTGGAATGGTCTTGTCGCGAGCTTGACGGAACCAGTCCCACATAAGATCATTTAGATTGTCATGCTTACTTTTATTTCCAAATCTGAATTTCTGAACATTTTCATTGCTCTCAAAATTGGCAAGATATTCGGACTTGCGTTTTAAAATATTGGAAACTGTTGTTTTGCCTACTCCGAATTTCTCGCTTAAAGATTTCTGAGATGGTTTCGGAAAACTTTCTGACTCTTCAATCAAATTCATTTTGTCTTGAAGTGTTAGTTCAACGCGACGACGTTTAGACAGGGGTTTCGATAATTTAGCATCAATTTAACGGATTAATAAGAAATAATGTTAATTTCAGAATGAATTCAAAATATCAACACCAACAATTTATAACAAATCTACTTGAAACCATAGATTTTTTTTTTTTTACTCGACTAACAATGGAATGCAAGCGGTCGGTACAACATATTTGATCTTTTATATTTTTTGTTTTTATAAAACTCTTTTGAAGTATTAAAAATTTTAAGTATAAAAACATCCTTCAGATTAATTACACATATATAAAGACGCTGTCAAATAACTGTATTGTTTTTAATACATTGTAATCATGTTTACAACTCTTTTAATGTTTGATAATTAGTTGATTGTTGATGTAAAAGTGGATCGATCTATTCGGTGATTGACATCTAACACAGTTCACTGACTTACCTGTCAGCAAATTTGTTGTGTGGTTTTCAGAAGTGAATATATTTTCTGGACCGAACATTACCACCGATGTTCGGAATACAGAGGGGCCGGTTTTTAGAGGAACATTTTACTTAAATATATAGGGGAATATTCCGGACCAAAATTAAATGTTCGGTTTTCAGAGAGGCCGGTTTTGGGGAGTTCCACTGTATATTCAATACACGGTCAGTAGATTTTTAATACACGGTTAGTAGTAGAGTTATCTCCTCTTTTTCTTTCAAAACAAAGATGACGTTGAACAACGAGACGCCAGCACGTTTCGCCCTAACAACAGACGTTGAAATTATAAACAAACGTATTAATTTTGCTTAACCCTTTGACTGCGACGTTTCGTGTATAATCGTAAAGTCGTGTGCCGTATTATTCCTGACGTTATGACCCTTTCATCAGGGTGACGTCATTTTAACAGCAATGTGACGTTACTTACCATTTATTTTTAATTTTAAAGTGGTTCTATATGTGCAATATCTGTATCTGACTTCAAATTGTGTAATCTATATATAATATATTTGAGTAACTTATTCTTAAAGAAAATAAAAATAAAAGTAAATTTCTTTCCAAAGGGACATATATGTCCCTACAGCAGTCAAAGGCTTAAATATTACAATAAAAAAATTAATTGACCCGAGTAAGCTTGTCCCCAAATGTTGGTTCAATGACTTGACTTAACATTCCACAAATCACCAAATATTGTGATAGCGACACATATAAATTACATACACACACCACAAAAATTACATATTTATTAGTTTTGATGCAGTTACATTTAAATTCCTTATTCAAAGGTAATCAGTAAGATATATTCGTTACACAGTGTGCTAGTGACCTAATACGATATATACGGGGTGAGTGAATTCCATATGTAATTTACTGACCTCGTATATATCGTATTAGGTCACTAGTAATTCGCTCTCGCCCCATATGTAATTTACTGACCTCGTATATATCGTATTAGGTCACTAGCACACTGTGTAACTAATAATACACTTACCTCCATCTTCAATATTCTTGTTCATTTGTTTGCAAATGCAAACAAAATCGGTCAGGTATCGCACTATATCTTCCTGTACATTATTATTAGACCTAGTATCTCCAATCTTGTCTAATTCAATGACTATTTCTAACATACTTAGTGCAAAAAGAGCCATCCATGCTGTCGCATCAGCCTAAAGAAAAAAGCCGGAACAATTTAGAAATGGCATAAAAAAAAGTAATCGATGATCTGTAAAATTTCCTTTTAATCTTTACAAACGTTATTTATTATCAAGCAGCAAACATGTTATTATTGATTTCTAATATTAATGTGACTGACGTCACCTTACCAAATCCTCGATAAACATACTATCATTGATGTTTTGTTCAAAATCGACTTCTCATCACATCTTGCATCTCAGTTTTTGCCTTCAAAGTGGTTTGGGTATATGGTGTTTAACGCCACTTTCAACAATATTTCAGCTATATCGTGGCGGTCAGTTTTATTTGTGGAGGAAACAGGAGTACTCCGAGAAAACTACCGACCTGTCACAAGTCACTGACAAACGTTATCACATAAAATGTTGTATCGAGTACACCTCGCCATGAATGGGGTTCAAACTCACAATGTTAATGGTGATAGGTAGTTGTAAATCCAACTACCATACGATCACGACGATTGCCTCTCAACTATATAAGGATAGACTAAAGTCATAAGCAAACTAAATATAATCATTTCTTTTTTAAACAATACATCAATCTCATGAAAAATAAAAACCCTGTTCACTCTAACTAACATATCAAAGGGGAATAACTCTTTGTAAATGATATTCTTACCTGTTTGATTGTAAATCCATCTGGTGGATGACCTCTGTCAAAGACACTTATATTATCTAACCCTAAGAATCCACCACAAAACATATGACTACCAGAACAGTAAAGATTTGTTCTCCACCTAAAATAAATATGAACAGAACATGAAATATTTACATTACATTTACATTCAAATAATGTACCACAATAATACAGTAAAACATGTCTTTGATTTGCAAATATTGATTGATTGGTGTTTAATACCAACTTAAGCTGTATTTCATCTATGATTTACAGTAAAATACCTAATGTAAATTACTGCTCTCAATATCTTACACAGAAATTTTATATATTTATGCGATGGTTCCCATTTTTGGAGAAGAAAGACTAAGTATGACTTTATGAAAAGAAAGTTTAAACAGTGATGGTCAACAATTCCACCAATATCAACAAAATGCCACTGGCATCAAGATTTCGGTCAGTTATACCACTTAGCTCATGTAAAACTTAATTGGATCATAGCAGTGTACTAGTAAGTATACTTTTTTTTCAATATTCAAGTGATTACGTCATTCATATTAAGTATATTACTCTAATAAACCACAGGAGTTACTTCCCTTTCAGGTGACCAAAGTGCATTGAAAATAAAATATAAATGTGTTCAAAATTTGAATGTTGAAACAACTTGTGAATTTTCAAGTTTCCTTAAAATCATCCTATGATTTTTACAAGGTTCAAAATATCTACAAATCATGAGAAAAATTATGCTCAAATTTGTTTGCCTAGAACGAGTACCATTTTGCAATTGTAAGGGAAATAACTCTCAGAAAAAATATATAAACGTATAATTTTAGAATAAAATCGGGAATGTGCAAAAAGGTCTATAATCAAAATGTGAGTTGTAGAGTCTGTCAGTGACTTATAATGAAAAGTAAGTGGTATTTACACAGAACACAGGTTCACTTTCTGATACTCACACCAAGTATTAAGGTTTCCAGACATCTACTTAAGGCCAGGAGTTTAATTAATTAGTTCACTATATTTGTCCAGGCTTTCCACCCCATTAAGTCTGCTAGTCATCATATAGCTGAATAAAATGCTATGCTGGAAACAGCATGATACGACCACAACAAGTCGACAATGGCTCCCACCTCCACCAATCTTGCGGCCATGTAAAAATTTACGATATATACCAATAACCAAAACCCAACGGCATAAAACATTACTACCAAGATTTAACTTAAACATCATTGAAAGTGGTATTAAACACCCCTTCCCAAGTACATTATCAATAATAATGTTCACAAATTGTTATTTGCCCTGGGCATTATTACAAAAGCTTGACTTCGCTCTGAACACCTTTAGACAAGATCAGTCACAAAAATTTAAACATTTAATTTTTTTAAACTAATTTATTTACCACTGATAATTTTTCAGCAGTTTTTTATAACTATTTGCTAAGAATGTAAAGTCAGTTCCGCCTGTCATTCTGAATACCTTCAGACATGTCCATGCATGGATTGGTGGATTGTTGTCGTCAAAATTAAATTCACATCCTGGTATCTGAAAAATAAAATGGATTCAAATCTTATTAAACTTATATACTGGTACAGTATTCCCCCTCTTATATGGCCCCCCCCACCAAAGGTCACCCTTCTTATCAGGCTAGATTTCAGATGTACTAATACAGTGAAATACTACTAAATTGTCCCCATGAAGAAGGGTGGCCTTATAAAAGGGTGATTACTGTAGGTAAATACACCATTTAGTTGTTATTTAAGCATCTTTCTTTATGAAATGACATTAATTATATTAAAATGGATATAATTTATGGAAACTATGATTTTAATCTAACTATCATTTTGACCATGATCTAAATTTTTCATTAACAAATTTAATCTTCAGCTACTATTCTGTGTAAAATGTTAGAGGACATAATGTCTTGTCTATGGTAAAGTAGTCCCCCTCTTATAAGGATGGGGCCATCGTGGCCGTGATCGTATGGTAGTTGGATTTACAACTACATATGCAATCAGTGCCTATCACCACTGATTTTGTGAGTTCGAATCTCAATCAGGGCGAGGTGTACAACATTATGTGATAAAGTTTGTCAGTGACTTGCGACAAGTCGGCGGTTTTCTCCAGTTTCCTCCACCAATAAAACTGACCGCCACGATATAACTGAAATATTGTTGAAAGTGGCGTTAAACATCATCAAACAAACAAACAAAAACAATCTTATAAGGATACCCCTTCTGCAATGAAAAAGCGACCTCTCTTGAAGGGGACAATTTAGTAGTATTTTACTATCTTGGTGTGTCTGAAATCTGGTCTGATAAAGAGGTGTAGGCTTCGTGGGCCTTACAAGATGGGGACTACTGTTATATCTGGTCTGATAAAGAGGTGTAGGCTTCGTGGGCCTTACAAGAGAGGGACTACTGTTAAATCTGGTCTGATAAAGAGGTGTAGGCTTCGTGGGCCTTACAAGAGGGGGACTACTGTTAAATCTGGTCTGATAAGAGGTGTAGGCTTCGTGGGCCTTACAAGAGGGGAACTACTGTTAAATCTGGTCTGATAGAGGTGTAGGCTTCGTGGGCCTTACAAGAGGGGGACTACTGTTAAATATTCAATAAATCATGACTTTCAAAAATTACTTCTTATTTAGGCTTAGGATTAGGGCTATGAGTTTTTAACAACACTTTGAACAATATTTCAGCTATACTGTAGCATTAGTTTCATTGGCAGAAGAAATGAGAGAACCTGAAGACCTGAACTGCAGCAAGTCACTGACAAACAGGCCTTGAGTGAGTCAGTGATTGTTGTTTAAACTGCAGCAAGTCACTGACAAACAGGCCTTGAGTGAGTCAGTGATTGTTGTTTAAACTGCAGCAAGTCACTGACAAAACAGGCTTTGAGTGAGTCAGTGATTGTTGTTTAAACTGCAGCAAGCCACTGACAAACAGGCTTTGAGTGAGTCAGTGATTGTTGTTTAAACTGCAGCAAGCCACTGACAAAACAGGCTTTGAGTGAGTCAGTGATTGTTGTTTAAACTGCAGCAAGTCACTGACAAAACAGGCTTTGAGTCAGTCAGTGATTGTTGTTCAAACTGCAGCAAGTCACTGACAAAACAGGCTTTGAGTCAGTCAGTGAATGTTGTTTAAACTGCAGCAAGTCACTGACAAAACAGGCTTTGAGTCAGTCAGTGATTGATGTTTAAACTGCAGCAAGCCACTGACAAAACAGGCTTTGAGTGAGTCAGTGATTGTTGTTTAAACTGCAGCAAGACACTGACAAAACAGGCTTTGTGTGAGTCAGTGATTGTTGTTTAAACTGCAGCAAGTCACTGACAAAACAGGCTTTGAGTCAGTCAGTGATTGTTGTTTAAACTGCAGCAAGCCACTGACAAAACAGGCTTTGAGTCAGTCAGTGATTGTTGTTTAAACTGCAGCAAGCCACTGACAAAACAGGCTTTGAGTGAGTCAGTGATTGTTGTTTAAACTGCAGCAAGCCACTGACAAAACAGGCTTTGAGTGAGTCAGTGATTGTTGTTTAAACTGCAGCAAGTCACTGACAAAACAGGCTTTGAGTCAGTCAGTGATTGTTGTTTAAACTGCAGCAAGCCACTGACAAACAGGCTTTGAGTGAGTCAGTGATTGTTGTTTAAACTGCAGCAAGTCACTGACAAAACAGGCTTTGAGTGAGTCAGTGATTGTTGTTTAAACTGCAGCAAGTCACTGACAAAACAGGCTTTGAGTGAGTCAGTGATTGTTGTTTAAACTGCAGCAATCCACTGACAAAACAGGCTTTGAGCGAGTCAGTGATTGTTGTTTAAACTGCAGAAAGTCACTGACAAAACAGGCTTTGAGTCAGTCAGTGATTGTTGTTTAAACTGCAACGAAGCCACTGACAAACAGGCTTTGAGTGAGTCAGTGATTGTTGTTTAAACTGCAGAAAGTCACTGACAAAACAGGCTTTGAGTCAGTCAGTGATTGTTGTTTAAACTGCAGCAAGTCACTGACAAAACAGGCTTTGAGTCAGTCAGTGATTGTTGTTTAAACTGCAGCAAGCCACTGACAAAACAGGCTTTGAGTCAGTCAGTGATTGTTGTTTAAACTGCAGCAAGTCACTGACAAAACAGGCTTTGAGTGAGTCAGTGATTGTTGTTTAAACTGCAGCGAAGCCACTGACAAACAGGCTTTGAGTGAGTCAGTGATTGTTGTTTAAACTGCAGAAAGTCACTGACAAAACAGGCTTTGAGTGAGTCAATGATTGTTGTTTAAACTGCAGCAAGTCACTGACAAAACAGGCTTTGAGTCAGTCAGTGATTGTTGTTTAAACTGCAGAAAGGCACTGACAAAACAGGCTTTGAGTGAGTCAGTGATTGTTGTTTAAACTGCAGCAAGCCACTGACAAAACAGGCTTTGAGTGAGTCAGTGATTGTTGTTTAAACTGCAGAAAGTCACTGACAAAACAGGCTTTGAGTCAGTCAGTGATTGTTGTTTAAACTGCAGCGAAGCCACTGACAAACAGGCTTTGAGTGAGTCAGTGATTGTTGTTTAAACTGCAGAAAGTCACTGACAAAACAGGCTTTGAGTGAGTCAGTGATTGTTGTTTAAACTGCAGCAAGCCACTGACGGGCACTCGAGGCGAGCATGCCGACCATTACACCACCGATGCCGTTTTCAGGGTTTGAGATGTGATATTTATCATGGATGCTATATATAGGATGTAAAATGCTTATTCATCATCATCTTTTATCTTTATGTCCAATTTTGTGCAACAGGCCATGAATTCAGCACAGTCGTCATACAATCTAGAATCGTATTAAAAAGAGTGAAAATCTTTCTATACCTGTCCTTCTGGTGACATATATCTCTCTGACAACAACAATAGCAACTGGTTCTTAGCAAAATCTGGGTCAAGTCTACAGAATGGGATCATCTGGAAGCAAGTATCCCAGCTGGCAAACTATAAAATAAGGTCAAGTTTATAGAATAGCATCAATCAGAAATGGATGTCTTAGCTTGCTAACTGTAAAATATGGTAAAGTTTATAGAATGGCATGTGTAAAATGAATGTCACAGTTCGCAAACTATAAAATAAGGTCTAGTTTATAGAATGGTATCTTCTGGAAACGAGTATCTCAGCTGGCAAACTATAAAATAAGGTAAAGTTTATAGAATGGTATCTTCTGGAAACAAGTATCCCAGCTGGCAAACTATAAAATAAGGTCAAGTTTATCGAATGGCATCAATCAGAAATGGATGTCTTAGCTTGCTAACTGTAAAATACGGTAAAGTTTATAGAATGGCATGTGTAAAATGAATGTCACAGTTCGCAAACTATAAAATAAGGTCTAGTTTATAGAATAATATCTTCTGGAAACAAGTATCCCAGCTGGCAAACTATAAAATAAGCTCTAGTTTAAAGGCATACAGGCTGTCAGAATTTAATGTTTTTGTTTATATTAAAAGTTGCCAATATTCGATGTTTTATACTAAGAAAATGTTCTGAACAAGAAGCCAGGTTTAAAAAATATGTTATGAGGCCAAAATTAAAAAATTGTTTGTATCCTGCACCCGACGGACCATTAGAAAACGTTGCGACTTGAAATATTTCTTGGGTGATTTGCGACGACTTTTTTTTTTTTTTTTTAATTGGTTACCGGGAATCGTGACCGGATGTTCCGATATTGTTCCAGAATTTACTTTCGGAACTGGTTTACACTTTTAAATGAACAAAATCCGTTGCTCGACTTTGAAGGAACCAGATTTGTGAATGAACTTTGAAAAAAAAAAAAATCCCCCTACCTACTAACCCATAGGTGAAATGGAGGGTCGGGTGCAGGAAACGAACATATTTTTAAGGGTGGCCTGATGTCGTAATTAGTGAAAAGAATTTGAATGTCTGTTGGTAAAATCGCCATGTGATGAAATCAATAAAAGCAAACCCAAACTCTGCAAAGGGGCCAGATAAAGGGAAAATTGTAAACAAATTGTATTGCATATTATTGACAACACTTGAGTTTGCTTGATTATATTTTTTTTTAGAAAAAAACAGACATTAAGTTCATTATTTTAGTCTCTAATTTAAAAGATATCACCTAGCTTTTTTCTCCTGAAAAAAAGAATATATAAAAAAAACTACGATGCAATTCTACTGTAAAATATGATTCGGACGAAAAAAGATACTAAATTATGCTTATGTGTTGAAAAATGGAGTAGGTCGGTATAACATCTTTTTTTAATTTTTACACAAAGCTTGCTGAATCCTCCTTTTTGTGTCATTTTCGTATAGAATCTGTCAATGTTTTTGTTCTCCCACGATTCAATTTGTGCCATGTGCTTTCTTCATCAACAAACAATTTTGCACATGCGCAATCGCTTTCCCGAATGAGTTCACTGTCAGGTCATATGAATATTGCACGGGTAAACATTGGATTCTTTACTGGATTCAAGAAAATAAAACAGCGATGTATTTCCTTCGTTCTAGGCTATTTACGTATGATATTATGAAAAATTTCAATTGCAATTAGTATAAAACATCGAATATTGGCAACTTTTAATATAAAAAAAAATCAATTCCGACAGCCTGTATGCCTTTAAAGAATGGTATCATGTAGAAATGAATGCCTCTGCTTAAAAACTGTAAAATTAGGTCAAGTCTACAGAATGATAGTGACTAGTGGGTGATTTTTGTTAAAGCTAAAGTGAGCAATTTTAATGTGTCTGTTGTGTTCTAGACCAACATTCTGATTTAGAATTTTTATGTTAGCTCAGTGATACAACAGTCCACAAGAAGTTGTTACTATTTCTGTTCAGTGATGTGCACATTAGTGAAGAAGCAGTAGATATATTTTTAACTCTTTAGATTGACCCACCCAGGGATCAAAACAATGATCTATCTGATGGCTCTTTAATACAAAAGCATAATATGTTTGTACTTATAAGTTATATATAATATACAATATCTTGCTTACTATAAAAAATAAAAATAAATGATTAGAAAAAAATGCTAACCCAGGGGAATTCCCATTTGTCAGGAACAGACAGAATATCATGAGCTTTAAAGTGTTTCCTCCATTTTATATTTCTTTCCTTCACATACCAATTTCCTGGTTTATCTGAAATGAATGTTTTTGCATATAAAAATTTACCATTTATACCGTGTGATGAAGAATAGCCATAAAAATTTTGATTTTCTTTATCAATAAACCTTTGTGTCAGATATAGTATTTTTTTTACAGTTGGGACATTGATTTTATTTGTTCATAATTTTTCTTGTCTTCCACAGGGATATAAGATATCTCACATGCATATATTCTCACCATTCGATTGTGTAACTTTCAAGGGATTTAATATTCAATAGGTAATTTTATAAAAGTATTATTTTGTAATCAAATTTTGCTTTATTTAGTAGATTATCAATTTGAAAAGTCAAACCCGAAATAATGATCCATTTATATTATAGTGGCTCATTAACAATAACAAAGACATGCCATGCAACGTTTGTGTTAAGCATTTTTTCACAGGGTTAGAATTAAAATCAAAACACTGTTGAAAACACAAGATAGGGAGATCACAGACTTTAATTGCCTTTGAATTGCCCAAAGCTCACCATGATATCTTCTCATCCGACATGTTTAAAAATTTTGTGTAATATGACCATGTTCAGTTTGTCAGTCACAATTCCACCCTTCTTTCTTTGTTCGTGACTTATCACTGATTATTACTCTTCATGTAAGAAACTCTCATTATAATTGACATGATATTATCGAAACATAATTTTACAAAGAATAAATAGCGTCGTTGTACTATGCACTCTTGGAGTCATTACTATGCTGATGGGTGGAGCTTAGAACAGTGTTACGTCATTTAAATAGGTGAGGTCTAAACGGGATCACCTGAGCGCTTTTAACAGTGTATAATTTACAATGTATTATATGTTTTTCTTTAACGTTGATGCTGTCGTCTGTCAAAACAATGGCCAGTTCCAGGTTTGGGAATTAAATATTTGACAGTTCATTGTTATTGTTGAAATTAAATATTTCTTGAATTTAAATGAATATTATTTGCCAATCTTTATACTATCAATACATTTTAGACAGATTTCATTTTTTTTAAAATCATCAAAGACATTCAGAGTAATAATAACAATAATATGCCGAAATATGTCCCAAGGTTATATATTATTGTATAAATATGACTTATCACAGGATTTTTAACATGAACAATACAATGGGTGCCACTATGGAGCACATGAGGCCACCCCTGTTCTTTAGTGAGGTTGATGATGCTCAATCTTTAGTTTTCTGTGTATAAATGTTTGTCTTTTTCTCCTTCTTTTGGCCTTTGTATGTCCCTTAATTTTACGGCTTCTGATTCCCCTTTATGCTACCTTTTCTTGATCGTCCTGAATATGCATGAAATATTTGTCACTGGACGATAAACAACCAACAACCAATCAAAATTTTACTTTAAACATACGGGTACTTTGTAGATTGCCCTTCTGTTCTTTTTCTTTTGGCCATCAGATTAACCCTTTGGTATCTTCAAACTCTTCTTATTGTCATAAAAAACAAGACAAATCGATAAGACACAAGTTGTAAACTTATGAAGTCTTCTTCAAACTTACATTATCAGATTATATAAGGGAGATACCTCATACATTACCTACAGATCCCTCCAAGTGTATCAACGATCATACTCTCAGGTCGGACACAGAGTTTTGTCGGACTTGAAGAGGGTGTCACTCTTAAAATCGGCCGACAAAATCCTCCCAGGTCGGAGTGAGAGTCTCCACTCTCAGATAGTTAAACTGTAAACAGGAAACGTCCCCAAATTCTGCTAACCAATAAATTCGTGCATTGATTGAAGTGTTAGCGAAAATCAGTTCAATATTGTATTTTATAATATACTATAAAAAATGTATCTTGTTGAAAAAAATCACAGGGTGGATCGATTTACAATATAAAATTATTATCACAAAATATCTAAATATAGCTATAGCTTTTCCATCAAACACGAGCATGCGCATGAGGTTGTAGTAAAAAATGGCAGTTGCAATACATCTCACAATAAACGTGTAGAACAAGCTTTTTATACTAAATATACTGGAAAATAATTTATATCGATTTCGTTACTTAATCGATATTTTATTGCAATAATTTATATGAGGCTATGGGTGTTTAAACGTCACTTTTCAACAATATTTCAGTTATATGGTGGCGGTAATATGAAGATGTTACACGCATTTATCACAATACAGACCGAAATTATTTTTTTTCTCTCAGAAAATTTAGAAAGAAATAAAAATGAGTAAAATAACAAAAAAATAATTTTACAATAAAGAGAGAAAAATGTAAACAAAAACAAATTGAATTAAAGAGTAGAAAAAGGTATTATCGTTATATACGGGTATAATTATTTATCATATTTTAACTTATTTGAGTCTAGTACACGACATTCAATGATTCATGCTTGCATTTTTTTTACAAATGCATTTTGGCACGTACATAATGTACTTCCAGTCCAGATTCTCTGGGTCAGTTACTTCATGGTTCTATTTTACGTAACATAAAACCGTTATTTACATTATCGATCATTAGATGTATGCATTACGACAAATTTTCTTTTATTTATTGCTACTCAACTATTTTCATTTCCATGTAATCGTAAAATTTAAATGTACTAGCTATTTATACAAATGTAAATAGATCTATTAAAATTAAACAGATTAAAGAAACACAAACGGTGTAACTCGAAATTGTTGTACAATTCTTTGATTATGAGGTGCTCCTATGCATCGAACGTCTGTTGTGACCGAGCGTGACAAGTATTGACCTTTGAGCTACCTTTCCTAGTGCAAATATGGTGCAAGGTAGAAATACACTAAGGTATTTACGTACCCGGACATTCTACACACCGGAAAGAAAGTACGCTTACAAATACACATCGATCACAAAATGTTTGACATGTTCACCTCGAGAAATGTAAAAAAAAAATCTTTAAATATCCACTCTCACGTCCAACCAAATACTCGGAGTGCACCCACGATGTCCGACCAAATACTTGGAGTTAGAGGGTGTTGACTCAAATTTATCGGACATTTCTCTGGAGTGAATCGGACATTTTCGGAGGGATATGTCCGACCTGAGAGTATGAGCGTTGATACACTTGGAGTGTACTGTATCTCTGTTTGATCTTTTCTTTCTTTAGCTTGACCTTTGGTATACGACCATTCATCAATGTCGTAATAGTAAAATTGTTTGTTCCACAAAAGTCCACTCCAGGCTCCTTTAACTATATGTCTTTCTTCATCTGACCAGTTGGGATCATATAGCTAAAATCATTTTTCATATTTAAATAAAAGGCTGTTGTGGCAGTGATCGTATGGTAGTTGAATTTGCAACTACCTATGCCAATGTTGCGAGTTTGAATCCCGCTCATGGTGAGGTGTACTTGATACAACATTATGTGATCAAGTTTGTCAGTGACTTGCAGCAGTTCAGTGGTTTTCTCCACCAATAAAACTGACTGCCACGATATAACTGAAATATTGTTGAAAGTGGTGTTAAACACCATAACCCCTAACCCATATATAAAAAAAATTATTATGAAAGAAAAAGAAAATTAAGCATTGATGGTTGAAAAAGAGTCTACACCAAGTGAGCAATTTTTCGTCTATATCATGGCGAGAACAAGATTCATATCGATAAGATGTTGAAAATGATGTCCACCTTATATTAAAACATGCGTTTGTTGATTTTTTTTGGGGCTTGCTCACTGACATTTCAGTCAGGGAGTAGCCATGTCACTCCAATCGGACATATTTTCCTCACCTAAGCCATTCATTCTCTGCCTTTACTCCTTAATGCTGAGTGCTTATGGGAGAAGCAATTAATATCCCTATTTTGTAGTCTTTGGCTTGACCTGACTAGGCCACAAACCCACGACTCTGATGGCTGATAATCTTCCCAACCACATTAACAACAATGTTTTGTTCTACATCTTCATATTGTACATGTAACAGATAAAGTAGAATCATCAAATTTACAATTTAATCATTGTATACTTACATTATTATAAAAATTGTCTCCCTTTAATCTCATTTCTTGCATAGAATAATTATTAGAAATACAGGTCGTCTCTTTGTTATGAAAAGGAGATAGCTCCCACTGTATAATATCATGTCCACCAGCTTCTACTTTAAGTTTGTAGGTTACAGAACACCTGGCTGGTACTGAAAATTTCAAACATCTTGTTTCATAGATTACTGCATGAAATTTAAGTCATGAATAAATGATAATATCTTGATTCATTGCAGATTTGCGCAAGTGGAATTTTAATTTTGATGGCCACCTGGCCACCAACTCCAAAAATCTGGTGGCCAAACTCAAATTTGAGTGGCCAAGTAAAATAAATTGGTAGCCAAAGATACAAGGTAAAAGAGTAAAAACAAATATTATTTCAATGATTTAATCAGAGTCTTCAAGTTCAATGTCCTCTTCTGTAGGCCAATTTTGATATTGAAAGTTCAATATTTTCCTCTCTCTGATGGAAAATTATCCAGAATATCCGGTCGCCAACCTCAATTACGCTGGTGATCATGCTGGCCACCATATTTAAATTTTGGTCGCCCAGGCCACCATATTAGTAGACAAAATTGAGCCCTGAGCAATTTTTCAGCTATATCATGGCAACAACAAATTATATTTTAATTAGATGATCATGCTGTCTTCTTTATACTAGGCCAACACACTTAGTTAGATTTCAATAGTGTTAGCAGGGCCTGGGTGGCTCAATGAGTTAGGTTGTTGGATTACCTAACAACTCATATAAGCCTATCACCAATACGGCGTGGGTTCGCGCCCAGCTTTGTAAATTACAAAAAAGGGTGCACTCGACTCGCAACTGCAAGTGATAAAGTTTACCAGTTGCTTGCCCATGGTCGGTAGTTCTCTCCGGCTTCTTCCACCACTAAAACTGGTCGCCATGATATAGTTGAAATACTGCTGAAAGTGGCATTAAACACCAAAAATCTAAATCAAAATCACTTAAATAACAGTCCACAGGTAGAGATTTCACTCCACTGAGGACACATTATCCTGATTTCGAGCCATCCTGTTTTTGATCTTTTTACTTGATGTTGTATGCAATCAGTGCCTATCACCACTGAAGTTGTGAGTTCAAATCTCGCTATGGTGAGATGTACTTGATACAACATTACGTAAAAAAGTTTGTCATTGACTTCCGGCAGGTCAGTGGTTTTGTCCGGGTACTCCGGTTTCCTTCATCAATAAAATTGACCACCACGATATAAATGAAATATTATTGAAAGTGGTGTTAAACACCATAACCTTAACCTTAAAATCATCAATAGATATGTGTTGCTTCTTTAGTATTGTGATGAACTTACCTGTAGAATTGTTTAGATTTTCTACCAGTTTTATAGCTGGATTACATCCATTCAGAGATTGTGAAAACTTGACAGTAAATTTTCCTAAAAAAAATAATATATAAGAGCCTAATATACAATGAAATAGGAACGGTCGATTTTCCTGTAAAAATATACTCAAAAACGTTAAATTTAAAGATCTATATGAAGTTCAAAAGGTTGAGCATAGTATATAAATCTGTTGGAATTGAATATATGAGGCTCGCATAAATTTAACTGTATTGCTCATCTGATTGCATATGTTCATTTCTGAACCCCCATCCTGCCAAGAACTTGGACCCCCTTGACTATATTACCCAATTACTATACATCCTTTTGGACAAACGTTTAACTTAGGAAGGTTCACAAAGATTGCTTCCATCGATCTGAAAGTAGGGTATTCAATGGGGTTATAGCCACTTTCAACAATATTTCAGTTATATTGTGGCGGTAAGTTTTATTAGTGGAGGAAACCGGAATACCCGGAGAAATCCACTGACCTGTCGCAAGTCACTGACAAACTTTATCACATAATGTTGTATTAAGTGCACCTCGGCGTAAGCTGGATTCGAAATCACAACTTTAGTGGTGATAGGCACTGATTGCACAGGTAGTTGTAAATCCAACTACAATACGATCACCAGGGGAGGATCCATAGCTCCTTTTGATGGGGGGGTTCAGCAACGGAGCAATATTTTCAATAATAGATGGAACCAACTGTAGCCCCAAAGAGGTTCTTGTGTGTAGGTCGGTAAACCTTGTTTTCATTTCATTTAGCATATAGTCGAGAAAAGGTACAGTGATTGACTTCCGGTTCAAAGATTTTAATACTCCTCTCAAAACACTGGCGGTTGAATTGTTCAACATTTGCTCTGCAGTCTTTTAGTGAGCTCTGAACTAAAGTTACGCTTTTTAAGGCTCTGCCTATGTCAAGTGATCTCTCTTGTAGTGATCTGCTGAGGCCTTTCTTAAAAGCCAGTCACATTTGAACAATAACAATGACTACGACAAAATCAAAGTTGCAAATGGAATACAAAAAAGAAGTTACAACAGCTGCTCCTGGTCTGGTGTATGTGTGTTTTGGCTGAAGCCCCAAAAGCCCCCTCCCCCCACCCCTTTCTGATTTTGGTTCCCTATTAGTCCACTTTTCATAACAGAATAGTTTGTTTTCTGTATTTACTCATAAGTATTATCATTTTTCTGTATTAACTCAAAAATAAGTCATAAATACCATCATTTTGCAAAAAAAAAAACAACAAAAGGACAAAAATTGGATGAAAAAAAACCGTTAAAATTTTCAATTGGTACTTTTTTCCTCTTTCGGTCGAGTTTATTTTGGAAATTGTAAGATTTAGTCACTTTGATATTACAGCAGTAATTCTGATACCACAACCATTCAATCCAGTACCACAACCAATCAACTAGAACTTCATTGCAAGGAAACACTTCTGTCTACAGACTGACGACAACGACGACAGCACAATTACATAATATGATCGTAAAGTTTTTGCCGTCGTACAAAAATGCTCACATTTAACAGTTGTTGGTAGTACTGATGATACCATGAAAGAAATATATTTGGGATCCCCAGTACATCCTATTAAAAAACATAAAATTTATATGTATAAGAACCAGTTAAGATTCCTACATTTGATGTCCGTTACGATTATGTAAAAAAACGATGTTCGGTTCGTCTTTACATTATTTATGTTTGTTTGTAGGAGGGCTCATGTCTTATTTACATTATTTGTGTTTGTTTGCATATAGTGGTGTCCTACACATATTGTGTTGTGTTTTTGCTTTGTTGTTCTTCATCTTGTGTACCCTATGTTGCCAGTTTCTCTGGATTGTCCATTTTTGATTGCTCATTCGGTATTCTCTAACATTTTTATGGACTAAATATATAACAGGTACATACCAAACTCATAATGGAGTAAAACTACCCCTTCCTCCTCCATCTTTTGAAAACAAGGAATTTCTGTCATACTTTTGACATCATAATAGTTCCTGAAATTAATACACCAAGATTTCAATTTTAACAGTACAAACAAAACATTTTATTTCAGTGATCATCAAGGGGCATAACTCTCAAAGTAATATCATAGAAAGGGGCTGTTGTGATCGTATAGTATTTGGATTTATAACTACCTATGCAATCATTGCCTATCACCACTAACGTTGAGAGTTCGAATCCAGCTCAGACGAGGTGTACTCGATACAACATCATGTGATAAAGTTTGTCAGTGACATGTGACAGGTCGGTTGTTTTCTCCAGGAACTCTGGTTTCCTCTATCAATAAAACTGACCGCCACAATATAACTGAAATATTGTTGAAAGTGGTGTTAAACCCCATAACCCTAACACAGTATCATAGGAATGATGTGAATTCAAGAATTTTATAGAAAAACTAACTTCTCAGGGCTATTCCAGTAAAAATTCCCTAGGGGGGGTGGAACGCCACTTATTTTTAGACATTTCTATGGGTTTTTTTTATCAGCAGTGGATATGTGCTGGTTTTTATTGTTAGCTTATATCTGTATTACAGTTGAAATTCCAATTATCAAGAGAGGAGCTTGTAAAATTGTATATTATCCGATTTTACCCAGCCATATTTGAGTGCCTGTCCCAGTCAAGAACCTGGATCTTCATCAGTTTATGCTGTGGTCTTTTTTGCATTCTATGATTTCAGGTGAGAGGTACAATGTAATTGTTTGTTTTGTTGACATTGGTGGAATTGTTCACCATCATTATTTAAGCTTTCTTTTTATAATAGGTATTTTAGAAATCTGGGAGTAGCTATGCACAGACAAGTCCCGCTATATAGTTCCACACCCCTGATTAATTATTACATATGAAAAAATATTTTTTATACAGTGAAACCGAACCCTGAATAAAACAGAATCCTGCATAAACCGGACATAAGGCCAAATAAAATAAAAGTTCTGGTTCTCAGACAACGTATTTTTGAAGAAAAAAATATTTCAAATTTACCGCCAAATTTAAGTTTTCAAGCGTGCTGGTGACGCAGACGAGTTTTGACAAACGTTTGAATGACTGATCAATCGAAAACGAAAGTAAAAATTCAGCATGGCTACGAGTGAAAACACTGTCCTCGTCAGTTTTAATGTACAGTTACGTTCCAAACAAATAGTTCCGTGGACTATCCTGCCTGCTGACAGAGTAAACACTATTGTGCTGTTTGTTTGCCAAAATAGTAGAATTGAACTGGTTTGCGTTATGTTTTTAAACCGCTGAAAATAAAAACGAAATATAAAAACCCTTCCCATGTTGGATTAGAAATAAAAACCCTACCTACAATTTTTTTTTGTACCTTGCCCTTTTTTTTAAATCCACTGTCCAAGAACCTGAACATTTTTTTTAGATGGCCTAATATATCCCAATGTAAAAAATAACTGTTAATTTAACCTGTGTAAACCAAATACCTGTCTATTCCAAAGAACATCCAAGGAGGTTCAGCATAGACAGGTTTCACTGTATTTAAATATTTACCTGAACCAGAATTGTGGAGTAACTTCCAATGTACTACTTTGTGAACTTCTATTGGTAATGGTGTATTTACACAAAATTACTTCATTCACAGGTTTAGCATATTCCACTTGTATCTGCCAATAATTATCATTAAAAACACCTACAAATATAGAGTAGATAGACTAGTCCGATTCTATTGTACCATAGCGTGGGTTCTATGGTACCGTGTATTAATGAGCTATTTTAACCAGTTTTCGTCACCTTTTTAAAAAATTCAGCTACCACAGTACTACACGAACCCAATATATTACCAAACTAATCATATTAAAAATATGTTGAAGGGATTGGGGAAGGGAGATGTTTTTAAGCACTTTGTAACAAAATTATCTATCACCTACAAAATTTAAAAGTCCCTGTTGGTGTTGTAAGATTATTTTGCGGGATATAAATTTCATGATTTGGTAAGAGAAAAATTGACAAATATTTTGTCAGGGGTTAAAAAATCCGCTGGTTCGAGACCGGCAATTTGTGGGTTCAGACCTAACATTTTCTAATCCTGTAAAGACCGACGGACCAGTTGAAACTGTCCAATTACGAACTTGAATTAAATAGGAGGTTAAAAGTCCAAGTGACAAATGTACTGCATAATTTTAATCCAACATTGATTGCCTCTTTTAATATTGTTAACATTGGATTACGTAATCTGAAATAATTCAAGATCGTTTTGGTGTGTTTTGTTCCGCATGAACCTCCGGTAATAAACAAAGCACACACACCTGGGATGGTTATAACAGAATAACTCAAGATCAGTCTTGCGTTTACGAAAACGGTAATTCTTTCGATAATACTTAAGCGTATTAGTGAAGCAGTTCAAACATAAAAATGGCCAGAGTCATTGACCAGTTCTTTTTTAGGTTAACGGAGTGGCTTGTGATACTGACAACAATAATTTACATAATGAAAAAAACACCACAACTAACAAAAGGTCAAAGATATGATAGGCTTAAATGGAAGAGTATATTTCAAACATCGTGGAAGGAAAAATTCCTTGGGTTGAGGTAAGTGGTAGGTTGATAACCACAGCGATCTAATTTCATTGAAATTAAACTTCCGAAGACGAGCTTGCAAATAAAATGAAATACCCAACCCCTGTCTCCAAAGTTAAAATTCCAATTAAATATAGCTACACAATGATTCTGTATTGGCCTTATTATTAGTCCTTTGGTCAGCAGCATTGGCCTTCGACTTCAGATCAATAACAAGGCCAATAATATCATATCATACATTACTACTGGTAATATTGTTATAGTAACCTGTATCAAGTATCTCATATTCTGCATCATTTTTTGTCCTATTTCTATTCTTTGTTATGAGTTCATTATAAGGAAACTCTGTTTGTGGATACAGGTATACAGCTCTCATATAATTATGATCTGGATCGTTGTCTAAGTAATAATATAACTCCTTAACATCTTCCCCATGGTTACCCTGTAAACAAAAGGTCAATAATTAGGACTATATTTACATAAGATATGGAATCCTTGTAAAGAAACTCTGTTCATGCATACAGGTATACAGCTCTCATATAATTATGATTTGGATCATTGTCTAAGTAATAATACAGCTCCTTAACATCTTCACCATGGTTACCCTGTATACAAAATGTCAATAATTAGGACATGTGACTGGCATACATGTTCCTTCAGAATGAATATATGAAACAGATTTATAGGGTTGATGTATGGTAAAAATAGTGTTAATGGACCATGAAAATGAGGTCAACGTCAGGTGACATTTACCATTTACTGACAATTATATCAGTACACTTCATGGATGTATAGAGAAACAATTTGCAATTACAGAGAATCAAATCTAATTATGAAAATATTTTTAACAAAAAATTAATCAGCATTAATTATAAGTCAAGATCTGGCAGCATGTGTCTGTTTGATATGTCCATAGTGATATACTGATAACACTTTCTCACGATACGATCAACATCATTAGACTGTGGTCATGATTCAATACATATCACAATACTTATAACATAACTCATGGAACTTGTATTTCTAATTACCGGTAATAGAAAATTTGTACACAGTCATTCATTAGTTGCTGTTAAAACATTGTTATTAAATGTAGGGTTAGGGGTTAGGGTTGTGGTATTTAATGCCACTTTCAACAATATTTCAGTTATATTGTGGCAGTCATTTTTTATTGGTGGAGAAAACTGGAGTACCTGAAATCACCAATCTGTCTCATATATCACATAAAATTGTATCAAGTACACCTCCCCATCGTGAGTATCCAATGAAATTGGCATTACATAATTTGCAATCTTATCTGATAAAAAATATTACTGTTATAAAACTAAGATTATGTCTGTTTCAAGTTATCAAAATACCTGGGGACCAGTGAGACCAAAGAACCTCTCCTTTACAATGGGGTCTTTTCCATTCCATAAAGAAAGTCCCATACACAATTTTTGTTCCTCGTCAGACAGACCAAATATTCCATCTTCTCCCCATCTGTAGCTACCATGAGCTATAGTAAAATAGGAAGCACTGTTCCAGCTAAAAATAGAGACAAAGCTTGAAAATCACTGTAATAGACATATGTACTCTTCTTTTATAATAAGTGATACTGAAAGAGTCAAACTGACTTTAGGGTTAGGGTTATGGTGTTTAATGCTACTTTCAACAATATTTGAGTTATATCATGGCTCTCAATTTTATTAGTGGAGGAAACCGAGGCACCCAGAGAAAACCAATGACCTGCCACAAGTCACTGACAAACTTTCTCACATAATGTTGTATTGAGTACACCTCGCCATGAGCGGGATTCAAACTTACAACTTTAGTGGTGATAGGCACAGATTCAAATTTGTTTTAATGACTACCTGTATTAACCAATAACTTGTATTATGTGACCTTAATTTAATTTCCCTTCTCAGTACATTTCATGTAAATTAAAACTGTATTTAATGACCACCTGTCTTATGTCACCCTATTTCAATATATTCCCTCGGACGGTCACATACATTGTAGGACAGGTTTGACGGTATATCTTTTGTTCTGTTTAATCTATTTATCATACTTATTTTCACTCCGGTTTCCTCCACCAATAAAACTGACCGCCACGATATAACTGAAATATTGATGAAAGTGACGTTAAACACCCTAACCATAACCCATACTTACTTTCTTGAGCATTTAAGGTGATAAAAAGGAACATCCAGAATATAATGATTTTTTTTCCACATGCACAGCATATTTCGATAAGTAAGAAATCCATCAGAATTTACATGCATTGCAATCTTATTATGTAAGTGACCCTAAGTTATGAATATTCAATATTATAAATATGGGTTATGACCCTTTTCGACCAATTGGATGGCTTGTAGCAATCACGAAATTTTATCCTAAAATATCTTCAAACTTTTCATTCTGTAAATGTGAAAAAAACATAAAAATAAAAATACCAATTTCCAAGAGTTTCCTCCCTAACTGTACACCATTGTCTCTCTGACAAATAAGGTCCCCAAAATTTCTTTCCATAGATATGTTTCAGAACCCTCTTCTGCACTGACACTTCATAATCGTCATCAGCTATGCGCTTTCTTTTTTCTGCCATCTAAAGTCTATCACTTCTGCAAGACATGCAGAAAAATACAATTTTACAAAATGTTTTCATAATAGACTTTTTCCACATTCCCAATTTGATCATGCATAAAATTATGTTTTTATAGCTTTTATATAGGAGTTATTAGGCGATGTTGTGGTAGTGATCGTATGGTAGCTGGATTTTACATCTACAGCGGTACATGTACCTATGTAATCAGTGCCCATCACCACTATAGTTGTGAGTTCGAATCCCGCTCATGGTGATGTGTACTCGGTACAACATTATTGTGATAAGTCTGTCAGTGACTTACGGCAGGTCAGTGGTTTTTCCGGGTACAATAATTTCATCCACCATTATTAACTGACAATCACAATATAACTGAAAATATTGTTGAAAGTGGTATTAATCACAAATAACCCTAACCCTATACAAGTTATTTCCCTTACAAGCAAAACGGTACCAGGTCTAGCAAGAGCTATGGAGTGAGTGAGTGAGCGAGTGATTTTTGTATAACGCAAACTCATACTTATTTTAATTGTAAATGGAGGGTTGCTGACCTGACCACATGTATATAGTTTCAATGCGACAATACTCTGGAAAGAGGGATGCATTTATTGAAAGAAGAAGAACTCAGCAATTTTTTCAGCTACACATGTATATCATGGCAAGAACAAGATAATTTTCAATGAGATGATGATGTCTGCTTTGTACTAGACTAACACACTTAGTTGGACTTTTATAGTGCTAGCTCGCTGAAACAACAGTCCACGAATAGACATGTCACCCCACTCAATCCCGATTCCTTTTGATCTTTCTCCTTAATGTTGTGTGTTTAGCGGAGAAGCAACAAATAACAATTGTATAGCCTTTGGACAAAAGTTTGGTTTGACCTGATTGGGGCTCGAACCCACAATCTACCACACTTGAGGCGAGCACGCTAACCATTACACCACTGGTTCGGTTGAAAGAGCTCTGGAAAGAACAACATATATAGATTTAACACGGATTGCATGTTATTTATTTGTTAAGACAGATTCCCCAAAAATAAACCGGAAAACAGAAATCCTTCAAAAGTAGCAATATTCCAGAATAAATAATTCAATAAAATGGATCTAAAAGCAGAAAACAGAAGCCTGTCCAGCTTAATGTCAATCACCCTGTAATGCTACGGTTATTACCATGATATTCATCTATTTCATTCTAATAATATGAAACCGGCACGGCCTTAAATGCTCGCGCATCTGAAAATTATCTGGCAATTTCATCAAAAGTGTCGAGATTTTTTGGGCCGAGATATATTGGGGACGACTTTTTTAGGGCCGAATCTAGTCTCATTCAATCGAGCTGTCGTTCCTTTATTCGAGTTATCGTTCCTTACGAGAGAGGGTACGAGACTTCAGGATCACCTTAGCGCTTTATGTTAAGAAGATCTCCATTAGTTGAGTGTGTTAGTGTGTTACCCGGAAACCGGTGTTTACAAAACGTAAGGAACGATAACTCGAATAACAAATACAAAACGTAGAATTTTTTTTTCTTCGACAATATGTTCAGCCATGTTTGTTAAAAAATCCTAAGTATACATTTTATACCATAAAGAGCTCGCTTAAGCTCGCATAGTAATAATATGAAACCGGCACGGCCTTAAATGCTCGCGCATCTGAAAATTATCTGGCAATTTCATCAAAAGTGTCGAGATATTTTGGGCCGAGATATATTGGGGACGACTTTTTTTAGGGCCGAATCTAGTCTCATTCAATCGAGCTGTCGTTCCTTTATTCGAGTTATCGTTCCTTACGAGAGAGGGTACGAGACTTCAGGATCACCTTAGCGCTTTATGTTAAGAAGATCTCCATTAGTTGAGTGTGTTAGTGTGTTACCCGGAAACCGGTGTTTACAAAACGTAAGGAACGATAACTCGAATAACAAATACAAAACGTAGAATTTTTTTTTCTTCGACAATATGTTCAGCCATGTTTGTTAAAAAATCCTAAGTATACATTTTATACCATAAAGAGCTCGCTTAAGCTCGCATAAAAATCCTAAGTATACATTTTATACCATAAAGAGCTCGCTTAAGCTCGCATACTACTTGTAACTTGGATGAGTTTTTCACATTTTTCCCGCAATTTGTTCATAATTATCTCCCCTTATCCAGACAAGGTATTCGATTACCCATTCCTTAGTTGTGGAAAAGTGTTGACTGATAATGGCGGCGGTCTTAATTTAACCAATATAGTTAGAATTAGATGTTTGCTGTATCTTTTATTATTATTATTACTATTATTAGTGTATCGCTAACTATTTTTTTAAGATATCGATACAACAAACTTCTAATATCAATTAGATTGGACGATAACATTGTTGACTACCAACAATGTCAGTTTAAAAAAAAAGAAATTTTAACAAGGATTCTGCCTATGTCTTATTTATTTTTTAGGAGTAATCTACTATTCAATTTTATTATTAACTCAAAACGTGTATATATATTATAGTACGAAAAAGGCTCATTTTTCCCATTACCACAAACACAAACATCTTAATACCCATATATACCATGACTGCACTATGGTTGTTTTCAATAGCAGATAAAGATGAGCCAATCGAACGAAGACTAAATTTTAGTTAAAGGGATTAACTCTTTAAATTCAAGACGACTATTATTTCACTCTAACTGCTGATGTATTAGGCCGTAGTCCTTGTGTTTATATTACTAACGGTATGTATTTTTCATTTCATTAATATAACTTTCAAAGCAATGCCTAAAAATATTAAGAGACAAAAAGTAAGTTGATCCCGACCATGTCCAAAGTATCGACAAGCCGGTTTGCTTTCAAAGGTGTATTGATTAGAACTGATTAACTAACTGGCATATGATTGGACGGTCATGAAATATCATTGCAAGATACAATGTTAGTGTATGACCCAAAATATTAAAAAAGATATACGTATATTTTAATTACATTGCCCTCACATAAACATCCGATTTTTACTTCTTATCTATGTAGATCTACATGTCTACCGTACAGGTACTACAAACATTCAACAATTCAAGCCCCTTTTTGTTAAGCAAATATTTACCATTATATTTTCATGATGGTGTTTTGATACTGGTCATACGATTCTGAAGATCCAAAACAAATGAGAGTTAGGATATATTGGTCAGTTTGTTCTTCTTCTTCTTCTTCTTCTTCTTCTTCTTCTTCTTCTTCTTCTTCTTCTTCTTCTTCTTCTTCTTCTTCTTCTTCTTCTTCTTCTTCTTCTTCTTCTTCTTCTTCTTCTTCTTCTTCTTCTTCCAAGTACGGAACTATACTCTAACTCTAAGGATATAGTGTAGCGTCCGGAACTGTGTGTACTATGTACATGGACAATTTACTTTAAAAGTATATTAAACAAAAACAATCAAAAATAACTATTTACATATATGTACAGTGGCTTATATATTTAAAGGTGGCTTGGAAATCCTTCAAATGTTAATTGGACTTCCAAACTGTTAAACTCTCATGAACATATACACCTAAAATTCATTCCAGTATAAATCAAATTTGATACATTCTCATGAACATATACATCTAGAGCATATTCCAATATATATCTACAAGTGGACAACAAAACCCAAGCATCTTTGACCAGGATTACGTGCCGCATAGTAATCAATCGTAAATAAAATATTTTTATTTGGCATATATGAAATACAGAAATTTTGTATATGATTAATATAATATAATTAACTGTTCAAATTATATAAATATTAATTTTTACTGTTCAAAATTAATCATTTGATAACCGCTACCGCACTAATCAAATATAACAAACTGGACTTCACCGACCGTCATCACAAGTAGAATGCTCCAATTACAAAAGAATAATCTCCATGATAAACGCCATCCCACTGATTTTAATACTACCGCACCAAATATATTTATATCGTATGATCATCCATCTGTAGTTAAATGACTTCGACTATCATCGTACACCAATTCCTTGATATCGTCCTTTCCATTCGCCTCCTTGTACTTGTAATAACTAAAAAAAACCTGAAAAATAAAAAATTCAAGAGCAGAAAATTTGTCAAAGTATATTTCACGGGGCGGGAAAAATATAGGGTGGGTTTTTTCGGAAACCAATGCGAGAATGACATGAGCTTAAAGCATGAAAAATTATTCTTATTAAACAACCAATGAAATTATTGGATTTAGAAAAACAAGATACCAATCAGAGGCTCGTTATGGACATGTAAAAGTCCAAGATAACCTCATTTATTCGATACCCATCACGACCAAACAAAATGTTTAACATTATTTGGTGCCAATTATTTATTTTTTAATAAAAAATATCACAATGTGGAAATACCACTTTTGAAGGATTCAAAGTTAGGTGAAAGAGCTAATGACTGAGACTGACGTTAGTCTGTTATATTTTGTTATGACGGTCCCAAGTGACGTTTTTATTTGCATACTATTTTTATGTTATTGGTTCAAACACATGGAACAGGAACTGTCTACTATTCCGGAGCATATTAGTTTAACCTCGGTTTTTTGTTGGGGTTCGTGTTACTCGATCTTTTGTTTTCAGTGTAGTGTTGTGTAGATCATTATTTGTCATTTTGTCCCTTTTATTTTGGCCTGTGTATTGTCTGTCGACCCTTCTTCGACTTGCGGCTTCCGATTACACCCTTTGTATATCTTCAATCTATTCTTAGAGCAAATACTAGTTGTGGAGAATTACATGTTTAGCTACACGTGGCAGGAAATATGAGTGGAAAGAAGTTTAAATATACCAAAGTGGTAATCAGAAGCTGTGAAGAAAAATTAAGACACATATATTTCATCCCCTTTGAACTGAGAAGGTTGGATGTTCAACGTTGAAACAACGTTGCTGTTTTCAACGTTGTTCCCACTACGTAATATCAACGTAGATTCAACGTTGCAAATTCAACGTAGAAATTGTAACGTTGAAACAACGTTGAATTTTGGTTGTTCAACGTAACAACCAATTTTCAACGTTGATTCAACGTTGTTATGCCTGCTGGGATTGATTGTTGTTTAGCGCTAAGTGAGCAAATGTTCAGCTGTATCATGATGAGAATGTTTTGTTTTTGTTAGTACATGTATATAATGATATGGTGTCTGCTTTATACATGACCAACAAACCATGTTGGGTTTTTATAGTGCTAGGTCACCGAAGCAACAATAACAGGTAGGTATGTGATATGTGGATTTACTCGGACACGTTATCCGGACTCCTAGCCAAACAGTCTTTGTTCTTACTCGTAAGTGCTGTTTGCTTAGCAGAGAAGAAACAAATACCAACTGTATAAGAAGAGTTTGAAGATTACAAAGAGGTAATCGACACAATGGCCCAAAAAAAAACAAAAGAAAAAAGGACCAACAACGATCTACAAAACATACACATAAAACTAAAGATCGAGTCACACGAACCCCACTAAAAACAGGTGGTGAACGCAGGTTCTCCGGAAGAGTAGGCAGGTCCTGCTCCACTAGTGGCATTCGTCGTGTTAATCTAGTTACAAATCCAGTGATAAATCATGAATGAAGAAAGGACAATGAAGTGTTTACAACAAGTGGAACATAATCGTGGTCATTTGTAATACAGATATTCCATAACGATCAACCAAGTCATGGTATCGAGTATATGTTGATTTTACTCGACATGATATCGAAGTTCCACGATCGACACACCGGAAGACACCACTACATCACCGAGGCGGTCGATTTATAGTAGTACGGTCCACAGACAATTCGTTTTCCGTCCCTGTCGAGGTATACTTGATGATTACTGGCCGCTGGTCGATGGGTTTCTCCGAATTTCTGTATCTATAACAATGAGATGTTATAGATTCACTTTGAAATCTTTAATTTGCAAAATGAGAAATATAACACTAATACCACTAATATAAAAAAAAATCTTGCATGATTTCGTTGTAGTTTATATACCGTACATGTATATTTCTAATGAAAAAATCCCCCCCAAAATAATTCCTGACTAAATGAATAATCTATATATGAATCTAATATTTGTAGATATGAGTTCTACCACGAAAGTACAAGTAGAAAAATGGAACAATGTCACAGACGGAGAGTTAAATGCTAGAAATCTCGAGAAGAAACTTGCTTCAAAAGGTTATAGCTATACCAAGTACACTTTTCCTCCAGGAACCGATTTTCCTGATCATACCCACGAAGTTTCTAAGAAAGATGCACTTCTCTCTGGACGCTTCAAAGTTTGTATGTATGGACAGACAATGGAACTAGAGCCAGGAGATATAGTTGACATTCCTAAGCATACAGTACACAACGCCGGTGTAATTGGATCAGAAACTGTGACTTTTTATGATTCTACTAAACATTAAATGATTTACTTTGTCAATATATTTTTAGAGTGAATGGGTGGTTGCTGTTTAACATCAAGTGAGCAATTGTTCAGCTTTATCATGGCGAGAACAGGATGCATTTCGACGAGATTGTGATGACGATGGTGTCCGATTTGTTCTATTTACCAACACACTAACTTGGATTTTGATAGTGCTAGCTGACTGCTCGACAGTCAGAAGCTGGTAGACGGACACATTATCCTGAACCACCAGTCTTTGCTCTTGCTCAGCTCACTGCTCGACAGTCAGAAGCTGGTAGACGGACACATTATCCTGAACCACCAGTCTTTGCTCTTGCTCTTTAATACTACCTACATAGTCGAGAAGCAGAAAATACCTATTTTATAGTCTTTGGTTTTGGCCCTCTGAATCCACGATCTACAGCATTGGAAGTTTAGTTTATGGTGTTTAACGCCACCTTCAACAATATTTCAGTTATATCGTGACGGCCCGTTTTATTGGTGGAGAAAACCACCTACAGCACTGGAGGCAAGCACGCTAACCCGGCATTACACCACCGATGCAGTTTATTATGCATATCAAGTAAAATTAATTAACTGATAGAATGATTAATTGATTATTTTTTGACATCCAATGAGCAGTATTTCAACAATATTCAGGACGAGAACAAGTCCAATAATAGGGGGGGGGGGGGGGGGGGGGGGGGCAAACCGGGACAACGACTGGACTTCCACTAAAAAGTATGGAGAGATGGGTAGGAACGAAAAGAAATAGTCTTTTGTAGCGGCTGCAATTCGCTTCTCTTTTCGAAATCTAGGTTTGCAGTGTGCAGGGAGTGTAGCACTCTCGAAACATACTACCCACTGTGGTCTACGATCAGGCTTTCCGTATATTTTAATCTGACACCCCAATCGAGTGCCCCCCCCCCCCCCCCCCCTTAATCCACCACCGGTGAGGACGCACTGAGCAGCTCTGTGGGTTTAAGCCATTGACACCTTCACCCCTTCACCAGTATCCAGGTTGGAACTGGACAACATACATGGTATAAAAAATAACTTATTTAATCTTGATCTATAAGGTAAGTCAGGCGCCACACTTAGGCCATTCTTTCTCGCCCGGAATACAGAACTTGCAACCAAAGACTAAAAAAAAAGTCATGCTCATTCGTTTCAAAGTCATACACACAAGATTCAATATTAATTAAAAGTTGTGTTCACAAACTCTAGAGTTGTAGTTCTAAAAGACTATGGAAATCTGTGAAAGGTTTTATTTCTTTTTTATTCACAAAAATTAGTGCGTGATCAGTGTTTGTTGGTTAACGCCTAATTTGAAATGTTCAGCTATATCATGGCGAGAACAAGCTACATTCAACGAAATGATAATGGTGTCCGCTTTGTACTAGACATTAATTTGATCTTTATAGTGCTAGCTCACTGACACAACAATCCGCTGGTAGACATGTCGCTCCACTCTGACACATTATTCTGATTCCGAGCCAATCACCACGGATAGACGTGTGGCTCCACTTTGATATATTGTCCCGATTCCGTGTTAATCACAATGGATATATAGTGTTGCTCCATATGGACACATTATCCCGATTCCGAGCCAAACATTCCTTGCTCGTACTCCTTAACGCTGCATGCTGAAGTGAAAGAACCAGCAAATACAAATTTTATCGCCTTTGGTTTGACCCGACCAAGGCTCAGGCGAACACACGATCTACCGCACTAGAGGAGAGCACGTTGTACCATAGATGTGGTCTGTCTAGTTTTGAAGTTGTTTAAATTTCCATATAAAAAGAAAAGTGACCACGGATCAACATTAAATTCATAATTACACCATTTAGTTATGTTACAATTAACCATAAGAGAATATCGTAAGTATCAATGTACAATCCAGACATGTATTGGCAACATCGGACACACAAGACACAGTAAGAATAAAAAAAACAATGATTAGGAAAATTCTTCTATGCTAGCAGACGTTATTTTTCCTAATAACTCGGTTTTATTTTTGCTAGTGGGATCTACTTATATAAAGAGATGTTTTCAAATAATCTTTGTCTATTGAATTGTTCTTTAGATTTGTTCGATAGAATGTACAATTTTTTTTTAGACAATATATTATAAAATTGTTTGCATTGTAGTTGAAAAATATATTAAATATAAAGGTAACTGTGTTAAATTTCATTTCGATTCATTAAATTTATATTGTGTATTGCTTAAAAATACATGATCGAGTTGTTGTTGTGTGTCATTTGCGCACAGGGACCCTTAGTTTGTTAACTAACCTCTGCTTTTATATAGGATTTTGATGCATGATTTGATGTTATGTTGTTTTATGTATATATCTGTATAGTCGGTTTAAGAGCACTTTAGGGCTCATGTTGATTTGTTGTCTATGTATCTATATATCGACTCTAAATAAAATTTACTTACTTACTTACTTACTTACTTAACTATGCATTGAGCAACCCATTAAAAAAAGGGTTTTATCAATTTACAACTAACTGAAATTTATTGCACATTGATAGTAACATTTTTTTAGTTAGCTGCTCAATGCTGGGAGTAATTACTACCAGCTCACGAAATAATGCTAGCCAGCGAAGCTCGTTAATGACAGGGAACAAGTCGGGTTTTCTTGCTTCTTTGTCCTGAATGAAAACAGTGAATACTCCAAAATGTGTTTTCTTCTGGTTTACTCATAATGTTGCCACCCGAATCACAATGAACATATTTCTCTATTTAATGCTAATATCAACAGATGATTAACACAAAATATACATGTAGTTCACATGTCTTCAATATTAGACATGATTAAAACAAAAATCGGGAAAAAGGGAGAAACTGGGATTTAGAGTTAATTTGTCTGCTTATTCAAATGCATCTTCGGAATTAGCCCCTTACTAATTAAGGTTTCTTTTGGAACATATCTGGTGAGAGCTTTATCCTCCTTATGTCGCTTACGGCATTTAGTATTCGTAGTCATTTCTACGTTTAAAACAATATCGATTTAATCAGATGAAAATGTTTACAATAAAACATTGATTAAAAACAAAACGTAAACAAAATGTCGACGAACGTTAACGAGAGTGACGTCGAATCAACAAGGGCACTTGTCAAGCGATTGGAAGGAACCATTGCACTTTCACAGATAAAAACTACTGAAAACAATTCAGCTACACGTAAACTCATTAAAGTTCTCGATGAGGAGACTTATACAAAGGTTCCGTACATATTAATATAATAATATTCATAATACACTTTCGTCTAGTTTCGACGGTTTCATCCTGGGCCTGTTTACGCTGATAATGGATCTTTGACAAATGGTATCGCGTACGTTCGCCTTGATAATGGTTCCATTTACCCTACTGGTCGAGGACCAATTATCGCCATTTTTTGCTTGTTTTTGTCAGATTATTTCTATGTAGTCCAATACAACCCTTCAAGCACCTCATAATTTTGAATGTTACCAATCGACTTACCTTGGACGGAAATATAAATAATATTATGTGCATGTTCGTATCAGGGACCCTTTGTAAAGTTGTTGATTTTTGTCACTGAATTGGGAGAGAAGAGTACCAATTATCGCCATCTTGTTAGATGTGAGAAAATATAAATATTAATGATACCGGGTCGATTCGCCCCACTTAATCGCTATTATATAATTATAGCTGAAGTCTTTCTCGACATTTTTTTGGTAATTATTTATTTATTAGTTGTAAACAAAAAAAATGAATAACATAAAAATAATAAAAATATATGATAAACAACGGAGTTAACATCATGATGTTATATTATAATATTTAATAATTATTGGTCAATTATTACCGAGATGTATATACTATATAAATCCTTGTTATTTAAGGAATATTTGAAATTGGTGAACAGGTTATACGATATAACCTGGTTTGGGTCTGTTTACGCTTAATAAACCGCAAAGCGAGCGGTTTATGAAAAGCGTAAACTGACCCAAACCAGGTTATGCAAGTATAACCTGTTCAACAATTTCAAATATTCCTTATAATTTGATTTTTACAACAAAATTTAATGATTCCTCGATTTTAATTACGATTATTTCATGTGACTATTTGAATTTGTCGTTTGTGGATGAACACGTTGGTGACGTCACAATACCAACCCAGGTTATCGAGTATAACCAAAATTTCCTCCAGGCGGATTAGCCAATCAGATCGAAATATTCAAATCAAATTAAATTATTACTAATTAAACTGCAAAAAAATAATAAAGAGAAATTAATAAAAAATTGAAAATTGTAATTATTTTTATTCTTTGATCTATTGATTACTAATTAATTAAAATAAAGTACCCATGAACAAGCCTTACAACATCCAAAATACAAATATTTGCAATGGCGAAACGACCCGGGGCAAAACGACTCACGAGTCGAACGGGATTCGGGGCGAAACGACCCGGATTCATATAAATCAACAGTGAAGTTAAAAGAAATGGCCTTACGATCATTAGAACACCAATCTGCTATATTTTTTATGTTAATGATAGTGACTGGCATCTCCACTCCATTAACCCTGTGAGGTTTATATAAAGAGATATGGTTTCTATTGGAGTTTTTCCTGATTTCTTTTGAATTAGCCAAGATACAAATGTAGGATTTTGCTGTCTGCTTTGTTACCATTTATTATTGTTGTCTGCAAAAAATGGAGCGAAAATTTGTGTGCGTTCGAGAGTAACGTGCAAGTTGGCGATAATTGGTCCTCGACCAGTAATCTAAATATGTAATGTATATCTATATGACAAGTGTATGACATAAGTTATAACTCAAACTGACTTGAGTGTGACAGATGAGATGGTATCGCATCCTTTCCATAGAAAAATTGTAGACATAATTATAAATGTACACTTTTGTCCTTATAATTGATCTTTAAAATATGTACAAAGGTACAGTTACAGTATATATGATATGTGTATCAAGTTTTCAGTGAAACTAAAATTGTCATTTATTACAATTGGTTTTATGATTAAGCATCAGGAAAATATATATTTATTCCAATCTCACAAATACAACACTAGAATCACCAGTCAAGGTGATATTGAACAGAAACACCTAGTTTGTACTGTAGTTCTACCAAAGCTATAAATGCATTGTGTATTGTATGGGGCCGTCGTGGTCATGATCGTATGGTAGTTGGATTTACCACTACCAGTGCAATCAGTGACTATCACCACTTACGTTGTGAGTTTTAACCCCATTCATGGTGAGGTGTACTTGATACAACATTATGTGATAGAGTTTCTCAGTGAATTGCGACAGGTCAGTGATTTTCTCCAGGTACTCCGGTTTCCCCCACCAATAAATCTGACTACCACGATATAACAGAAATATTGTTGAAAGTAGCATTAAACACCATAAACAAATAAACAAACAAAAACAAAGCTTTAAATATTATGCAGGTATTAGTGTATCGGAAAGATATTCTTAATTTGATATCATTATTAAAGTACATGTACACCAGTTTTGGGTGAAGAAATTTTTCCCCTGAAAATTCAATTTGGAATATGGTGGTACCTTTACTAAGCTATTCATGCATGTTTCAAGTCGAAATATGTTCCCAACAATTTGAAATCTGCAAATCCATGTGCATGTTTATCGTCCTCGCCATTGTTGTGGAGACTGATTAACTTTCGGTTGTTTTGTTCCGATGATTGCCGATCATGACCTCGTAACGAAAAGATAAACAATCATGGATGCTGAGGTAAGCACGCACACATTCCTGACAATGATTATTGAGGAATCTGCCTGTTTCATGTCGTGTGAACCATTTTTTTTTTGGTGCAATTATTCTTTTGTGGTACACACGGAATATATTTTTACTTGCATCTGACATTTTCTTCATCAATTGAGCAGTGCGCATGAGCGATAATCTCCCCCAAAGAGTTCAAATCTTGGGTCACGTGCATATCATTTGCATTACTGTACAGGAAAACAGAATTATCTGCTGTCAAATATTTTGCGATTTGCTCTTAAAATCTGCTTTTGAGTGGATTTTTAATGTTATGCAGTTGATTTAATTAAAATTAAGTGACATATTAAGTGAACATATTTAATCCAAAAATTCCAAAATATTTGCCTTTCATATTACTTTAAGATAAATAAATATTTTAATTAACAAAATTTATGATTTATTTAGGACTTGGAAGATATTATCGTCCGAGATTTCTATCCAGAACTTCCCACATTACAAGAGAAAACAGAATATTATGAAGCTCTGAAAACAAATGATCTTGCCAAGTTGAGAGAATTCCAGTTGAAATATGGAGCGGGAGGCAGACCATCCACAATATGTAAGTACAATGTACACAATACTGGTACTATTATTGTGAATACAGCATGTATGCTATGTACAAATGTATATAATATAGTGCTAAAAAGGTGTTTCAGTTGAAAAGCACAGTTGTTTGTGGTAGGGAGTGAGTGGGGGATTGTTGTGAGCAATTTTTCAGCTATATCATGATGAGAGCAGTTTACATTTCGATGATATGATAATACATTTTTGTATCTGCTTTGTATTAAATTTACTGCATATGAAATTGTGTTGATTTAGAAATATTGAACAGGATTTTCCTTTATGAGACACCTCAGTACATAAAATATCACGTGACAAATATTTGACGTCATTGAACAAAGAATGTCAGAGGTACGAAAAGGGACATCTAGAAATACGGAAAATGAAAATAAAAGATGCAAAATATTTAATAAGGTTTTAAATATGAATTGGGACTATGTACGTGGTAAAAAGGTAAAAATAAACAAACAAAAAGGAAACAAAAAAACAAAAATTAATAAAAAAAAATTAAAAAAAAATTTATACGACAGTTTGGTTCTGTATTTAACAAAAAAATGGTTAAATCCGTAATATATTTGTTATTCAGCTATCAGACAGGGTATATAATGTGACATTCCCGGCTTATGCTCTATATTCCCTTCGGCTGCGCCTCAGGGAATATAGATCATAAGCCGGGAATGTCACATTATATACCCTGTCTGATAGCTGAATAACATATAATGTCCCTTGATTAATAGATATAAGATTATGTCCCTTGATTCATAGATATAAGATTATGTCCCTTGATTAATAGATATAAGATTATGTCCCTTGATTCATAGATATATATATAAGATTATGTCCCTTGATTCATAGATATAAGATTATGTCCCTTGATTAATAGATATAAGATTATGTCCCTTGATTCATAGATATATATATAAGATTATGTCCCTTGATTCATAGATATAAGATTATGTCCCTTGATTAATAGATATAAGATTATGTCCCTTGATTCATAGATATATATATAAGATTATGTCCCTTGATTCATAGATATATATATAAGATTATGTCCCTTGATTCATAGATATATATATAAGATTATGTCCCTTGATTCATAGATATATATATAAGATTATGTCCCTTGATTCATAGATATAAGATTATGTCCCTTGATTAATAGATATATAAGATTTTGTCCCTTGATTAATAGATATAAGATTATGTCCCTTGATTCATAGGTATAAGATTATGTCCCTTGATTCATAGGTATAAGATTATGTCCCTAGATTAATAGGTATAAGATTATGTCCATTGATTAATAGATATAAGATTATGTCCCTTGATTAATAGATATAAGATTATGTCCCTTGATTCATAGATATAAGATTATGTCCCTTGATTAATAGATATAAGATTATGTCCCTTGATTCATAGGTATAAGATTATGTCCCTTGATTCATAGGTATACGATTATGTCCCTTGATTAATAGATATAAGATTTTGTCCCTTGATTAATAGGTATAAGATTATGTCCCTTGATTAATAGATATAAGATTATGTCCCTTGATTCATAGGTATAAGATTATGTCCCTTGATTAATAGATATAAGATTATGTCCCTTGATTCATAGATATATATATATATAAGATTATGTCCCTTGATTCATAGATATAAGATTATGTCCCTTGATTAATAGATATAAGATTTTGTCCCTTGATTAATAGATATAAGATTTTGTCCCTTGATTAATAGATATAAGATTATGTCCCTTGATTAATAGATATAAGATTTTGTCCCTTGATTAATAGATATAAGATTATGTCCCTTGATTCATAGGTATAAGATTATGTCCCTTGATTAATAGATATAAGATTTTGTCCCTTGATTCATAGATATAAGATTATGTCCCTTGATTAATAGATATAAGATTATGTCCCTTGATTCATAGATATATATATATAAGATTATGTCCCTTGATTCATAGATATAAGATTATGTCCCTTGATTAATAGATATAAGATTATGTCCCTTGATTAATAGATATAAGATTATGTCCCTTGATTCATATAGCTATATATAAGATTATGTCCCTTGATTAATAGATATAAGATTATGTCCCTTGATTAATAGATATATAAGATTATGTCCCTTGATTAATAGATATAAGATTATGTCCCTTGTTATACAGACAATACTCCAGCAACATTTGAGACGCCAGAACCAGGAAGTAGAAAGGATTCACCAAGCCAGGCTAATAAACCAGAGGACACAGAGAAGAACAAGGAAGATTCAAATAAAACAGAAACTAAGAGTGGTATGGGTTTTTTCTCTCTCAAATAATCCATACCAAAAAATCCTATTGATTATGGAATTAAGGGGTTAGGGTTCTGGTGTTTAACACCACTTTCAACAATATTTCAATTATATCGTAATGGTCAGTTTTATTGGTGGAGGAAACCACTGACCTGTCGCAAGTCACTGACAAACTTGATCACATAATGTTGTATCGAGTAGGAACGAGTACATATCGTCATAAATGGGGTTCGAACTCGCAACTTTAGTGGTGATAGGCACTGATTGCATAGGTAGTTGTAAATCAAACTATCATACGATCTAAAAAAAATATCATTTTGATTGTGGAATCAAAGGAAATATTTTTAGTCGTATCATAGAACACATAAGAGTAGAAAAAACAATAAATTGAAATGTTTTCCCAGAATCAAATGAAAGGGCATTGGCAGTCATGATAATATTGTAGTGAGATTTACATACTGGTATACAGTGAAACCTGTCTAAACCGAACCTTCTTGGGACCAACATTTGTTTTTGGAATAGACAGGTGTTCAGTTTATGCAGGTTAAAGTTAACAAAGTTTTCCTACATTGTGAGTTTCTCTTAAATTCTATTCATACAGGATTCTGGTTTATTCAGTGTTTGGAGGAGACCTGTTTCAATAATGTATCTATAAAATGTATACAATCTGTTCCTATCATGCTAAGATTTAAGAATTTGATGGCCATTTATAACTAGATGTACTTGTCTCTCTCTAACTTATGTGATAGTAGCAGGGAAATTGTTGGTCTTCGCCAATGTCTCCAATTGCAATATGAATTTTAACAAGTCTTGATGACGATTTCTATTCCTGGCTTTTTGTCAGATATCTTTTCCCCAATTGTAAAACAGTTCCCATTTGCATTTAGATATCATAATCATTGAACAATTATAATTTTCTGGGACTTACCAGGGCAGGGACTTGCCAGGGCATTCCATTCATTTTCAAGTAGGAGGTGATAATCCTAAAGAAGAAGGACAGAAATTTTTCTAGCCTTCCCCAGGGTCCAGTATAAGGATGCTTTCCCAATGAAAAATATTCTAAAATCATACAAATATTCTCTATATTTTCATTCTTACCTCCTTATTTTGATTCCCATTTTGAGCAATTTAGATTTCAAAAGATAAACCAGTATGCAAAACAAAGCCATATTTTACTTTCACTTTGACATTTTCAATTTTTGAAAACAAAGTAACTGGGGAAAATGCAATTAAACAGGCAATTTGTCCTGTGGCCGGCTGCTATGGAATTTTTAACAATACATTGTATATATAGAATAAAGACAGTTTTGAAGGTTGAGACAGAGATTATCACTAGCATTTTAACGTACATTATCTATAATCTGTATATTTTGCAGAGAAGGAAATAAAGACTTTACGTTTTTTTTTTTGTAGGTCCAAAGAAGCTGTCATTAGACCAGTACTTATCTAAAAATACCAGTGAAGATAACGCATCGTTTAGTGAGATACTAGAAGAAACACAACAGAAACAGAGAGATAAACACAGCTGGCTGTTTGAAAATGAAGAAACTCGGAAAGAAGTAGGTTTTTGGTTGTATTTTTGTTGTATAGCTACTCTCGGTATTCTGAATATCGAAAATAAATCGTGAGTAACCGAATAACGAAGTAATTCACAAATGAGTGTTAGCCCATGAGTGAATTAGCCTTGTTGTTCAGTTACAAGTGATTTATTTATGATATTTGGAATGCAAGAGTAACTATACTGTTTTTTACATTAATTGTATACTCTTGTTTGCACCAATCAGATGATTCAAAAAGGCACTTGTTCATCATTGTCTGACATTCAATGATATTTTCGATTGTGACGACTTTGGTACTGTGAGGTCACGAGTGAAATAAACATTTTATTTTATCCAGTGAAATATTAATATTTCTTTCGCTTGAAAATCTCAATATTTCACTGGAATCTATGTAATAATATTTGTTATTTCTAAAACACTAGAGTTGAGTTGAAGCAAATCTATGCTTGTTTATAGTTCACCTGACCAAAGGTGCACAAATGCTACACTGGGATTTATTTTATGACTGAGTAATTGTTGTTTAATGACTTGAGTGATTGTTGTTTAATGACTTGAGTGATTGTTGTTTAATGACAAATGATCAATTTTTCAGCCATATCATGGTGAGAACAAGTTACATTCGAAGAGATAATAGTAGAAAATATGAACTCAACCTCGCTGGTAAAATAAACATGGATTTCATCCACCTCGCAGGTGCAAATACATGATATATTATACCTTTAAAATGCATACGTAGAAGATAACAATTCATAAATGATTGAGTTTGATTTATTGTGACATTCAACAAGCACTACCACTGACCTTAAAAAAAAAAACAGCACTAAGGCATGTTAATAGTATATCTGAAGAAGAGCTAACTTCTAAAAATCACTCACACAGTGCAGTTTCATTTTCTCCATTTAATGAATAGTGCATAAACTTTGAAGGTGTGACTATGTACAATCCATGTTATGTTTAAATCAGATATTGAACCTAGTTGAACCTAAAAATAATTCTGATATAATGGGTGAAAATTAATGGATCCTTACATTGTTGGAGAGCATGTTATTTTGGTTTCCAGTTGAAAGCACTAAATAGACGGAGCATCTGAGTTCACTCCCATAGATGGAGCACTTAATATAATGGGTTTTATGTTGCTTAATCTGTAGTGTTCTATGTAGTGTTTTATAGATCATTGTTCCTTTTTCTTTTACCCATTGTATTGATTGTCCTTCTTTGATTTACAGCTTATGATTACCCATTTGGTATCTTTCTAACTTTTTTTATTATACTTTCCAAATTTTCCAGTATAGACTAATTAACATTTTATTATTATTTAGGAAGAAAAAGAAAGGTTAGCTCTCCCTTCTGTAGAACAGCAGGCAGCTATTGAGGGAAACCATGAAATAATCAACAGTTGGAAATACCAGGCCAGAAATGCTTTAATGTATGTACCTGACGGTGCCAAATATAGTAACGAGGAACTTGTAGAGATGAAGAAGAAAAAACCTAGAAAAATCGTACACGATAACACACGATTTCAGAACAATCCGTGGAATCGTAGTAAGAGTCGCGAAATGATGAAACAAGCAGCATCTGCAAAAGCACTGGCAAATTGTGGGAAAATAGGACACGATGGGAAAGAAATTCTCCCATCAGAATCACCTCAGGTTAATGGATATGGCTTTATGGGAACTCCGTCACCAGCCCCCGGTGTAGACGAGTCACCACTGATGACCTGGGGAGAAATAGAAAGTACGCCATTTAGACTAGATCCTTCAGATGCTCTACATACAACACCTGGTCCAACTTTTAAGGTATGTTATCTTGGTACATGTATTACAAATAATAGGGTTAGGGTTATGGTGTTTAACGCCACTTTCAGCGATATTTCAGTTATATTGTGGCGGTCAGTTTTATTGGTGGAGGAAACCAGAGTACCCAGGGAAAACGACCAACCTGTTGCCAGTCACTAACAAACTTTATCTCATAATGTTGTATCGAGTAAACCTTGCTTGAGGGGGATTCGAACTCACAATGTTAGTGGTGATAGGCACTGATTGCATAGGTAGTTATAAATCCAATAATAGGTGAAAGACACTAAATGTAACAAACAGATCATGGTGTAGAGTAGCATTTTTAAGCATATGTTAATATTCATACATTACATGTCGCTCCACACTGACATATTTACCTGATACCAAGTAAACCAGTGCTCTTACTCCTTAATGCTGCATGCATAGCAGAGAAGCAGCAAATACTAATTTTATAGTCTTTGGTTTGAAACGACAAGGGATCGAACCCACGATCTACTGCAATCGAGGAGAGCACACTATAACCATTACACCCTGATGTGGTTAAATGTGAATCAAATAATGTTTTAATAAATTGGACAAGACTGTATAGAAAACAAAATGTTTTTATCATTTGGAGATTTTCTACCAGAAACACAAATAGCACAATGTAATTATCCTCCCGCAATAGTGGTGAGGGGATATAGTAATAGCGGCCGTCCGTTCGTCTGTCTGTCCGTATTATTATCTTGGATGGGTTCTTACATGGAAATATTTGAAGCAAGGGTTTTGGGGGAGAATCTTAGTTTTTGGTTGAAAAATCACCAATTTTGAGAATTGTGTCTTGTTTACGCGATAACTGTAGTAAACATGGATAGATTTGAATAATTTTTAGCATGTGGCTTGTAATTATTATTATCGTGGATGGGTTCTAACATGGAAATATTTGAAGCAAGGGTTTTGGGGGAAAATTTTAGTTTTTGGTTGAAAAATCACCAATTTTGAGAATTGTGTCTTGTTTACGCAATAACTTCAGTAAGCATGGATAGATTTGAATAATTTTTTGCATGTGGCTTGTAATTATCATTATTTTGGATGGGTTTTTACATGGAAATATTTGAAGCAAGGGTTTTGGGGGGAAATCTATATTTACATCAGATTTTTACACAGCGTTCAAAGTGGGGGACTTCCTGTATATTATTCAGATCATGCTGCAATATACTCCATCGTTCAATAAAGTATGTTATGCATTAAGACTGCAAGACTGCTTTCTATAAATATATAAAGCTAAATATTATGCCAGTGCGAGGGGATATGTCACGCATTTATGCACTAGGCGGTTCTTTTATTTAAAATTAATATTGTGACTTAGCATCTTACTAACCTGGATTGGGTTGCACAAACTTCAATTTAATTTAAGTGTCAATTAAAGCTTAAGTGAATATTGATTTCATGTACATAACTAGTAATTTTAAGTGTCAATTTAGTTTTATTTGACAGTTAAATTTAATTAAAGTTTGTGCAACCCAGTTCAGAAATTAAGCTTGCAATACACATCTTAATAACCTGAAATTAACCTTGGAATAATTTGTTTAACTTTTATATTTTACTTGTATGTTTGCAACTGCTTGAATTCTATTCTTTCAATATCAGATCCCAGATGTTCCAAGAAGAGATGAACTAGCTCTAGAATTAGCAGAAAAAGCAAGTAAAGCACACAGAGATAAGAAGGAAAAAGCAATAAAATCTGTCCAAGCTAGACTTTCTTCGTAAGTACACAAATAATTGCATATTTTTTTATATCTCCTTATGTGTTGTGGAACTTTATCCTGGGCCATTCATAGCAAATTATTTGGCTTGTTGTTACCTAACCTAATCACCTAAATTACTCCTATACCCCCAAAATTACTCCTATACGGTTTTGAAACAACAACAACAAAAAACTCTTTTTCACTATTATTATAATTTTGTTACTACAAAAATGTGCCTTTTTTTTTATGAAAAAAAATAATTTGCCTACCTACACATCATAATTTGGCCATTTTGTAGATCTTAACTAGTTATAGTGTAAATGTGCTATAACTATTATTTAAATGTACAAAACAGTGGTCATGATCGTATGGTAGTAAGATTTACAACTACCTATGCAATCAGTGCCTATAGCCACTAACATTGTGTGTTCGAATCCTGTGCAGGCGAGGTGTACTTGACACAACATTATGTGATAAAGTTTGTCAGTGACTTGCGGCAGGTCGGTGGTTGTTTCCGTGTACTCTGGTTTCCTCCACCAATAAAACTGACTGCCACGATATAACTGAAATAGTGTTGAAAGTGGTGTTAAACACCATAACCCTAACCCTCAAATCAAACATGTTCTGATGACTGCATAAGGAAATAAATATACATTTATATAAACAACAAAATGAACATGGACGTACCTGTCAAACTAGTTAGTGATTATTTATCGACAACTGAAATGTTTGCCAATAAAATTAAATACCTTAAGGTCAATTAATCAGTTAATATGTGTCACACTTCAAACGAACAAGAAATACATCAGATTCATTTCAAATTTCTACTCTGCAGATTTATTTATTTATCAAACACAACATACGCTAGTATCTGAAATACTAGTAATGTAATTTTTGTCAGATATTAAAAGAAAGATTTGGATGTGAAAATAGACTAAATTTCAAAGGAAATATTGAATATTTTATGATAATTGCAGCTCATATCAAATGTTTGATAATAGAACAATATACATTTTTTATTTATTCTGAGGTTTTTTCAAACAATAACCAAACACAAAATTATTTTATTACAACCTTTCTTGCAGACTATAACCAATTTTTTATATATTTGTACAACAGACAAATTTTTACAGAAATTTTTTTGTAAGGGCAACAGAAAATAATTTAATTTCAATTTCTTTTACAGACCATCACCAAAGTTTGGTAATAAGAGTACATCCGACAGATTAAATTCAATGTCACCTGCAGCACAAAAACTTGTTAATTCACGATTCAGAATACGGACTAACACTGATAAAGCTCTTAGAGAGAGTTACACCCCTTCTCCTGTACATAGACTTCCAGGGGATAAAACTCCTGTTAGATTTTCACCCAGGACTACACCTAAAAATGATAAAACACCAAATCGAACACCTGGGAGTAAAAGAGAAGGCAGTGATTTATCATCTCTCACAGACAATCTTCTCAATTTACCGAAACGAAAAACGGCAGCAGATTTCTTTTAATATTTGTGATTGATGAATAAGTTTGAATATCATTCACAAGAATTAAAGTATGCATTACAATACTTTGAACCGTCTGTTGTAAATGAGTATGTAAAACACAAGAATTCCATGCTTTCTAGTACAATGTAATGAAGTATACAGTCACACCTGTATTTAGAGGTCACCTTTGGGACACAGAAAAAGTGGCCTTATAAGACAGGTGACCTCTTAAAAGAGGTTCAATTTGTATGAAATTTTCTATGACAGGACAAGAAAAAGGTGACCTTTGAATACAGGTTACTACTTATTAGAGGTGACCACATGGGCAAGATTGACTAATTCTATCACAATCAATTATTATAAAAGTGTGTGTATTATACATCAGTGTATACTATATACAGTTCATTACGGTAATCTAATTATATTTAAGTTTAGAGTATGTCAGACACAAGAATTAAGTATATATTTCTATGCTCTGTAGTAATCAAGTATGTTCAACAACATGTACAGTTAAACCTGTCTGATGTGACCTTCCAAGGGAACAGTGAAATATGGTCACATAAGACAAGTGATCGCTTAATATAGGTTTAATTGATATATATAATGCACTGTGATTGTGAATGGAAATAAAAATAAGGTCTTATAATACAAGTTATTGCTTAATAGAGGTGGTCACTAAAGCAGGTTTGACTGTATGTTAACCACCATGTAGTTATAGAGTCAACTCTGGAAGTTGCAGACATTTTGCAAAATGTAATTTTATGCAGCATGTTAATGTAGATAGAGCCCAGATTGTCCATTTAATATTGAGTTCATTTAAAAATAAGCTCAAGGTACCAATCTATTTCCTACCTATGTAGTTTGTATTGTATCAGCAATTTTGCATGATATTTTAAATTAGAAAGTTTTGATGAAAACTGATACAATATGAGTGTTACAATCATTGGTAATCATCTTTGCAGATTGAGTAACAGGTTGAAATTCAATTATTTTCAAAGGAGTTCTAAGAACTTTGGTACTTATTTAATCGGGTCAAGTCCATTCAGAAATGTGTTGCATCGTATAGAAGTGTACCATTTTAGAGTTATGTCCCTTGATATACATATTGTAGTGTTAGGGTTAGGGGTTATTGTGTTTAACGCAACTTTCAACAATATTTCATTTATATAGTGGCGGTCAGTTTTCTTGGTGGAGGAAACCTCAGTACCCGGAGAAAACCACAGACCTGCCGCAAGTCACCGACAAACTTTATCACATAATGTTGTATGGAGTACACCTTGCCATGAACGGGTTCGAACTTTAGTGGTGATAGGCACCGATTGAATAGGTAGTTATAAATCCAACTACCATACGATCACGACCACTATGACCCTGATATACATTGGATACAGACAATTTGCAAAAATGTTATGTGTAGCATTTCCTCTAAGAACAAAGTTTTAACATTCATAGTCGGGAGTGCCATTGATATGGTGACTTCATAGAGAGATCTGAAATTATAGTTGAATGGAAGAAATTAGGAGGAAATGGCACCTCTGTATAACAAATCACTGTCTATAAAGGGCAGCTACATTTGTTCAATCAATGAAAAGTGTATTTAATTTTAACCTGTATTTAAAGGGCAACAAAGGGTGCATTTTCAGGTTCCTTTGAGTGCCCTTTATATACAGGTTTGACTGTATATAAATATCGTTCATTTATAATAAAAATTTTGAGGTCACTATCATGTTTGAAGGTACAAATTTTATGAATACTGTGAAACATGTCTAAACCAAACCCTGTATAAACTGAACATTAAATTAAGTCTCAATGTAGGAAATCTTTTTATATATTAATATAACCTGTATAAACTGAATACCTGTCTATTCTGAAGACAAAAGCTAGTCCCAAGGAGGTCATTTTTATCAGGTTTCTCTGTATATGAATAACATGTACTTGAATATTCTGAATTGTTTATGTATTTGAAAATATGTGTAGATGCTTTATTTTTTTTTAAAAAGTCCAAACAATGAAGAAAAGAATGTTATTGTTTATTTATTTTTTATGTTTTTAAATAAACTATTTTCTAAAATAATTCTTGTTTTATCATTAGTAGAAAATATGGACTTTGACATTGTAGACACATGTATGTAATACTGATTTGACCAGAATGGTCAAATGAGGTACCGGATATTGCCATCACTTTGTATATTTTGTGTTTTGTACAGATTAGAAATCCAACATGGATACATATAAAATACTCTTTAGGCTGCTGATGTCTGCTTTGTACTATATCAACACGCTTAGTCGTATTTTTATAGTTCTATCTCACTGAAACAACAGTCCGCAGGTAGACACGTTGTTCCACTCTCACACATTATCCCAATTCCAAGCCAAACAGTCATTGCTTTTACTCCTTAATGCTGTGTGCTTAGCTGAGAAACAGCAAATACCAATTATATAGTCATTGGTTTGACCCTACCGGGGCTGGAACCCATGATATCTACTATACTCAAGGTGAGCACTCTAACCATTACATGAACAATGCGGTTCTGGACTATTAATAGGAAATTCATCTGATTTAAACAGTTTCCAGTACTGGTATAATTATAATCATTGTGTTGCCTGTTTTTTAAAATGTCTGATTTATAGGTTTGGTTTGGTTTATGGTGTTTAATACCACTTTCAATAATATTTCAGTTATATTGTGGCGGTCAGTTTTATTGGTGGAGGAAACTGGAGAAAACCACAGACCTGTCGCAAATCACTGGCAAACTTTATCACATAATGTTGTATCGAACGACCATACGATTATGACCATGATGGCCCCGTCTAACTTATAAGAATCACTTTGTCTGTAGTCTGCATTACATTCTTGATTGCCATCACATGAAGATGTGCATATCAGACATTTTTTCTGGGTTATAATTTTTTCTTTCTATTTTGTCGTTTATACGATTTTTCTATTAGGATTTTGGAACTGTTCCGACAATGGTATTTTTTGTTTTTTTTATCTTATTCTTTCATAATGAGAAATGATGGATACCTTGTGACTTATGTTCACTTACATGGAGATGAGAGCTGCAAAATTACAGTGAGGATTTCAATATAAAATGACCCTGCTATTGTAGTCCATGTTTATGTTGTCATTCATTTTTGATGTGTGGTCTTTTTGAGTTGAAGCAAACTTGTGCAGATTTGTTATTGTTTGTTTATAACTGTATTGCCGTTGAAGATCCAATTATCAAGAGGAGAAGGGTTGGGATCCCATTTTTCGGTTTAATCCTACAACATTTTTGTGCCTGTCCCAAGCAAGAACCTGTTCATGGTCTTTTTTGTGTTCAATGATTTGAGATGAGAGGTCGGTTATTTGTTGATAGTGGTGGAATTGTTGACAATCAGTTTCTACTTCTACCACATATTGACTGAATGTCTTCAACAAGTTAAAGATTATTTCAGAGGTTGCACATGACAATTGAAAAAGGTTAAAACAGGTTTCAAAAATATTTGATAGATGAGACAGCAGCCTTGAATGTTTCCACTAAGTAAGTAAGTGAGTGAGTGATTGTTATTTAATGTCAATTCAACAATTTTTCAGCTATATCATGACGAGAACAAGTTAATTTTCAATGAGATGATGATGAGGTCTGCTTTGTTCTACACCAACATGCTGAGTTGGATTTTTATAGTGCTAGCTCACTGAAACAACAGTCCACAGGTAGACACTGACACATTATTCAGATTCCTAGCCGACCTGTCTTTGCTCTTTCTCCTTAATGCTGCGTGCTTATTAGCAATTTTATAGTCTTTGGTTTGACCTGACCGGGCCTCGAACCCACGATCTACCACACTCGAGACGAGCACGATAACCATTACGCCACCGAAGCAGTTGTTTCCACTGAGTGGCTCATAACTATATGCTGTGGCAGCCAGTTTCAGTCTGATATACAAGGTAAAAAGGTATTCTTCTTGTATTGTAGTCTCTTACAAACGTTCTTGTCATAATCCAGAAATATAAATCTAAGGAAAATTGAAAGATCAAAATTTGTATTGCTTTTCTTCATCTCATGGTCACATGGTTTAGTGTGGAACGCGTTACTCGATCTTTAGTGTTTTGTGAAATGTTTTGTAGATCGTTGTTTGTCCTTTTGGCCATTGTGATGTTTATTCTTTGATCTACAGATTCTGATTCCCCCTTTGGTATCTTCAAACTCTTCTTTGGGGGGGGGGGGGGGGGGGGGTGACATTACTAAGCACGACTGATACCAACTAGAGAATATGGATGGGGGTTTACAATAGGTCTTTAATGCTACTTTCAAACAATATTTCAATTATATAAGTGGTGGTTACTTTTATTGGTAGAGGAAAATGGAGTGCCTGGAGAAAACCATCGATCTGCTGTAACTGAAAAACTTGTTACTCATTTTAATTGTATCGTGTAAAACTCACAACTTCAGTGGTGAAAATTACCGATTGTATAAACTGTAGGTAGATGTAAATTAAACTACAATGTACCACATGATCATGAAGGTGCCCTAATTAGTGAATATAAAACAGGCCAAAATCATGGCAATATCAGTCCTCAAAATGAAAATTTTAATTTACTGGTCCCAATCAAATTCTTGAATTTATTATATACATTATTATAAAAACTGAAAAATTTACTGGTCCGAACAAAGTTTTACTGGTCTGGGGCATTGTGAGGACTGCAATAACACACAGAACAATTATAATAATTTAATTTATTTCAATATTACTAGTATTTATACATATGTACATAATATTCATTAATATACAAATTTCAACATAACATTAAAACAATTTACAAGAAATTCAGAAAATGCTGTATGTAAGTTATATGTCATCTAAACGACCGGTCAAACTAAACGTGTGGCAGACATTGTCAGTTGACAGAGCTGCCAATAATAAAAAAACAAAAAACAAACAAAGTAATCTCTAAATAACAATAAACAAAAAAAGTAAACAAAACAAACTATAAAATGTAGTACTTAGCTTGCTGTTAAATATATGGTATTTACATTGTATTTAATTGGTTAATTGGTTGATTGATTGGTGCTTAACACCAACTTTAGCTAGTTTATTTGAACCATTTTTATTTCAATTATTTCAGATTAATTTGCTATGTTATATAATATATAACTAGTCAAACTCACAAATTTTCAAACCTGATATTGATGTTCTGAGCATTTTTTTTACTGTGACCTAATTAGTAAAATAAAAATAATTAAGTCTTCAATATCAAATTTTTGTTTACTATTAGACAATTGACAAAAAAATAAAATAATGTTTTGTGAACCATCACCTGGTAAGTCTAATTTATTTAGAATTATACAAATGGATGCTTTAGGTACATGTATGCAAGATTGTTAAGTTATATTTTACTATTGAAATAATATTAAAAAAATTATAGATAATACAAAAAGTAAAAATTGATATTTATTACACTGAATTTTAATGCAGCATTCAAGTGGGTTGTTTGTTGAGATCACCAGATATTATTTTGATAGTACAGTGAAACCTGTCTACTCTAAACCTTGAATAAACTGGAATCCTGTATAAACCTGTCTACACTAAACCTTGAATAAACTGGAATCTTGTATAAACCTGTCTACAATAAACCTTGAATAAACTGAAATCCTGTATAAACCAAACTTTAAAATAAAGCCCTAATGAAAGAAATCTTTGTTAATTTAACCTGTATAAACCAAAGATATGTCTATTACAAACAAATAAGCTGGTCACAAGTAGGTTTGGGTTCAGACAGGTTGCACTGTAGATAATGTAATATTGATTCAAGTAGGTAATGGTTTCTGATGGTAAAAAAAATAATCCTATTATGCATATTTTGTGACCATCAGCAAAATAGAAAATCTTTCAGAATAAAAGCCTGTATTAAAAAACTATTCTAATTCATAATGTTAATAATGCATTTACTCGTCACTTAAAAGCTCATTTTGTGGGAATATATGGACATATTTTCTGTGAGAATTTATTTACATGTATATAATTTTTACCAGAATGTCATGACGGCCATCTTGGTTGGTTGACAAGGTCATTGCATATGATTCTTCAGGTCAACTTTTGTCTACATTGAATACAAAGTGGTTTTAGAGTATTAGATTTTGAAAAAGATATATGACACACAGACAATAACAGACACAAAATTATGACAAAAGCTTACATGACACTTACGGCCAGGTGATCTTCCTGAAAAGACCAAAAAGTTGTATTCATTCCTTACACTTTCGTTTTATCTTTAAAAAAGTTGGGGTAGATACGAAATAATTTCATCTATGAATGAACGGAAATCCTACTTCTAAGAATTTAAAGAATGTTCAAGCTCCGTGTATTTCAAAAATTTAATATTAATTTCTCAATTACCTTTGTTTAATATATTTTATAATTTTCTATTTTGATCTAAAGTGTTGATTTTATTCAAACAATAGGGCCGCCAAGACCCAAATTCACATTTTTGCATCAGCTATTTTCATATAACATACAAATGTAGATGTGGTACAAATTTATACATTCTAAATGCATCTAATTACCATAACGTACATAAAAACTACAGCATTAATGATTTGGTTGGTTGGTTTTATGGTGTTTAACACCATTTTCAACAATATTTCAGTTATATCGTGGTGGTTATTATTATTGAAAGGCAGTAAAAAAAAATAAGGATTGGGAAGAGTATTATGGATAATAAAATTAAAAAATAAACATTTAAGCACTATTTTGTCTTGAAACATAACATTGTACATTTTGTACTCTTAATTTATCTATGCATCATAAAAGTCAAGTAAATTCAAATAATAATAACTGCTACAAACAAGCCCAATGATTCAAGGCAACAACCTATTTGGATTTAAGACAAGAGTTTTTTTCAAGTGCATTTCCTAGTCTCTGAGGTTATAATGACCTATGTGACTTTGACTTAAAGAGTTTCAACTGTATTTCCTAGTATCCATGGTAATGACCTATGTGAATTTGAGAAGAAGAGTTTCAACTGTATTTCCTAGTTTCCATGGAAACGACCTATGCAAGTTTTAGATAAAGAGTTTCAACAATATTTCCTAGTCCCCAAGGTAACGACCTATAGGAGTTTGAGATAAAAAGAGTTTCAACTATATTTCCTAGTCTCCAGGGAAACGACCTATGTGAGGTTGAGATAAAGAGTTTCATCTGTATTTCCTAGAACTATTTACTACAACAAATTAGCACTGAAATGTGTTGCAATAGAAACGTTTCAATTGTATTTCTTAGTATCCATGGAAACCATCTATGTGAGTTTGAAATAAAGGAGTTTCAACTATATTTCCTAGAACTATTTAGTACATAAACTTTGTTGAAATAGAAAAAAAATCAACTGTATTTCCTATTATCCATGGAAACGAACGACCTGAGTTTGAGATCAAAGAGTTTCATCTGTATTTCCTAGTATCCATGGAAATGACCTATATTACTACATAAATTTGCATTGAAATGTGTTGAACAGAAAGCACTGTAATTTGTGATGGTTCAAAATTCCAATTTAAATCTGACACCATATATACATGTAGCTTCTTAAATTTGTCATTTTCCGATCTCATTGATTTTGGTAACAAGAATATTCTATGTTACGGTGTAGCAGCTGTATCAATAAAACAATTCACACAGGTATACATCCATTGTTCATTTTTATCCACCAGACCCAACATCTTATTGTGAAACAGATTATGCATGGGGACATTTACTTGTCAGAAGTAACAATTACCAACATCTATCATAGGCCCAGTGGTCAACCTAGTGTGGACTCGGATTCAGACATGTGCTGTATCATGTTATTTAAAAAAACAACAACAGAACTATAGGCTCAGCTTTTCCTATATTACTAACCAAGTTCAGCTTGACCTATATTACTAACCGTGTTATAAATAACTGTTTATGTTTTGATGATCATCTATGTACAGTTTGTGTTCAATCAGATTCATAATTTCTGAAAATAGATTTTGCAATATTTCCATATAGGGTCTTAAAGTTTAACTTTACCCATAGTTGGTGGCCATCATTGTTTTACGAATAACATAACAAACAAATATGTTTCGAAGGACCATCTATGATCACTTGTGTGCTGTTTGGAGTTTGGATTCCATGAATTCAGAATTTTTTTAAAAACTTTTTGATATTTTTTTCTAAGGTTCCCATATTAAACTAAATATCCATGTATGGTGGCTATCTTGGTTTTTAGATTGTCACAAAAAATATGAAATCTGTTAAAGACGATCTAAGTAACATTCCTCCCATGTTTGATTCCATTTCTTAGAAACAGATTAAAATGGGAAATGTTTCCAGATAACAGACGACAGACACAAATCGAAGACAATAGGTCACATTGTCCTTTGGGCCAGATGAGTTGAAAACGTGAAGCAATTTTACAAACTGTTCTGTCGATCACCTCATCCTTTTTTAATAAATTCGTGATATTTCAGATATTCTTTCAACCTGAATGGTAGATGTAAAAAGTCAATTTTCCCCGTCTTGATACGGTTACGAATCGTCATCCGACACAAGTGTTGAAGTCGAGCAACTTTCGCTGGAGTCTGGTAAAACTTCACACATCCGTCTTTGTCCCTATGGAGAAAACAAAAATAAAATTATTAACAAATCTGCCTAGACCAGAAATAAGTAAAGAATTCACTTGATTTTCCCTTTAATCTTAGATGCAAATTTGATTGATTGATTGATTGGTGTTTAACATCAACCTTAGTGCAAATTTGATATATTGATGTGCACTAGAAGCTCACCTTCTTAACTTTTGGTCTTAATTGACTTCCAGATTTAATAGACCCCTTCACAATAACTGTGGTCCTGCATTCATCCAGGACATTTGTGAGTGGTAATAATACCCTTTCCAGTAAAATGATATCGTAGAACAATTAAATTTGTTTATAACGTCATGATTTTTCTGTGAAATCATTATTTTTCTACTAACAAATGTCCCTGGTGAATGTAGCACCACTGTTGTCGTGAAAGGGTTTATAAAAAATTTCTATATGATGAGTAATTGTAGCCCGAGGACAAAGCCTCAGATAAATTCTGAAATGTAACCATCATTGACAGTACATGTACCACGACAATTGGATTCAAACTGGCCTAGTGGCTTTAAGAGGACAAGACTAATATTTAAAAATTAACAATGGACGATAGAAACAATATGATGGCAATTAGCTCAAACATGGCTTTTGTGCCAGTGACATTACAAAGAAAAGGTGAAAGCATAAACTGGGAAAGAAGGACAAGTGTTCTGGGAAAATAACTTCTTGTTGAGATGCTCTTAATATATCTATACGAAATACCACTGAAACCTACTACAGTGAATCCTTTCAAAACCAAACCTCCTTGGGACTAACTTTTGTTTTCAAAATAGACAAGTGTTCGGTTTACACAGGTTAAATTAACAAAGATTTCCTACATTGGGACTTTATTGGTTTGGTTTGTACAGGATTTTCGTTTATTCAAGGTTCAGTTCAAACAGGTAATAATAAAAAATGTGATTTCTGGGAAAGGTAATCTTGAGGCATTGGTTCCCCAGGGGTCCATTCTTGGCCCCCTTCTCTTCTTAGTATTTATTAATGACATTGCTGATGAAACGATAGGCTTGTGTAGATTGTTTGCAGACGACACATCCATAGGAGAAAAATCGTATGAAATGAATAGTTTATGTACATGTAGCATGGTAAATACTGACTTAAAAAATATTTCAGAATGGTCCAAACAATGGTTAGTCAAACTTAATCCTACTAAAACTGACATTGTCTATTTTAATACTAGAGACATACCTCCTGGTTTGTTCTTCTGGATAGAAAACACTAGAATTTATCCGGTAAAATGTCATAAGCATTTAGGTATCACTTTAAGTGCAGATTGTAAGTGGTCAAACCACATAAATACTATTATTGCAAAAACATCCAAACAAGTGGCAGTTCTGCGAAAACTTAAATTTAAGGTACATGTATCTCGAAATTTCCTTGAAACTATGTATTTAACTTTTATTCGTCCACTTTTAGAATATGCAGGAGAGGCTTGGGATAATTGTACTCTCGCCGACTCAGAACGGCTTGAAAAAATTCAACTTGATGCCGCACGTATAGTAACCGGTTTAACGTCTTATGCAAGTATACTGTCTATCTATAAGGAAACGGGATGGGAAAAACTTTCAGTTAGGCATGAAAAAAGAAAACTCTCATTATTCTATGACATAGTCAGTGGCCAATCACCTGATTATCTTCAAGATTTATTACCTATTACGGTGGGTCAAACCAATAACTATAACTTACGAAACTCTAAAAACTTCACAATTCCCCCAGGAAGGCTTAGTTTATATCAAAGTTTTTTCCCAAGTACTATTAGACTCTGGAACAATCTGCCAACAGACTTGAGAAATTCTCCTTGCCAACAAATGTTTAAAAACGAAATACGAAAAGTTTATGACATATCTGACAAACCACCATTATATTTTTCTACGGGTATTAGAATTGCTAATATATTACATGCTCGCTTACGTCAAAAATGTAGTAGCCTCAAATGTGATCTATTCAGATGTAATTTAATTGCCTCTTGTAATTGTGATTGTGGAAATTACATCGAGTCTGTGGACCATTTCTTTTTAAAATGTAATATATATACTGAACACAGAATACAACTATTCCATGGCATGAGTAACTTGGGTTTTGATATAAGCATCGAAAATATAAACTAAAAGATTTGTCCACTAAATTTACATATTGAATATACATCAGACGACAATGACCTTGCATATACGTTTCTATATTTGTGTTTAAAGATAAATATTATACAAAGCTGACTCTTATATTCCAACCAATATAACTGTTTTTGTCCTGTTATGTTATCTTCAATTTTTGTTGTAGTAGTTATTCATATTATCTGTATTTGTAATATATTGTCATTGCTAATGTTTATATATGTACCAGAGAAGACTTCATAAGTTTACAACTTGTGTCTTATCCATTTGTCTTGTTTTGTATGACAATAAAATATGCTTAAAGTCAAAGTTCAAACAGGTTTTACTGTATTTGGTGAAAAATTAGAAGCTTTCTATAAATATACAGAGACTTTCAACAAGTATTCGTCACTAAATCCTTTCTACTAAATATTTGATATAAAACCACATTTCAAAAACAAAATATTTTTTTCCATTTTGAGCAATTTATAGCAACAAAAGCAGAATTACCCTTTAATATCAGTATAATTTTATAATATATGAATTTTTAGACTTTACGAGTTAATCACAAAACTAAATTTTCAAACATCAAATTGAATAAGTAATTGAATATCGGCTGTAAATTATTATCAGCTCTTTTATGGTAGTGAAGTTTAGTGATGAAGGAAGCAGGTGCTCCAGGAGAAAACCATAAAAAAAAGTCGGGAGAAACTTGATAAAATTTCTCAAGCAAAGTACAGTTCAGCAGCACACCTCACACTGAGCTAAGCAATCCCCCCCTCCCCATAAAAAAACCCAAACACAATTGAGGTTATAATCAAGTTTTGCAGTACAAAATTAATAGTAATGAATCTATAATTGTTCAGGAAAAAAATTAACAATTGAGTCTACAGAAGCACAGTACAGGTATTATTAAATTTACAGTGACTTCAAAATAAGTATGACTTATGAAATTATTAAATATTCAAGAAAAAAAATGTTTTCTTCTTTTATACTGTACATGTATTTCTAAACAACAGATCCCTCCATATTGCCATACATCACTCAAATGGAAAAAAAACCAGCAATTTTCAGTCTGCCCAAATGTAATGTACCCCCATAAATACAACAAGTAATTTAACCTTTTGGTAGAATGGGTAGCATCATGGAAGCCGACTAGAAAATATCTGAAACATCACCAATGAAATGTTCTACATATGATTATGATGAATTCTGGGTATTCAACATGATTATGATGGATTCTGGGTATTTCATAGAATTATGATGAATTGTGGGTATTTAATGCCACAATATTTTAATGATATGATGAAGTCAGTTTTATTGTTAGAGGAAGCTGGAGTACACAGAGAAAACCATCAACTTTCAACAAGCAACTGATAAAACTTCATCACACAAAATAGTATCATGTACACCTCCTCACCGACACGTAAAACTCACAAACTTTAGTAGTGATTAGCACTGATACCATAGATAGATGTAAATTATACTACTATGAGATCAATTACATAGTAACTTCAACATGTTCTATATAAAACAGGAGGTTCACCTGAATTTGTATTGCTCACCCTTAATATGATTTGACTCATATTTGATTTTCAATGTCTCGTTGCATTTTAAGTCTCCCTTTTATATGGCCACCCCTTTTGCAATGAAAAATGGCCTTATAAGAGGGGGGCTACTGTAATGCATTCAAGACTGACAATAGATACCAAGTGACAGTTATTAGTGTATTACGAATAGAATTGCTTACTAACAGCAATTCTGTACCAACCTTGACCTTATATAACTACAGGAAGTTGTAAACACTGGACAAGAAAGATAACTTTCTGCCAGCATCCGTCTCGCCTTGTTAGATGGTCCTTCTGCAGAACAAACAACTAGTATAACACATGACCTTGACCCTGAGGTCAATAGGAAGTAGCAGACAAATTTTTAAATTTAAACTAATCAATTTTATTTTTGTATCCTTAAATTACAATATTAAAAATAAATTCCCCATTAAACAAGAATTCGTTCAATTAAATGGAAAAAGAGGGGTCTAATGATGGGTGACATCCCAAATTACAAAAATTATTGATCATGAAAATCACACAATAATATGGCTCAATTTTTTATTCATTTAAAAGAAATGTGTCATAAATTTACTGATCCTTGTAAATTATGAGCATTTGTAAACATTATATATTTTGTCTAATTCATAAAGATAAAAAAATAATAAAAACCCATGCCATTAGCCCCTCATCTGATACTTAGGAAGTTGGTTAAACAAACAAAAAGCATGGTTATTGTTAACAGAAAAAGGTGCAGACTTTATGACATTTGAGGAGAGAAGAAGTTACCATTACATTCTGTAATTGAAAATAAGATTATTAAAATAATTGAAATTTTGCAGAATTTTTTCTTTTTTTTTCCAAATAACGGGTATACATTGTAAAGCTTCTCATAACATGAATGCTGTAGAAAATAAGAATTTTTTAATTTCTTTTCAATAAAATATAAAGTACAGTAGTCTTCTAGTTTGAAGGGTCAGAGGCTCTATTTAAAGTTCTCTCACCCAATGACCCTTCTTACCAGATGAAAAAAAATCAATTAATCCATTTCACTGTCAAAATATGTAGTATTTTGTATCAATTGGATCTAGTCTATTATATGTGCTATTTACAATAAAAAATAACTTAAATTTGAATAAAGTTTTATTTTTCAAAGACTAATATTTATGCTAGATAATTCATTTTTATTAACACATATGCAACGATTTTTGAATAACACATTATTCTACTGAATCACAGAATTTTTTTAAATTGTAGAAAATACATGTTTCTAATTTGTAACATATTGATGTCCATGTTGGTATTAAGTTTTTTTTGTCAAATACAAATGATCAGATCATTTCACCATTTTGAAGGTTCTGCATTACAGCCTTTATATCAACTATGAAAAAAATTGTTTACTTTAAACTTAAATTTTTTTTTAATGGGTTCTTTTGGATCTAATGTTTACACTTATTAATTTTCTTTTAGAATTCTAGTTTATTGAGATTACAGTTTTACTTTTAAGAGAATTTTGAAAATTGGTTGTAACTTTTAAAGGCTATTGTTTCAAAACAGGAGACAGAATCCACAAATAAAAGGGAAGCTGAGCACTATTGATGATTGACCTTTCTGTGACCTTTCAATAGAGAAGCTACTGCACTTATTAGACAAGACTGAACGTAATAACTTAAACAGTACACAGAATATATTGTACTGTATAACAGACAGTTTTGCAAAAATATGAGCAAAAATTCCTAAATAAATGGATAGTTAAATTTCTAGCAATCTACTATATAATTCAGCTTTGAGGAAATCCGCTCATAGCCATCAGCTGTCGCAAATCCTCGTTAAATAAATAAAGAATTGAAATCAATTCAGCTTTATTAAATTTGAAAGATATTATTCTTGAACTTAAAAAAAGTGTTTAAAATACAAAACAAAGCAAAAAAACTACCTGCTACACAGTAAAATACAATAATCCACAAAATAGTACATGTATACAAATATGAGTGTTTCCTAGCATTTTTTAAAAGGTATTAAGTTCCCAAACCAAATATATATAATAGAATATACAGACACTTTAAAAATTAAAAACCTACCCAACTGAGATTCGATGTCCTCTTGGTGAAAATGCAACAAAAGAGGCATTAGGGTGTTCTACAATGGATATAGGATCGCCTTCAGAATCTAAATCCCAACAACGAACATACCTAAAAATAAATAAATAAAACATGATTTAAGGTGGTACCATACACTTCTAGGTCAAATTTGATCTGCTCATTTAATTTTCCTATTTTTTTGACAGTGTGTTTGAATATATCCACTGTAATAAATATCAAAATTTTAACAAATTCCAACCAACAGACTCAGAGCTATAAATTCACTAGCCACATAGCAGCTTTTCTCTCTGTGGTTTTGATCACCGAGATGCTTGAAATCTGAATACAAACATCATATGATCAAAACGTTCAACTGATTTTAAAGATTTATCTCCCTGTAGTGTATGGTACCCCCTTAAATCCCATCAACGAACATATTAAAAAATAAATAAATACATGATTTGGAGTGAGTGAGTAATTATTGTTTAATGCCAAATGAGAAACTTTTCAGCCATATCATGGCGAGCACAAGTTACATTCAAAGAGATGATGACATTGTCCACTTTGTTCTAGACCAACACTCATAGTTGGATCTTTCTAGTGCTAGCTCACTGAAACAACAGTTCGAGGGTAGACATGTTGCCTCACATATTATCCTTATTCTGAGCCAACCAATCGTTGCTCTTTCTCCTTAATGCTCCATGCTTAGCTGAGAAGCAACAAATACCAATTTTATACTCTTTGGTTTGACCCGATCGGGGCTCGAACCCATGATCAACCGCACTCGAGGTGAGCATGCTAACCATTATGCCACTGATGCAGTGGTGTTATTAAGTTTGATATTTTGCCATCATGTGATTAAATCTTACCCATCATCATTGATAGTAGCAAGCATCTGGCCATGAGGATGAAATGAGATTCCACGTACATAAAAATCGTTGGCACCGGCAGCATAAATAGGTCGTGGCGGAGGATACATATGCCTGTAATAAGAAAGGCATAGCATACATTAATCAACATATAATAAAATACTTCTTATTTGTGCTGAATCAGTTTATGTGGATTTTGTGGTTCAATCCGTTTTTTTGGTGGTTCAACTAATTCACTAATTTTGACTCACAACTTTAGTGGTGATAGGCACTGATTGCACAGGTAGTTGTAAATCCAACTACCATACAGTCACAGCCACAACAGACCTGACAAAGTTTGGTATAAGATGTAAAATGAAGTGTGCAGCTGCTTGTAAAACTGCTAACATTTTAATTCTACTGTCTTGTGTGGAGAAGACAATGCTATTTTTGAAATCTTCTCTTAAAAGGTACTAAATTAAATAACTGATAGTATAGCCAAACTTATATTCAACGGTTGTCCTTACACCAGAAACATACGATCAAGCTGATCGAAAGACATGCACATTAAAATGTCATTATTTATAGTAAAGTGGGCTGGGAGTTACTGATAAACAACAGCTGATAATGGTAAACATAAGCACAATGACATGGATGAGGACTCTTATGTGAATATATAAACACAACATCAAACACATAAAATTAGATTTCTAAATTTTCATACTTAAAATGCTACGTCTTTAAGATCAATGGAATTGGATTTTCAGTTCAGATTGGCAATGATTGGCACATTACTGTTCCCAGAAGGCACCTTAAATAGCACTCACTATGTAACACTCCACTGTTTTTGTAATAATTTACAGTTAATTAGTTGATTATTCATTAATTTGATAGTTTAATTGGTACAATCATGTATTGAGAACATCTCGAAAGTTAATTACCGATGATTTTTCAAAGTCTATAAAGAATAGTGACTGTTAAATACTGGTAAAATGATACGACAGGGCAAATTTTAAGTGACCATTGACTGTATTTGTGAGCCGACAGCTTATTTGAGGTCAAATTAAACGTAAATCCAGTCCTGACAAAATGGTTGATCTTATAAAAGAGGTACTACTGTAATTAGAATTAGGATATGCCTGGTTCATTCATTTCCATGTTTGTAGACAAAGTATTCATGTATGCCCGGTTCATTCTTTTCCATGTTTGTAGACAAAGTATTCATGTAATATAAAATATGCACATACCCAAGCTCTTGAATAGACTGACCAGTGAGAGCATCCCATATAATGACCCTAGTATCTAGGGAAGCTGTTGCTAATAAGGCTCCATCTGGTGAGAAACAACATCCAATCACATCATTATAATGTCCTTGAAGATGGAATGGTACATATTTGCTAAGTAAGTCCCACAATATCACCTACAAAATACATGGATTATCAGTGTGTATTTCGTGCAGTATGGGGGTTAGCAAGACATTTAAGGGTATCATTGTTGAAGAACTTACTGTGACTGTGAAATGTAGAACAACAATACAAGTTCTGGTCCTTTACTTTAATTTTTGTCTAATGTGTAACATTGGATAGTCTCTCATCGACTCGTGTTCATTTACATCCAGATCCTTTCTTATTAACTTTGTCCTTGTATACATTTTACTGTATTTTCATCTCATTTTTTTTCCGATGAAAGTGAATAATATTCTTCCATAAAACATCTTGAATGACAATATGTCATTGAATATCTGAAGTTTAAAAAACAATGAACAAACTTGTCTGGTTGAAACCAAAATGAAAATATAATCAATGGTCTCTTTATATTGTAATCAAATGTCTTTTAATAGAACCTAAGGTCAAAGGCATTTTTTTTTACTCAAATCTAAGATTAATTATTCAGTTAAAAAATGAGCTTAAATATTTTTTTTTTCTGAAAACTTTTTTGTACTGATACAAAATGTATGTTAAATTGACTCTTTAATATACAATCAAACCTGCTTGAAAGACCACCTGCATTGAGCAAAAACCTGTGTCAAAAGACCATCCTTTGCAATAACCACTGTAGTAAATTCCATAAATTTGCTTACCTGTATTGAGAGACCACCTGTGTTAAGAGAACATGTTTTGACTCTCCCTTGAATAGACTTTAAAGACAGGTTTGACTATACAATATTTTTGTCCATTCTGGCTTTCCACATTTTTTTCTGACAAGTACTTACAGATTTATCACTTCCAACACTGGCTACCTTATCACATTTAGGTGACCATTTGGCATCATACACCCATTTAGTATTAGCACGGAGAGATTTATACATGTTACCATCGTCATTCAGATCCCAAAACTTTACTGTCCCATCTCTTGACGCCGACAATAAATTAAGACTTCCGTCAGGAGCAAAATCTAAACTTTTTACTATGTCTCTGTGATCTTTCAACATAAGTAAAAGTTTTCCTACAAATGTAATACATAAATTTAGTTAAAAACAAAGTCTGAAAGGTACGATGAAACCCTATCTAACCGAACAATAGACCATAACAAAAATTGATTATGGTATTGAGGTTATGGTTAAGGTGTTTCACACCACTTTCAACGATATTTCAGCTATATTGTGGCAGTTAGTTTTATTGGTGGAGGAAACTGGAGTACCCAGAGAAAACCACAGTCCAACCGTAAGTCACTGACAAACTTGATCACATAATGTTGTATTGAGTACACCTCGCCTGAGCGGGATTCGAACTCACACAATGTTAGTGGTGATAAGCACTGTTGCATAGGTAGTTGTAAATTCAACTACCATATGATCATGACCACGACTGCCCTGATATGGTATTAATGTGAGATATACAGGATTTGACCAAAAAAAACCAACACTGTGGTGGACCAATGTCAAATATATAAAAAAAAAACATGACTTATTGTATCACACAAACATTACATCGAGTAAAGAGGTATGAAATATTTACACATTTGTTGCTGCAATCGTCTGTATGGTAGTTGGATTTACATCTACCTATGCAATCACTGCACATCAGCGCTAACGTTGTGAGGTTGATTCTCGCCCACGGTGAACTGTACTCAATTATATTTTAGTTGATTTACATTTCTTAGTGACTTGCAGTAGATGGTGATTTCCCCCAGTTTTCTCCATCAATAAAAATAACTGCCATGATATAACAGTAATAACACCACTGACAATTTTGATTACATATAGATGTATCGAGTATACCATGCCAAAGGCACATGTCAAACTCAGAAATATTAGTAGGGATAGATAATTATTGTATAAGCAGATCTATGGATGCACCCCCTACCCACCATTCCCCATGCAATGAACATAGAGTGACTGAGTGAGTGACTGTTGCTTAATGCCAACTCAGCAATTTTTCAGCTACATCATGGCGAGAACAGGTTACTTTTCAAAGAGATGATGAGGTCAGCTTTGTACTAGACCAACAAGCTTAGTTGGATTTTTATAGTGCTAGCTCACTGAAACATCAGTGCGCGGATAGACATGTCGCCCCACTCGGACACATTATCCCGATTCCCAGCCAACCAGTCTTTCTCCTTAATGCTGCGTGCTTAGCAGAGAGGCAACAAATACCAATTTTATAGTCTTTGGTTTGACCCGATCAGGGCTTGGACCCACAATCTACCACATTCAAGGCAAGCATGCTAACCATTACACTACCGATGAATGAACATAGAAAACACCTGATAAATGTTTTTACCTGTATGTTTTTACCTGTATGTTTTTACCTGATAAATGTTTTTACCTGTATGTTTTTACCTGATAAATGTTTTTACCTGTATGTTTTTACCTGATAAATGTTTTTACCTGTATGTTTTTACCTGATAAATGTTTTTACCTGTATTGCAATCCCAAACTTTAATGTTTCCATTCTGATGTCCTGTAGCTAATAATAAACCTTTATCAACCTTTAAATGTCTCCACATCACAGAAAAATATTCTTTTGTAGATCCTGATCCAAAAGCCACCGACCAAACCCTTTCCACGCCTTCAAGAAAACGCATCGGTCTGCATTCATCGTTAAGTCTGTAGAGATCATTGATCAAATGAACGGTCACGTTTCTGTGGCTATCTTGTATTTCATTGTCGCTGCGTAAACTGAAACAGAAAAGAAAATTTATTTCTCCAATAATTAGTCACATGTAAATTTCATACTGTTGTTAATTTGAACTGGTTTCTGGTTGAGTTTGGGTTGGTGTTTATTGTCAAGAAGTAATTTTAGCTATGTCGTGACTACCAGACTTATCAAGGGAGGAAAACGTGGACAGATATAGCGAACTCATCAGTGATCATGAAACCATCAGACTTGGATGTGTGTTTGGAAACCGCAGACTTCCCGAAACTTGCTGAGAAGTTGTCAGTCATTCGGACTGACAGACATGAAGATCTTGTCAGACCGAAAAATATTTTGCTGGTCCGAAATAAAAGCCCCAAAAAATTCACGGTCATGTGCATAATGTTTAGTTTGGCCTTTTCAGAGTGTTTTACCATAGTATTAGCAATTGGGCACCTGATTTCACCTCTGGTCCTTTCAAATATCTATGTTTTACCGGACATTCGGTCTGATATATATTTTGAAATCGTCGGTCCTACTGCATTTCTGTCGGTCAGGACCGACGGTTTTCGGGAAGTCTGAAACCGTAACACTTAATAATGGTATTGAGGCACAAATACAAGTTAATGGTTGTAGGTTTTTGGTAATAAGACTTCTAGAATACAATTTTTGTTCTGTAAAACTTCTAGCTAATAAAACAGAAACATTTTGACTGTTGACTACAAGGTAATCATTTCGTTTGCTTTGTATAAGTAATGGTAATCATCTTCGCTGGACAAAGGTTATGATCCTCTCGGCTGGGTTAGGGTTATGGTGTTTAACGCCACTTTCAACAATATTTCAGTTATATCGTGGCAGCCTGTTTTATGGGTGGAAACCAGAGTACCCAGAGAAAAACACTGTCATGCCATAAATCCTTAACAAACTTTATCACATAATGTTGTTTCGAGTACACCTCGCCATGAACAGGGTTTTTTAGCTGGAGAAGATGCAACAATGTACATAATAGTTGTATAAAAATAATCCCCTAAATACCACAATCAAGCAGAGTTGTTTCCATTTTGTTTACATTTTATTTTCTATGTTATCCCAAGGCACTAGCTTCACTGTTCCTCCACAAACAGGCCATGCAAAGTAAGAGCAATCTGCAGACCAGGCACAGGTCTTGGTTCCAAATGGTGTCCCTGCAGGGGTTCTGGCTACTACAGGGGGCCGTAACTCATCTGTCTGTTGTAGTTGATCTGTAGGAAACAGGAAAAACATGTTAGTATTGGTTTATTTATTGCACAGATTTCTAAAACTGTATATCAATAGTAATTAAGACCAAGAAGTTACTTATTTGACTAATTAATTAATCAATTTGATGAATATTTTTATTTTAAAATTCAAATGTAAAAGTGAAACCTGTCTAAAAAGATCTTCCTCTTCTGCCAAAAGAAAAATGTGGTTTTTTTCTTTCAATACAGGTGGTTGCATGTGTTTGTCTGAAGGTTTTCACTCTATTTATCATTTGCCGAACAAATCCTAGGGTTAGTGTTATGGTGTATAACGCCACTTTCAACAATATCTGTTACATTGTAACAAATTTTATATCATCTACTATTTAATAAACTATGTGCACATTTCCCACTTTGATTCTAAAATTATTATATTTGACAGGTGTTATTTCCCTTTAAGACAGGCAAAAAGGTCTATGGGAATAACATACAATTTTTTTCCATAATTTGTTCAAAATTTTCATGGTGTAACAACCTGTGAATCTTTTATTCAATATGAAATTATCCTCAGATTTAACATTTAAAAATTATGAGAAAATTATTCTCAAATTTGTTGTCATTTCCATTGCTCTTATATTGCTACAAATTTGCCTGTCGTATGGGAAATAACTCATATAATAAACAGCTGCACCAAGAGCACATGATACGCCCGTCATCAACATTCATACAATATTTGTAAAGACTTTCTTTCCCATAACTCTTGAATGAAAAATTAAATTTCACCAACAGCTGCACCATAAACATGAATTGGAACATTTATACAATATTTATACAATTGAAAACAACATTTTTTGAGAAATCAGTAAAGACTGTCAATTCCAATAACAGTACGAAGTTTGAAGTGAATTGGTGAAGGGTTTCTCAATTTACAGCGTGACATACGAAAAATCGCCTACAATTTGATGAATAAAGTCCCATAACTCTGGAATGAAAAATCGAAATTTCACTAAAAAGTATACAGACCGTAAGACTATCAATTCCAATAACTGTGCAAAGTTTGAAGTGAATTGGCCAAGGAGTTCTCAATTTACAGCACGACATACGAAAAATTGCCTACAATTTGATGAATAAAGTCCCATAACTCTGGAATGAAAAATTGAAATTTCACCAAAAAGTATACAGACCATAAGACTAATAGGTTCTTACATACGTTCTTGGGAAAGACTGGGTGATCTTCCACGAGTGATATAAATTTTATGTCTTTTCGCGAGTGGAGCGCAGCAAAACGAGCGAAAAGAAACAAAGATTTCTGTCACGAGTAGAAGATCACCCGGGCTTTCCCAACAACGCATGTAAGTACCTATTTCTTCCGTAAACCAACAACTTTCACTATCGCGAACTCCTAGACCCCCGGCCATTGATCAGTAACTAATTTGCATAAATTATCAGATCAATATCATAAAATTGAGCGTTATGAAATACACATCACATAAAATTGACTTTTGTGACACCGATTGATAAACTAAGTAGCTTTCTACTGATATTTGAGCTTTTCTCACTAATATTTTATTGAAAGTACAGTATTTTCCTTCATGAAATATGACGTGACACATATTTTGACGTCATTGAAGAATGACGTCAAAGGTACGGAAAAGGACATCTAGAAATACGAAAAAATTTAAATAAAAGACACAAATATATTTAATACGGTTGGAGTCTGTATTTGAAAAAAAACCAATGGTTAAATCTGTAATATATCTGTTATTCAGCTATCAGACAGGGTATATAATGTGACATTCCCGGCTTAGGATATATATTTAAACGATTTTTTCCTTGTTAGAGACGTTCTGATTGGATGTCACGAGTAAAGACGAGTGCACGTGCACTCGTCTTAACTCGGTCGTCTCAACCCGAAAATGACCATTTATGGAAGAATATCAATTCCAATAACTATGCGAAGTTTGAAGTGAATTGGCCGAGGGGTTCTCAATTTACAGCGCGACATACGAAAAATCGCCTACAATTTGATGAATAAAGTCCCACAACTCTGGAATGAAAATTCGAAATTTCACCATAAAGTATACAGACCGTAAGACCATCAATTCCAATAACTGTGAAATTTGAAGTGAATTGGCCAAGGGGTTTTTAAGTTAGAGCGCGACATGTGAAACGGACGGACAGTCGGACATCATAATATGTCCCGTCTTAAAGACGGGCGTATAAAAAAAGGTATAAAACATATATTATTATAATCTATTCAGGAATGTGCAAAAGGTCTATTGAAAATGTTCTCAGTTACATGTATACCAGTGTCACATACCATATATCAAATATATATACAATATACGTACATTGTCGGTAAATATAAAATTTATTTGTACGAGCTTTAGAAACAGGCAGAATAGCGAGCCTTAGGCGAGCTTTTCAGGCCTGTTTCGCAGCGAGTACAAATGAATTTTATATTTTACGACAATGTACGTATAGTGTTTATCCTGCAATGTCATAAAAGTCGGAAAACTTGTCTTATTTAAACAAAAAGGACAGAAACAAGCGTCTTTCCTCGCCTTTCATAAATGTTGTCAAGGGTGTCTTCTTCGTGGTCCACGTTACATTAGTACCAGTTTCATACTTGTCTACGCCCTCCGCTGTACATAACTACAGGGTACCAGGAAAGTTTATTCGTAGGCTGAAAAGTTTATTCGTCTAGTACGAATAAAGCAAAATTTATTCGTATAGCAGTAGAAGCTGAGATAACTGTTACGAAAGCTTTCATTACGGCAAACATGAAAAATTCTAAGTCGCACTGTAAACAGGAAGTAGATGTGCGGTAAACCTGGAAAGGGGAGACACGATACAAGTCACCATGCCAAAGCCATATATCAAATATAAAATCATTTCTTCCAGTAGAAGCTGAGATATCTGTTACGAAAGTGTGAACGGACGGACAAGGTGATTGCAATATAGCCCCCACTCAGGTATAATATTAAACAGCTGTAACAAATAAAGTTGAATTATATTTTTATTACTAATCATGAAAAAAAAAAACCACAACACAAAGGTCAAAGGTCAAACACAGGAACAAAAATAATCCTTTCCCCATTTATAACAGCTAAACAGATATCATGATGCCATTTGTGTCAAAATCTAGATCAAAATTAATTATTTCAACTGTTTACCTGTTTACAATAAATATTTATTTAATGGGCACAGCATCAAGATTATTGACCTCTAAAATAAACAAAACAAATGGACATATGATGATATGTGAGTGTCAATGAACTCTGATCCCCCCCAATCAACCTCTATATACACATCCATCCACAACACCAATCCCCCTTTTCACAGGATCCATAGGAACTTGAAATTTTTACATTGTATAGGGAGATTATACTGTCTGAAGTGACCAATACAATTGTAGGAGTTCATTTCAAAATATAAACTTTAACACACGATTAAATATGTAGATACATTTGTAGGTAGGGCTGATAAAAATCTCATTTCTAAAGGTTTTCATAACAATTGCAAATTTTATTAAATTGTGGCCATGGGGAAGAAAAAAAATACAATAAATATGAAAACAAATGCTATTTATGTACATACAACCATTAGTAGTCTATACATATGAAACACCATTTCTGATGACATCATTTACAATCTACCACCATCCCCCCCTTTTTTGTGTCCAAAAATACCAAAAATAAATAAATAAATAAATAAAATGTACATGTACCTGCATCTTCACAAAGGCTGGTCAGTGTCATTGTAATTATGTTAAATTCCCCAACAAACTTAAACACACATCCTTGAAGGATAAAATCTACTTTTCAAAACAAAGTCACATGACTTGGGCACTTTTCTACAAACACACTGTATGTATTTATGATCAATGTATAAATTTGTTGACATAATTTTGAACCATATGCACTTTAAGTCCTGCTTTATCTTTTGTTATGACTGTGATACAAACAGGAAGGTAAGGTTGGGATAAACAATCATAATCTTTCTATCCAGATATGTCCAATGAAAAAATATTCTCAATAAACAGAGATACAGTTAAACCTATCTTAACCAAACCTTGAATAAACTGGAATCCTGTATATAAACCAAATGTTGGGTGGAGTGATGCTTGGGAGTTTGAAAGAAATTAGCATACGTTAGTTTAAAAACTTTATTAATTAATTATGGATTTTGACGGTGACTTTCTGGAAAAAGAAATCACTTGTAATAATAATAACTTATATTAATTAGCACCATTTGACCCAATTCATATAAGGGGAATAATCGTTACTTTTAATTTCTGCTGCCAAATTTGATAGAATAAAATTAACTGACCTGAAAGATACATATAATAATTAAAATTATATGCAGTTTTCAACAAGAAATGTTGTTCGTTTCTCTGGATTGTCCATTCTTGATTGACCCTTCAGTTTTCTTTTAACATTTATTTAATAAAATAATTTGAAAAAATGTTACCACTTTTGCATGTAAAAAAAATATTTTGTTTCGTGTGAAAAAATTGTTCTTGCTCGGGGGAAAACCTTAGCTTAACCCCACCCCTGAATAACAGTTAAATAGTCTGTCCATTAAATATATTAACATACATTACATATGTAAACATAAGCTGATGGAGACATGTTTGTCCTGTCCTCAGTTCTGTTTAATAATGGAAACTATAGACTTCACTTGCTGAGTAAGTGGTAGTCATAAATAAAATCTATTTCATTTTGTTGTCTGCAAATACATTGTAAATTAAAGAAAAGAAAAAAACTTTGTCTTAAATTATAATTAATTTTACAAAATAAAAAGAAATGGTACTCTATAGAACTTCACAAATATTCCATAATCTTAAGATTTGTGAAATGGTACTCTATAGAACTTCACCCATATTGCATAATTTTATAAGATATTTTTATATTTACCTGTTTCCATAGCTAAAGGACAATCACTAATTCTAAACTTTAGTTTTCTTATTTCAAAAACAGGATATGTCAAATAATATTCTTGTTTATATACCGTTCTTAAAAGGGTATAAATAGCTGGAGTTTGCTATTTTTATCAAGTAATATAATTCTATTATCATATACACATGTACATGTATGTCTTTATAGCTATATTTGAATTCACTTACCAATATATAATATTTTTAACACAGATTCTTATGACTTCTATTAATATCTAATTCTTTATACAAATGTAAGGCTGTTTATCTTATTTCCAATTTTCACCTGATTAACATGTGAAAAAATCAGGAGTATATATCCTAATCATGAATGGACTTTGAAAGATGTGTCAAGTATTTCATACAAGAGTATATATATTGCACTATTAAATAAAATAAAAAAAGTAAACAAAAATTAATAACATGTATCTATTGTAAACACAACGTTCTTTCTAGTTTCTGAGAAAAAGTTTTTTATGCAAATAATATTCCTACAGCAAACAATGCTTTGTGGTGATGGCCATCTTGGAATTCTGATACACATAAAAAAAAATCATTTTGTCATGGATTGACCATCCAATGATTACTCATTTAGAGTTTGCATGCGATTTCAATCCATTTTTAGTTTTTGAGAAAAATTATTTTGTTATTTTGCCATGATAAACTCGGTCTCACTCAGTAGTCACTGACATCTTCAATATCGAACGACACAAAAGAAAAACCACTTTATAAATGATCTATCCCATGATTATTCAAAAATAGTTTAGGCTCAATCAAGTTTCTAGTTTCTGAGACAAATTATTTATTCATTTTCTGATAATCCCATGTTAAACTTGTGCTGTGTTTGGTGGTAATATTTGATTTCCAACAATACAAAAATGAAAACACTTTGTTAGGAACTACCCATTGATTATTCAAATACAAGTGAGTGAAAATGTATATGATGGGCATTTTTTAAATTGTATCTACTCTTTAACATACAACATACATGCACAGTGATTGGGATTAGAGGGGGCCATGCAACATTTATCACATTCCATCTGAAAATGTCTCATTGAAATCAGAAATATTTACAAAGAATGTTAAAGAATGGCCCATTGAAATTCTGAATGTCAATAGAAAATGTCTCATTATTAAAATTTTAATCCTAATCACTGCATGTAAAATGACTATCAAGTATACAAACATGATATTTGAAAACATTATTTTCAGTAGAGCAATGATTTTTTTTCCCCAAGGTTGAACACGTACTGGTACTGACTGTGGCAGTTTCAACTGGTTATTTTTGTTTTTTCGTTTACAATAATATGTCAAGAATTACCACTGGGAATCCCTGAAACAGACAGGTGCATTTGACATACAAGTTAAACATGTTGACCTTCAAGTTGATAAAACTAAAGTACAATTTGTTGTCATGCATTAATTTTCTAGGTTTGTTGTCCTTATTTATATATTATATATACATTGTATTATTAATCTTACAAAAATCAGAGTACAATGTATATATAGAAATATCATGGTTTATAGAAAAATGCTGTATTTTTCACTGGATGTCTAGCCAGATACATCAGGCTATGTAAATGGCTAGAGTCTGGAGTCGTATACATATATCACCATCAGGTGATTAAATCTAAACTTTAGAACAATGTATACGATATGTAGAAATATTATAGTTTATAGAAAAATGCTGTATTTTCATTGGACGTCTGGCATGGTATATCAGACAATGTATATGGCCGGAGGAGTCTTCATATTACTAGACATATATCAGGTGATCAAATCATTTAATGATTAACAATGTCACTCACAAGAGCTACAAAAGCATTGTGGGGAAATATTTTGGATTCACTAAAATCAACCTTGATATGACAAAGGCTATCAAATTATGTCAGAAATCATACTCTTACAAAGGAGAGAACCCCTTCAACAATAAATATGTTTTTATACTTGAATTACAATGTTAATAAAAATTATAATAAAAAAAAAATTTTAGTTAACTTTTTTCACAAACACATAACATTTATAATCGAAAATCAAATCTGTGACAAACAACGATTATTCCGAATGAACAATTAATTTTTCCAGGTCAATTCCCAACACTAATATAATGTCACGTTCACGGCTTCAGATTTATATACCTGTGCCATGATAATGTATATACAGTCAAACCTGTATTAAGAGGTCACCCATGGGACCAAGAAAAAGTGGCCTTATAAGACAGGTGACCTCTTAAAAGAGGTTCAATTAATATGAGATTTTCTATGACAGGACAAGAAAAAGGTGACCTTTTAATACAGGTGACCGCATGGGCAGGATTGACTGTATATTGTCCAATCATATATATTAAAATAAGGAAGTTGAAAAAACTACTGATTTTACTTTGATTTACAGTACTGTTGTCTTCAGTAGTAAATCCCCTTGACCCTTGTACATGCACATGTATCTTCAGTAGGGGTCAAGATCCTTAAAATATTATTGTCATTTGATGTTCATATTGCGAATTGTTACATTCAGGTTGAAAATTATTATATTCATGTTGCAAATATGCAAACTGTATTTTATTTGAAAGGCAAAGATTGGATTGATAGACCTTTTGGACATTCGCTATTCGATTAAAAAATTCTATATTTTTATATTCGAGTTATTTTCCTTATGTCATGCAAACTCTAGTGGCACTGCCGTACCCAATTTTACCTTGAGTAACCCCCCCCCCCCCCTTTGCCCCCTGTTCATTGGGTTAGGGTTACTGGTCAGCAATAAATTTTTCAATTTCTCAATTTTATCATGACTACCAGACTAAATAGGGAAGGAATAAGACTGGACTGTTATATTTCACTGACCGGTGAAACCCCTAGACATTGGCAGATTTCTGGAAACTTTCACACTTGATGCGAGTATCAGCACACGATATGTACACACCTTATCGGTAAATTGGACATTTTGCCTTTGATCTCACTGAGTGATATTGTCAGTATCAAGTCATCACTGACTCTGATACTGAAAAATAATGTCATATTATCACGTTTAATACATATAAAAACAATATAATGTCAGTTTTGAAGGTCTTGTCATACATTGTCACTAGTATCACATCTTGTCCTTTGGACTTGCTGTAATACTAGTGATACTGTCTGTCTCGACCTTCAAAGTTTCCGTTATTCTATATGTACATACTAGTGGTGTACCGATCATCGGAAACATCGACTAATCAGTCGGACGTCATCATACGATCCGATGATCGATTCTTAAACCTTGTGGTCGATTCTGATTCTATAGTGTCTAAAATATATATGCTTAACTTTGTTCTTTGGTTGTTTTTGTTTTTGTTTTTGTTTTGTCTCCATACTGACAAAAATATTGCAGTTTTATCCCAGCTGGTTTTTTTTGCCCTCATAGTGACAAACATCTGGTAGTTTTGTCCAAGCGTATTTTTGACACTCACTGACTCAGTCAATACACATATTTGGACTAGTCTATTATTTATCTACTTCCCAGAATAGTCCATTTTATATCAGGTGTTACACATATGGAAAACGATCTTTTGTTTTGTTCTAAGTTAATGTTTACTAATGGAAAAATTATAGTTAAGTTTATAAATTTATGATACAATTTTATTTATATCTTTATTTTTGTCAATCATACTCTTGAAATAAAGACTACTTGATTAATTATAGTCAGTAAATACATTTAGCAGGCAATAGGGATCATTCACCGCTTCTCCCGTTTGGTGACGCTGCTGTTCCATAAGTGGTTACATGTGCGCTTGAATCACAAAGACGCTTGTATCTAACGTTAACCTAATGACGGCACAAGCTTGGACAGTGCAAACATTGAAGGTTTAACTAGTACAGCGCGGGGTGGTATTACTTGTTAACAGTTAGAAGTATAGATTTAGTTGACGAGTATATGTAAAATAAAAGTATAAGTCTTAAAGTCATATGAAAAGAGTTTTATTATGAACATATTAAGAAATACAACGGACGTTTACAAGTCATATCGGCATGTACGTTGGTGTAGCCTATATTAGGTGTACATGATGTTAGGCCTATCTATATATAAGTAATCTTCAAATCTAAATCACACTCTTTAAAATTAGTTGGTACAAAATTATACATATAATATATTCCTTCTTTGTGTAGTGTTATTAACTGTTAAAGATTCGACAACAAGCGGATTAATCATAGCATTTATTTTGGAAAGATTTTGAGCAGATGTATTATGAATAGCATGATAAATAGTTAAATAAAGAAAATTCGCTGTTTCTTACTATTTTAAATTATTTTCGACAGATTTTGGTAGCACTCAAATAGTTTGTACAATCAGACTGGCGGATCATGGTACAAAGCCTGGAACTGCCATACAATGTAAAACTAAAGACTCAAATTGTCACCGACAGAATTCCGTCCGGGTTTTAAGTGGGATTCGTGCTGCTCAATCTTCAGTTTTCTGTGTAGTTTTTATTAGACCACTGTTTATCATTTTTTCCTTTTTCGATTGGCCATTGCATTGCCTGCCCGTCTTCGATTTATGACTTCCGATAACTCTTTTGGCATCTACAAACAAACTTTTCTAATCTGTTGACCTATTCACGCACCACTATACTATCCCAATTATCAAATTTATTTCATTGTAGTATATATGCCACATTATTTTTTGTGGGTTTATTCCATTCTAATGCAGGTAAAAACGTTATTTATAACTTAAGTTAGCTGCATGTTATTGAAATGAACAGTCAAATGATTTGAATTACAATTTCAGAAATGCTACGAAAAAAATCGGAATTTGCATAAAACCCAGCGTTCTATACAATAAAAAAAGCATAGATAAAATGTAAACTACACGATTGGAAACGTACAGACTACTGGGTTTCGTGCTTAACACCACTTTCAACAAATTTCAGTTATATCGTTGGGGTCAGTTTTATTGGTGGAGGAAAACGGAGTGCACAGAGAAAACCACGTACCTGCCACAAGTCGCTGGCAAAATTTATCACATAATGTTGTATCGCCTGGGCAAGATTCGAACTCATAACATTAGTGTTGATAGGTACTGATTGCATAGGTAGTTGTAAATCCAACTACCAAACGATCACGTCCACGAAAACCCCTAACGGACTACTGAGTTAAATATTGTAGGGAATGTCAGTTAAGTTTTTTCTTTCTTTAAACTGGATATATCATACAGATAAAGAATATTTTTTGTTGGAAAAGTTTGGAAAATAATCACAAATATCATCCCTTTGGATTGTTTATTAAAAACATAAATTTATTATTATTATTTTTTTTTAATCATTAGCCGTTTTGGGATTTATTTTGAATAAACTCCCCTTTCAAAGATATGAAGTACCAACTATGTTACTTGAAAAGGTGTCTATACACACAGATAGTCCATTTGTTCATTAATACAAGTTTTTTTTTAATTATTACTTGTTCTTTTTCTGTTTTTTTTGTTTAAAATTTTATATTACTGCCTAAAGGTATAAATGAATTTGTTGTGTTCCTGTGTATTGTACATTATGGTTTTGATTTTTTACCCTTTTACCCAGATTTTTATTATTGGTCATAAGGGGTTAACAAATTTCCCAGAACAAAAATTCTGCTTCAGAGTGCATTTTTTTTTCAGTTACAAAAATGTAGCATCGAAATCTTTTTATAAGAGTTAAATACACCCTTTTCCCCTATAGTACTAATGTTCATGTAAGAAATGAAATGTGATACACGTATACACCGTTAGGAATTTAATTAATAACCTAATATACCTGTCGTTCTGTAGTCAACTGTTCAAGCGAAATGGTTTTAAGTATAAGATACAGTACTATTTAAAAAAAAATACAGAATTTTCCTATTCATGTAATGCCCTTATAACATGAATAGGAAAATTCTGTAAACTCGTTCTCAAACAAAACTGTTCTCACGACTATTTATTTGATAAATTATAACATTATTGTACAAGTTAGATAAACTACTATTGAAACAAAAGAAGTTGCACCTATTGTGGGATATTCAATACGGGCCGCTTCTCTTTTGTTTAAAATAGTACTGTATTTTATACTTAAAACCATTTCGCTTGAACAGTTGACTACAGAACGACAGGTATATTAGGTTATTAATTAAATTCCTAACGGTGTATACGTGTATCACATTTCATTTCTTACATGAAAACTAGTATTATAGGGGAAAAGGGTGTATTTAAATGTTATAAAAAGATTTCGATGCTACATTTTTGTAACTGAAAAAAAATGCACTCTGAAGCAGAATTTTTGTTCTGGGAAATTTGTTTTCCCTTTATGACCAATAATAAAAATCTGGGTAAAAGGGTAAAAAATTAAAACCATAATGTACAATACACAGGAACACAACAAATTCATTTAATTGACGTGTCCTTGTACCCAACGTTAACAATTCAAGCGTCCTCGAGATTAAAACGTTCTGCTAACCACTCATGGAACAACAGCGACGTCTGTCGAAAGAAATTTGGTGAATGATCCCCATTGTCACCGATGATCGATAATCGGTCGATGTTGATGTAACGATCATCGATCTTGAAAACGTTACCGATTCCCATCACTAGTACATACCATACGCCTTATTACAACATGTGCATTATATTTAATAAAATAACTGAAATCAATGAAAAATAGTTGAAACCATCTACACCACCTTTCAAAATGGTCATCTGACCATGTCCATCAACTTTAAATAACTGAAAAAAATCATCCATGTAGTGATAATGTATGTCTCGACCTTCAAAGCTTCCGTTATTCTATATGTACATACAATGGAATATGCCTTATTACAACATGTGTATTATATTTAATATGTATAATAAATATGACATTCTAACTTAAAGGAATTGATGTACATGTACAATGTAAAATTGTGATAAATATCAATCTTTTGAGTTTTGAATGATGCAAAAAAGAAATACAAAAAGAATACTTGTACAAGTGCTAAATATTTTGTGCATATACAAGTGTATGTATATGTGTTCAGACCTCACGATGAGCACAGGTACTCCGGCCCAAGACCAGTAAAACTATGTTCGGACCAGTAAATTTTTCAGTTTTTATATAGAACTACATATAAAAATAAATTCAAGAATTTGATTCGGACCAGACATTTCAAATTTTCGTTTGGAGACTGGTGTTCTATATTTTAATTTAGAAAGTATATTTTTAGCCATTTCTGGAACAGGAAGTACATGTAAATAAGGAAATAAATTAGCTTGCTGACAGCTGACTGACAGCTACTGTACACAGCTACTATGCAACAGGATGTAGTACATAAAAAGAACTCAAGAGAGTTAATCAGATACAGATTTGACAATGTGAAAAACTTTAGGGTTAGGGGTATGTTATTTAACACCACTTTCAACAATATTTCAGTTATATCGTAGCGGTCAGTTTTGTTGGTAGAGGAAACCAGAGTACATGGAGAAAGCTACGGACCTGCTGCAACTCACTGACAAACTTTTGTCACATAATGTTGTATCGAGTACACCTCGCCATGAGCGGTACACCTCGCCATGAGGGGGATTCTAACTCATAATGTTAGTAGTGATAGGCACCGATTGCATGGTAGTTGTAGTAAATCCTACTGCCATATGATCACGACCACAATGGGTCCTTGGAAAACTTAAACTAATATCATCAGAGTCTAGTTAAATAAAAACCTACATACCTATTTCATCAAAATCCGAGTCAGCTGTTGTCTACAGTGGATTAAAAACCCATACTAATTTGTTGTTTAGAAAACAAGTGAGCAGTATTTTAGAAATATTCATGACTAGAACAAATTTGTATACGAGAAAAAAATCTTTTAGTTTAAAAGATGGCACTAGAATAAGCCTACAGGCGGAAAGTTAAGTAGACCATGACAGTGCCATATATATATAACAGAATACTATCACAAAATTGAACAAAAAATACTCTTACCAATATCATCAGAGTCTGTACACTGAAACCCTGAAGGTACTGAAGAAATAGTTCTCATTTAATTGCTTCTCTTTTTCTGAAATTCAAAAAAATATACCGGTACATTTATATATATATATATATACACAAATACATTTTATCTGTACGACGTGTAGGTATGCATGTATTTTATCAATGAGCTGCAGGGATGAAACATATGCTGTATTACTACTGAGTATTTACTGTTTATAGTAATGTACTGTCTACTGTATTAATCCTGATTGTTGTATTTATGTAACTGCCCCCTGTGGGACCATGATTGGATTAAAAAATATTTGAATTCAAATTTTTTGAATTTATAGCCCAAAGACACTTACATTTAGACTGTGCACCTGAAAATTTGCTGACAATAATGCAGCTAACTACTGAAATTTTGAATATTTCATCTGCAAAGTCAGTTGATTTTTTGCTCCAGGCTACTAAAACTGTTTTATTAGGGGGTCTGGCAAGCAATTTCAGCATAAATGTCTCTGAGCTGACTTGCATCTCTACTTAAGACACAAGGTAGACTTGTTGGTTAGGTATAAATGCATTTATTGTACATATATACTACATTATTAATACATATTTGCAACATATATAAAGTTTCACACTGGATCTGAGATATAGGGGACAAACCAGAACATGATCTACTAAATAATAATAATTATATTTATATTTTTAGAAATATAAAAACCTTAAACTATGTCCTTTTTCTTTTTTTGTGTATGTCTCAGTTATCAATCATGAATGTTTGTATTGTTAATGATGCCTCATGTGGGCCCTATGATTAGGCAATAAAATATATTCTATTCTATTCGGTTACTGACCTCCTACTATGCAATTCATTTAATACAAAAAACACACCTTCGGGCCCTTCAATAAGGGTACTTTTACCAGTTTTAAATGGTATTTGGTACCTCCTGATTTTAATGAGTATTATATAAGATATTCATGAAAATGCTCAAATTTTAATACAAAGTACCACCTGTAAATAGTGATGTACAAGTACACTTGAAAAATATTAAATGCCATGCACCTTACCAATGTCTTTTGTCTAGAAGCAATTCAAGTCAAATTGATTTTCATATTTATTTACCTGCATTAGACAGGAGAACTTAAATATGTTCTAGACTTCATTAACCCTTAGTGGCTTTTGCAGTTGAATGAACTTCAGAACAATGCAAGTATTTTTGTACAATAATATTATTCTAGTTTATAATTCATGATATATATACATTTGTATATTTCTTTATATTTATACACATCAGTATTTATATACTTGTATTGTCACTCATTGTATGTGAACATGGATTACCATTGTTATCTGCTGTGCTTTATCCAATAAAGAATTATTATTATTATTATATATTGTAACATCACTTTGTTATTTTGTGTGTTTATTACTAAGGTTAGAGTTAGGGTTAAGGTGTTTCAACAATATTTCAGTTATATTGCCAATGTGGATGTCAGTTTTATTGGTGGAAGAAATCAGGGTACCCTAAGAAAATCGCCAACCTGCTGCAAGTCACTGACAAACTTTATCACATAATATAATGTTGTATTGAGTACACTTCACCATGAGCAGGATTTGAATGTCTTTCTTATAGAAGCAATTCCCAGTTAAATTGATTTTTATAAGTAAACATTCATTTTTGGATTATGTGAGTCAGAGTGTACAGGGCTTTCAATATTTTCCAAGTGTACCAGTACTTCACTATTTACAGGCAGTACTTTTTTATTAAAATATGAACATTTTCATGAATATCTTATGCTAAAAATCTTTAAAAAGCTCTTTAAAATCATGAGGTACCAAATACCATTTTAAATGGGTAAAAGTACCTGGTACCGCCTCTTATTGAGTGGACTGTACTTACAGAATTTATGATTTTTCATTTCCCTGCATTAGACAAGAGAAGAACTACTGGTATGTTCTATAAATAGACTGCAGGGTCCCTTGGTGCCTTTTGCAGTTGGATGAACTTCATAACATATTCTTATACATTATTACATTATTCATGGTACATATGTATTTATATATCATAACATTACTTTGTTATTCTGTATGTTTATAATCATAATATGCTGTATATGATTGGCTATTGTAAAAACATGCCCTTGTGGGCCGGTGATAAGTAATAAATAAAGTATCTATATCTATCTATGGCAAGAAATACAGAGTGACCCTACCAGCCTGCGTTGTCAAAACTATAAGGGAAGAGTTTCCGTCACCAGATGGAACTTATGAAGGTTTTAAAGAGTGTGCATGTGAAAGTGATATATCAGATTCTGACTAGTTTAAAATAAAATGGACATAATTAAACTGTAACTAATATGAAGATTTCAATTATATACCATATATTATTTATTTATTTATTTAATAAAATATGCTTAAGCATATTCGGTTTATTGTAGTTTACAAAGGTAGTGTTTAAAGAAAAAAAAACTCTTTGCCCAGTGACCCCAACAAGGCACAAAACCTAAATATATGATTTTTTCAGCTCGGAACCCTGTAAGCAAACTTGACCTATATTTTGATATCCACTGATATTCATTCAGACAAAGTTCGGAAGAGATCATGATCATGAGCGGTATAGACAGATGAAGGGCAGTCAAAAATTAAAAAGAGATTACATATGTAGGCCACACCAGATTTACTTCTTGTTCTTCAGATTTTGTGCTAAAAACGTTGTCCAGAGCGAGCAAGTGATTTAAAAATGTTAATTTCTTTTCCCTTTTTTGTTTGTCATTTTTGATGAGCGAAACGTAAAATATTATGTGATATTTTTCATGCATTTTCAGAAGCGAGAGACCATATTTTAATTTTAAATATTTTATTCTTCAATAAATTAAGGCAAATAATTCCTGAAGTAAGAAGTGAAATGCGGGATTTACTTATTTTTATCTTCATTCTGAAAACAACAGGTACATTCACACCGGTTCACTCAGCAGGGTACCTAATATTGCGTAATGAGTTTAGGTCCACACAGGAAATCGCCAGGCAGAATATACAAGTGTCATTTTACATCCGGTCGACGGGCCTCTGACCGAATACCTGAATACATGTGTCACAATATTTGGCAATAATCAGAAACGCAATGCACATTTTGTGACCTGTTAACTGACTAACTTTATTAATGCTCAATTTTACCCCTAAGGGTTGAAGGCATGTACAAGGAATATATACAAACAACGTACACAAGTCAAATAGACAAAAACATAATAAGAACAGAAAATAAAATGAAAACAAATTACGCTACCCGTGACTAGAATTATGAATAGCAGATGCAATACACATTTTAAAGGTTCTAATAGGTGATCAAAATACACGACCCTGATCACGTTGAAGTATACATTAGGAATGGGTGCATATTAATGCACACTGACGGATCAAGGGGGTGTTTGACAATTTAGTAAAATTCGTGTATAAATTGTGTAAAAATTGGCAAACAAGAGCCTGGCACCCCGTTTTCAAAACTGCTGGATCCGCACCTAATGCAGCAATGATTCATGGGCTATTTTCACAAAAAATCTTAAGATTACCATTGATCGTAAGCTATATTGAATTGTTCATTTTTATCTTGATTTTTTTGTGCCCCATCAGAATGATGTAGCAACAACCAACATTATGAAATAAAGCAGGGTGAACAGGGCAGGGTAGAAATTCTTCTTGCAAAATAGACAAAAAACCATTCGTATGCAATTTTTACTTAGGGATCGTCGCAAAATGTGACAGTTTTTTTCAAATGAAGTTAGTTTCATTTGGCTCAGACCACCCACCCACCCCCTCCAAATGAAAGTGTGAAAAACAGAATACCGATGTATTATAAACCAAACTCCACCTAACAATATAGGGTTTAGAACCGTGTATTCTCCATATGCATGTCATGATAAAGGGTCTATCTATGAATCTTTATCCTTTCAAAATCACAGACACTTGATTTCATCTAAGTGTACATATAATTCAACAAACATACTGTACCAATAAAATGATACTTATAGATTAATATGGACATCTCTGTAATGTGCATTCTTATAATAAGTGCAAAGATCTGGAACACTTATTTATTATTTGTGGAGCAGTGCATGCGTCTTGTATATCAAGAAATCCATTTAAAGCCCTTTCTATACAAGTGAACCATAAAACGTTCCAAGAATCGAAAACATTATTTTTTTTAATTTGCAAAAGAAGACCGTTGCTTTTCGTTGCTCATGATATTTAGTTGTACCGCAAACAGGATACATATACACCCATTACTTATTCAGTAGCCCGGGGTTCTATGGTACCACGGTAGTTAATGTTTTACCAGAAATAAATAAAAACGGTTATATACCCGAGTGAAAATATTATTTTTATTACTTCAGCAGATCCCTTCCTTCATATCCAATGCATTATTTTTAACCAAAGTATGTTTACGAGTCTATAATCGGCAATCCGCACAACAGCGTCCATTTTATAGGTCAAGAAAAGGAGATTCCTATGGTACCGAGGTAGTTCCGAAAATCAGTCTATGGAGTGCTGTATTATAAGATTTTGACAGATGATCGTAAACCAATCTCTATCCAGAGTTGTTGTTCCCGCTATGCTCCACTCAGCTCTGTCAACATTCATTTGACAAGATGTTTGTAAAATTTAAAAACAGTAAAAAAAAATGTACTTAAAATTGTTTTAATTATTGTAAATATCAATAAAGATGAAAATAAATCACTCATTTCAAATAAATTCTCTTAAGCTTAAAAATGATTCCCCCCCCCCCCCCCCCCCCCCCACACACACTTCTTGGAGAACTATGTTGCGGAGGTAAAAATTAAAAACGATCACAAATCATTTTTCATCTTTATTAATATTTACAATAAATAAAACAATTCTAAGTACATTTTTTTTTACTGTTTCTAAATTTTACAAAAATCTTGTAAAATGAGCGTTGACAGAGATAGAGTGGAGCATAGCGGGAATGACAACTCTGGATAGAGAATGGATCGTAAGCGTGTAGGTTGGGACTCCACCATACCAAAATAGATCTGCTACTAGGTGGCGCTGCAATCGTGTGAAACGTAAATACCGTGGTATCATAGAACCCTCGGTACCATAGGAAGGGAGTATACTAAAGAAACAGTACAATATAGACTCGAAAGAAATTAAAACGATGTTCCATTCAATGTTATGCCGTTTTTTAAGTGCATTTTTAAAGATTTATTGACAAATCTCAATGTGCGATTTTGGTTTTTTTCCAAACGAGAGAGCTCAAAACCACCCACCTACCAAACGAAACTAACTTCGTTTGAAAAAAACTGCGACAATGTGCGACGATCCCTTATAGAAATAAGTTTATTAACCAAATCAGGACTCCAGGAGGGCATATAGAAATAACAATTATGATTGATACACAACAACAATACATCAAACTAAATATTCGCAGTGAAATATCAATAATTGTGAAGAACAAATTTTTTATGACTATTCAGAGATTAATCAGAAAGGTCCGCCAGTTCGAAAGACGTGATTAAAATAAACAAAAAATGTTTTCTTTACGCAGAGACATATTATATGCTACGCTTTGTTCAAATCAGAAATAACCATTATGAAAACAGATTAATCTTTTTACTGTTGGTGAATACGAATATTGTATTATAATAAACAAATTATTATATTACGTAAGAGATGTACCCTGAAGTTTTGTATAATAAACTTTAAAAGTATTTATAATACTCATCGTCTGTAATTGTCAAATGAAAACTATTACAAATTATATATTTACATAATCCTCTCAATTCAACAATTGTATGGCTTCCTACCCTGTAACTTTCTGTGCTTTTAGCTTATGTGTATCTTTATTGTAGGGCACGAACGATCAATTACAAAATGGCGACTTCTATGTATCGTTGAAAGAATTTTAAAATCAATTTCATTCCCTTATCCAACATAATAAAACGCTAATATACATATAAACATCAGGAAAAACATATAAAAAAATATTTTTTTTGCGAAGTTTCCCTTTAAGGTAACTTAAAAACATATACCAAAGTCTATTAAACTGAATCCAAAAAGGTTTTTATTCAAAGGAATTTGCTGCAAGGGTTGGGATTCAATTAACCGGTTTAACCCTGCCACAATTTTGTGTCTGTCCCAAGCCAGGACCTGGATTTCCAAATGCAACGTCTCATGTCATGGTCTTTTTTGTGTACAGTGAGTTCAGTCAAGATGAGAGGTGATTGTTCATTTTGTTGATATTGGTGGAATTGATAACCATTACTTTTTAAACTTTCTTTTCATAAAATTTTGTATGTATTCTGGATTTGACAAAACTACATGTATACTACTGAGCAATTCTTAATAGCAATATTATTTTCTTTTAATAATAAAAGTTCAAAGGTCAATACTACTGTAACTGTAAGTGTACTGTCTTAAGTCATTTCCTCAAAATAATTCTTTTATAGTAAAACCTAAATTTTGCACTTTTTTGTATATAAACCAACTAATTTAGACACAAATATCAAAATGATAGACAGGCATATCATGACAAGTGTTTTTAAGTTTTTTTCAATTTCTAAGCTGAGTCTGAAATAGCTCTGAATAAGATTTCACAGGATTTCGGTAAATTGAATATGTCTGAATAAATGAGTGAACAATGAAACAAAACAACGAAGCTTGACCTAACTGTACTTACATTTGTAGCTTGTATATCATACATGTGTAAATTTATATTAAAGTAAGTTAAAGAATACACATCAAGGTGTCTTTGTTTTAAAATGGAAACCAGATTTCTGGGTAAACTCATTTAAATTATTATTTCTATTGACAAAGTATTGTACAAATAAAATAAAAAATCCCCAGTCTTGCTGGTTCAGCAATCAATTAGTTTATTTTGGGTCAAGTGTAGTGAAGTGTGAATTCGGTCAATCGTCTGTCAAGTATCCAGTACATGCATACTTAAGAAATTATAAAACTTGTACATGTCCCGGGTCATATTTACTGGTTTAATCCTGAAAATATTTTCAATATAAATTGGCGTATAACATTTTGTTTTCAACGGCTACTGCAGCAGAGTATCAGCTATTTATTCTAATTTTGGCTTATGAAAATTCCCGGTAATTTGATCCGATTCCATTCATGATTTGTTTTACGAATACACGTTTCTTCCGACATTTTGATCAAATTAGGCCCATAAAATACACGTATATTTATCAAACGTGTAACATTTATTATGACAGTAAATTGTGAACACAAGACAAACAACAAGAACAAAAATAAAATCTTACCAGAACATGAGAAGTGCAAACTAAACAAGGTTCTTTTCTGTTGTCGTGACAGTATTTGTAATTTAATTATTGTAAAGTGTTCATTTACCCTAATGGTAACCAGTAACACAAAACATAATTTCCGCTTAAAATTTAATCATACAATGTACAAAAACTGTCGTGCAAGTTGTTTTGTTAAACGTTATGTAAAAACTGACAAAATTATGTCCTGACTCATGGACAAGTAACTAAATCATGAAACGTAAATCTAGATGATAAAATCAACACGCAATTTTCTGGGGGTGTGTTTAAAAAATTACCTTGAACTTGATACAGAATTCGATACATTCCAGTTGTCATATCTATACGACTAATACTAAATGAGGATGAAAGGAGAGTACTTACTAAGTTCAGAGTAAGTGCTCATAATGTAGAAATCGAAAAAGGAAGATATATAGGAGTAAAAACAGAAGATAGAATTTGTAAATTATGTAACACTGGGGTTGAAGATGAAACCCATTTTCTTCTTCATTGTCCTGTTTTAGAAAACAAGAGAACCCAAATTATTAATAATATTAAAAATGTGAATATAGATTTCAATAATCTGCCAAATAAATCAAAATTAATATGGTTAATGTCATCAGAAGATAAATTTATAATTAAGAACACTAGTTCACTACTATGTTCTTTATTTAAATGAAAAGTTAAGATAGATTGAAAAATAAAAAATAAAAATAATAATATTCAATAATAAATAAAATATTAATAATATTAATGAAATACTGTTCATAAAAATACTATATGTATACTATAACCAGGGGCGGATCCAGGATTTGTGGTTTGGGGGGGGGGGGGGGGGGGGTGCGTGAGTAGGCGAGGGGGCCGCTCAAGGTCCCCAGCTGGTCCAGGGTTTAACCCTGGTAGGGGGCCCAGGGGGGCGACCCCCCCCCCCCCTGAGGCTCTGAGGATTTTAGGAATTACAGACATTTATTTGAACGACAATTTTGAACCAACCACACCATTTTTATCAGACCCAAAAAACTTGATTTTGAGTCTTAATTTTGTCGGATAATTGTTAACAGTATATTTTTGTCAGATTATAAGAACCTAAAGTAAAACTTTTTTTGAACAACAGTGATGCGAATTGTTCAACTCATGATATTTTAACCCTTCAAAGAACTATTGATTTAGTTTTAACGCATTCCTCATTTCACTAATTGGTCTGTACTTTCGGGTGGTTCTAGTTAATACTGCCCATTGAAAACATATGATTCGACCGTTCTTGTTTATAGACAAACAAAAGCGGAAATTGTCGGCGAATCTATATATGAATCAACGAACACACCCAAAGTGTATTTACAATGTGTAGGAATATTTTACTACAGGTCACGAGTTAACCATTCATGAAAACGTTGTTTGTTGAACTGCTTAATTAAGTTGTATAACATATGCTTTGCGAATTTTAAGGGGGGCGCCCGCGTGCCCCCTCTAAATCCGCCCCTGATAACTATACTGAATATGAGTCACTGGTGGTTCTCCCATACTAATGGTGTGCAAGTAAATATCTGGAAATTAGGTAAGATCACCATGCAGGGTCAGATTTTATTATTGTATTTATTCATTTGTTATATTGTCCTTCTTTCTTTCTTTGTTGTAAAACCAATCAACCAATCAATATGAAATCAAATGTATGTAATTCACTTAATTATTCTGCTCAATATATTGGGCGTCATGATTGACAATAAAAGATTTGTATTCAATGTATTGTATCAGCTGTCTTTTCGATATAAGGTGTTCACTCGAAGGTCCGCGTCGTTTTGACATTTGGGGTCAATAATTCAGATACTGCCCAAGATACCACATTCACCGTGTCCCCCGTCACATTTGGGGACATGGCTTTGTGAAGGTGGGGGACACGGATCTGAAGCGGCGGTTTCAGGTAAGCTGGTGTGAAATCATAAATTATAGCATTATTACAATTATTTAAAATATATGACTTATTTAGCGGAACACCAGGTTCATTTCGGGAGATGTTGATCCCATTTTACCCACGTTATTCGTCCGGTATATAGGTGAAAAGTTCTGCAATGTATGACGAGGGTGGTCAAAATTGAAAATTATCAAAAGTCTCCGTCAGATTTTAGCTAATTTAAGGCTCGATGCATATACTTTCAATGACATATGTTATCTAAGAAGTCGTCCGCGTTAAATGCAATCATTATTTCAAACCATCAACACAATATTGACGATACGGTAAATCGCGAGAGTTCCGGGTAAAATTAAATTTTGCGCCAAAAAATTCCCGAACTTTTTACCCGGAACTCTCGCGTTTTACCGTATCGTCAATATTTGAAATGACCAGCAGATGTCGCTAATATCACACTTCCGTAGCTTTAATTCGAGTTTTCAAAAATGTCGTCTGAGAAAATCGCAAATCGCGAGTGGAAAATGTTCCATGGAGAGTTGTCAGCTGCTGCAAATAAATATTGATGTGTGTTTTCAGGGAGAATAATATATACAGAGAAGGAATAAGCCAATTTCCAGACAGGTAGGCCTTTTTTATTCACTAAATTTAAGATGAATGCACAACAAGTACCCCAATGTAAACAAAGAAGAGTGACTTACCTTCTAACTTATATCATGTCAGAAACCCGGCATGGATAGAAACTACTGTTTGATTGTATTTATTGTATATATGTCATACAGTGATACATAGAAAGTTGCAAAATGTTGTTTATATGAAAAAAAGTCGATGTTCAAAAAAACAAAAAACAAAAAAAACATAGGATCCTGTCCACAAGTACCTGTGCTCGCAACTAATCAGAATGGAATAATCTTTGAACTACATATATGAATCAGCGAACACATCCAACGTGTATTTACAATGTGTAGGAATATTTTACTACAGGTCACGAGTTAACCATTCATGAAAAAGTTATTTATTGAACTGCTTAATTAACGTTGTGTAACATTTGCTTTGCGAATTTTAGGGGGGGGGGGGGGGGGGGGCGCACGCCCCGCACGTCCCCTCTAAATCCGCCACTGGATATGCCTAATAGTGATGGGTCATTCTATCAATCGATTCTTTTTCTGAGGTAAATGAGCATTCATTCATTCTTAAACAAGATAAATGAATATAAATGAATTCTGTAACTACAGCAACAAGTGTCCCGGTTGCTTTTTAGTATGACCGTGCTAACGAGACCAATCAAAATGAGGCAGTGGTGGTATAGCTGTCTATTTGATGTATACATGGATTGTTGTTCATTGTCAGTTACGGGTCCACAGACTAGCACAAGTCAGGCGATATTAATCAAGCGGTACAGTAAATATTATCGACATAATGTCAAGTCACCATATGAATGTTTCATGGATCAAAATGGTGTTCATGGTTACTGGAACAACAACTAAGTATTCTATTGCCATTGGCCGTCGACCTCGGATATTAAAACACTTGTCTGTTCTAGGTATCTCAGGAAAATATATTCTGTTTCGGTAACTGTCCTACTAGTACTACATACAGAATAACAGATTTCAGTCTAAATAAAATACTGTTGACTTTTGAAGTGTAACATTACGATTACAGTACACACTGTTCTTTAACACAATCCCTCACTGAAGTATGTACTCTGAAGTGATTACTCCTTTGTGTAAAGTTTAATAAAAAAATACTTTGGACGGTTTTGAAGGGTTACAAGATAAAAATCAGGGCAAGAAATTAAAAAAAAAAAAATCTCCCCCCCCCCCCCTCCAATAATTTTTGTGTCGTCTCGCGGAACGGTGGCAGTGTAAACTTTTCACGATTAAATCCAAAATGTAGAAGTGTTAGACCATCCGAAATTGGTACCGATATTTCTCATGCCGTCATGATGTAAGGATTCTGCTAGCACCATGACATTTGACTTTGACCCCATATTTACCCTTTTATTTAATACAGAAACAATCCGCCCAATGAGTATAAAGATTAAAGTCAGTCTTCCGTTAGGTATAGAAGAAAAACAACAGGTTTTAAGATAATTATACTACTTTTGACCATTTTTGACGGAATAATGGGTTGTCGGAGAAATGGGCTGTCGGAATAATGGGCCGTCGGAGCAATGAGCTGTCGGAATAATGACCTGACCCCCAACACAAGACGAGATCTTGTAAAACTAAATCCTGGAAAAACTGAAGTCATCCGTATGGCGAAGAAAAATAACAACGTAAGCTCGGAGTACACCTTGGAAGGACAAGATATAAAAAGAGTCCAAAAATTGAAACATCTAGGAATAACGTATCAAGGAAATAACAAAATCAACCTTGATGAAAGGCTAAAGATGGGCAGACAAACAATATACGCATTATTAGGATCAGGTCTCCATGCCCGGTCAGAAATGTCGCCAGTTGTACTAATGAAAATATGGAACACATATGTAGTGCCAAGATTCCTGTATGGCCTTGAAGTACAAAACCCTACAAAAACAGATATTAAAAAGTTTGAACAACTCCAGAGAAAAGTCTGTAGGCAATTTCAGTGCTTACCTGAAAGAACCTCATCTATAGCTGTCTATGCATTGACGGGAGCAGAACCAATAGCAGTGGCGTAGCTTGGGTCTATTTTCTAGTGAGGCAATTCACCGAGCGCAGCGAGGCGAAAAAATGCTAGGGTGGGTCCGGAAATTAAAAAAAAAATGGGCGATTGAAAGGCATTTTCCCGAGTTTAAATGGATAATTTATGATTTCAATAATAACCGAAATAACACACAGAAAACTATTTCGATATGCGTCAAATGACTCTGTTTGTGAATTTATTTCAGAACCTTGGGAGTGGCTACATGAAGCTTCTTCCCGAGTTTCAGATAGAATCTATATCTGCAATCGGAAAAAAAACGAGAAGATAAAATAAGCTTGTATCTAAGAGCGGATTTAAGCCCGGCGCATTCCACTTTCAAACTTTGGCACACGGCAACAAACTATACTAAATTATGTAACATGACGGAGCCAAAAGTTTCCGTAAACGATTTCAATTAATGATGTAGAATATATTTCTATTACAAACTTTGACAAAGGTTTTTTATTTCTCGTATTTTTATCAACTTTTATAATATTAATCGCATTAAATTTTTTTCTGCAAAAAAATCTAGTGAGGCAGTTGCCTCATTGCCTCAATGGAAGCTACGCCACTGAATAGAAGTAACACTGGATAAATATTGTATAAACTTATTTTTTGGAATTGCCAGGCTAGACTCAACAATTGAGAAACAAATGTTACTGTGGGAGTCCGCAAATGCCAATGCAAATGATACATTGTTTATCAACAAAATAGCTGGAATTCTAGAAAAGTATGGAATGCATACGTCAATGGAACTTCTTATAAACCCGCCAAGTAAACATATGGGGAAAACAATGATAAAGAAGGCCATAAATGAATACTGGTACACAAAGTACAATGAGGAAAAGTCAACGAAAACAACTATCAGACACCTTGAAATTCAAAAGGAACCTATAGGAACACCACATAATATATGGAACTGTGTAAAAAAACAAAAATTAGATATACAAAAAGCAGAAGTAAAAGTGAAACTGGTTACTGATACATATATGCTCCAGTACCATCAAGATAAGTTTAGTCATAAGGAAAATGCTGGTTTTTGTAAAATCTGCAAAGATGGAGTTGAAGATGTAGAACATTTTATACTAAAATGCAAACCGCTAGATGAAGTACGGCAGAACAAGTTAGAACAATTCAAAAGGACAGTGGAAGATATAAAGGGTGGTGGTGCAGAACTACTTGAAGAGAAAAATCAACTTTTACAGGCTATATTAGATTGTACATCTAAAAATGTATATACTATTATTACAAATAACCACAATGACTTGAAGGCCATAGAACGTGCCTTACAAAATTTGTGCTTTGAACTACATAGAATTAGAACCAAACTATATTGCGAATTAAGATAGACAAACTTCGACGTCGTTTATTACTACAGGATCCATCTTTTATATTTTAACTCCTGAAGTGTATATAGACATATGTACATTGTGTTTTTATGTGCTACACAGAAACTTTTAACTAGACGCTTTTATAAGGTCAGAGAATGAACTTTTGTGATATACTGAATTATTTTACGTCTTTTTAAAATCATTGTGCTTTTATCCAATGGAAATTGGAGTGCTCCAGCTTATGGAGGAAATTACCTGAAAACGAAACGAACGTACATTCACCCCCTTGTATTGACAACATGACCAATGCAACTAGTTGAACCTAAACTGTTATCCGTACGTGGTACCTTTAGTTAACCCGATATTTTTGTTGGTGTTTGCGTTGTTCTCTTTTCTAAATGTTCAATGTTTGTGTCCGTGCTTTTTTATTTTACCATGTGTTTTTTCGTTTTGTATTAATCTGTTGCTTTTGGTCACGTCTTCATACATTCGGACTCAAATACAAACACGTGTGTATGATCTGAATATTAGACCTCCTGACTGTACAACATGTGGACAAAAGTGATTCCGTTTCCGTCATCTTCCCTATATATTTCATATGAAACCACTTATTTTCATAACATTCTCATGAAGTCATTCCTTAGTCGATTTTCATGAAATTTTCACCTTTAAAAACATAATTAATTGGAGTTTATCTTAATATCTTCATGTAATTTTTTCGAACTTTTAATTGCAAGCATTTATGATTTAAACACAAACGTAAATTCTTGACGTCACAATTTATATGATTATATAGTAAGATTTGGTGAAAAAATTAAACTTTGTTTTGAAATCAATGCTTAAGAGAAAGTAGAAATAAAATTATTTGCAAATTATACGAAGAAGAAACTATATTTATTTCTGCATTTAATGCTAAAAATTTCATGAAAATCCGATAAGGAATGACTTCATGAGAATGTTATGAAAATAAATGGTTTTATATGAAATATATATAGGGAAGATGGCGGAAACGGAATCACTTTTGTCCACATGCTGTATATGTGCAAGTTCCCCATTCATATCCAATGTGGCTGGCCGGTTAGTCCGAGATTCCTCTGTCGTTTAACGGCATTGATAATCTTGCTGTAGCCGTTCAACGACAGAGGGTGATACATATGGAAACCATCAAATTTGCCTCACAGCCATAGTATCGGCACATTTCCACGTTTCGTGGCTATCGGATTTTATTTTCTATCATAAACCTTATATAAATCGCTTCACCAATCATTTTTCTATTCATTCATAACCATCTTACCCTCAGAAAGTGGTGTTACACTCCATTACAGCACGATTTTGCCTTAGATCCTATTATTCCGCCATTTGACTTCCATTTTCGAATCTACACACGTGATCTCGCGATACTAACTGAATGATGACAGCAACGCATTGCATGATGGGAGCTAATTAATGCAGCGTGCCAAATTATTTGGAGCATTATTTGCATACGTAAACAACATTCAAATCACATGGAAGACGATACATTTAAGCGTATTCTGCAGGACAAACAGTCCATCTACAGATCAAAGAAGAGCAGAAGGAAATTATACAGAATGTGTTGGAAAGAAAAGATTCAATGGCAGAGTGTTACCAACGGGCTTCGGAAAGAGCATGTGTTACGTTCCCCCTTTTTGTTTTTGGACAAGGTACTACATTTTTTTTTCTTATGGTTATCTGTAATTCACTAAATTTGCTGTTAAAATCATTACCAATCAATATAATCAACTGTATTAAATTTTATGTTAATTGTTCTGCCTTAACAGGCGCCTATGATTGGCAATAAAAATATTTGTTTGTTTGTTTATATGCAAATTATCTCCCATGATACATTGCGGTAATCGTAGTTTTCTCGTAGTCACGTGACAAATGTTTGAAAAATGGAAGACAAATGTCGAAATCATAGGTTCTAAGGCAAAATCGTGCTGTAATGGAGTGTAACACCACTTTCTGAGGGTAAGATGTTTATGAATGAATAGAAAAATGATTGGTGAAGCAATTTATATAAGGTTTATGATAGAAAATAAAATCCGATAGCCACGAAACGTGGAAATGTGCTGACCCAGAGTTGGAGAAGCAAATCCGCTGTTTTCCGTATGTATCACCCTCTGTCGCTGAACGGCTACAGCAAGATTATCAATGCCGTTAAACGACAGAGGAATCTCGGACTACTGGCCGGTTAGAACTGGTGAAAAAAGTTGGAAGATACCAAGGGTGTAACCAGAAGCCGTAAAGACAAGAACAGACGATATAATGGCCACAGGAAAGAGGACAAAAGGACAAACAATGATCTACAAAAATACACAGAAAACTAAAGATCGAGCAACACGAACCCTACCAAAAACCTGGGGGTGAATTCGGGTGCTCCGGATGGGTTATCAATTCCTACTCCACTAGTGACGCCCTTATCATTGCCAACGATACATGCATGTAACTGTACGGGATGTAGAGATATAGTGGGCCTAAATTCATACATTGGAAACTGGTTTTGTATGGATTCCGTGGAACATTATGTCGGACAATAAGCAAAACCTTGAAGAAAAGGCATAGATACTCGTCCAGAAACAGGTAGGATTTTGAGGTCGTTAACACAAATTATAGATTTATAAAAAAAAAAAAAAAAAAGCAAACAAACTTTACGGGTAAAAGAACACTCACACAACGCCTGTCGTCAATGACCCAAAGGTTGCAAAACGCCTGTTCTTCTACTCTCACGACAATATGTTGGCGTTCCTGTAGGCAAGGTCCCTAACAATATCGTTTTTGTATGTCACAAGTTACTCATGATATACAGATTCACTTGGAATCCCAGCATAAACTACGACACACACGAAAGAGGAAATCCTGAACAATCAGTTTCTTTGAAGTTTCAACCAAAGACGAAGAAGTTGATCTTCCTCCATTCTACTTGGTACCTGAATTGTATAAGTGTCCATACAAGCAGCATTGCGATGCCAAGTCTGCCAATTGCTTCACAGTTTTAAGTTAAGAAAAGATTGAAGATACCAAAAGGGTAATCAGAAGTCGTAAATCGAAGAAGTTAACTTCGTTCCAAATTATTAATAATATATTCAACCAAAGTCAAAACCGGGCTTTAGAGTAATTGTAACACTAGTTACTCAGGGGGTAATGTGGATTCGTGAAAAATCGAAAGAACTGTGAAAGGTATATACATACAACCAAGAAACATCTCCTCAGGCAATAACTTTCAAACATCTGACTTCTTAATCCCTTATCGACAGTGCCAGACAATACTACACCCAATTATAAGCTAATAGATAGATTTAAAGAATCACACTTTAGCTCAACTTTGGTTGATAAAAAGAATAGCTGACGACGGTAGATGTATTTATATATCTTGCTTTAGGAAGCGACAAATCTTATAATGTAAAAACAACTTTGATTTTAACAGAAAGTTCTCTGAAACTGACATAATTAAAATACTTGGGATTTTTTTTAATTGAAAAAATGTGTGTTATATTTGGTGAACATGTTTTTCGTTCTTCAACAGACAGTCTCATTTCTTATATGGGTACCCACTGTTCTCCTCTTTTAGCCGAAGTTTACCTTTATTCGTATGAAACAACTTCTCAGCAGTACCTGCATATGGAGTACATGTATATATATATGCATCTCAGTTGATACTATATTCCAGAGTTTGTGTTTCCTATAAGCTTTTCGCGAAAATATGGTTGCTTCTAGCAATGAGGTTACTTGAACCAAGTGTTCCTCGAAGTAAAGAGTAATCACTTTCGCAAATTTTGCAGTCGACACCGCAACTGGATTAATCATTGCGGTATATCTGTGATACAGATGACCACGGGTATATTCTATTTGTGGTAGTTATAACACCGTCCTCTTTTCACCTGCATTGTTTATCATCTCTATTCTACGATTTTCCAATCCGATTTCGGAACTGTTCTGACGTTGTGGTATTTTGAAAACAATCTCCCCTTCATTTTAACACTGGAAATTCTCATTAACAGAAACGTGTGTCAGCCAGGCATAGTCCTCCGGGAAAACCACACCCCTGTATCCCACGATGGCGGGATTAACCACTTCACAATGTCAGTTATTATGTCTTAGATAGATTTAGTTGAGTTTGGATGTTGATTTGGATATTTGTCTTCTGTACTACCATCTTGTTGATTGTCTGTTTAACAAAGTCAGTCGGTTACTGACGCATTAGCATCGTTGATACTTGATGTCTTTTTGGATCGGAGGTAACTAACAAGATCTTCAGACAGTATACGCATACCTGCAATATAATATATGCAGGTTATTGTTATATCTGCTCATGAGCTCCAAAGGTGTCGTATGATACCATAAATATTACTCAGTAAAAAGGCAAACTATGTGACAATATAAACTTTTACTGTGACTTTTCAGAGAAAAATATAATTATGTCTCTGGACTTTTCAAGAAAACAAACTTGAATACCTTTCTTGGATATTACTGAAGAATATTGCATAAATTCAGCTTTTCATTCTGTTCTGTCAGAAATTAAGCTATATTTTACGATCCAACAACGTATCCAGAATAACAACACTGTTTTTATCTAATACATGTTAAACCTCCCTGGAATTGAATATACATAATGTTTTTTTTCATATATTTTTTAATTTCCCCAATGAAAGGATTTTACAGTTCCCATATATCATCATCTGACTAAGGTGGTGCAGGAGTTTTCAACATAATAATTTATCTTAAATATATATTTTGATAAGAAAGTGATAGCTTTCAGAAGTATTATTGCAATAAGAAATTCATTCACCATTCACTTACACTCTCTTACCCTTTTTTCTTCGAAATCTTAATTTGCTCCCCACATTTTGAAGTTGACCAACTGACAATGATATTAATCTCATCAATACTAAAAAAAATGCCTGGTGGAAAATTTATTTTAAAGGGGTCCATATTTTTGCGAAATCTAAAATGGTATTATCTGTTTCTGTATGGGTACGTTGTAGAATCCCTGCTGGGTTTTAATACAACGGGTATTATTTTGTCGTTGCTGAATATTATTCTTGTGAATAGAACCACATAACTTTATGTTTGGATTTTATGATGCTAAGCCTTTGGTAATTGAGTTTGCACTATTAACAAGTAGAAAAAAACACTTTTTTACTGAAGAAAAATACTGAAATTCACTATTTCATCCTGTTGTGCAACGTATCAAGAATAACGACACTGGTTTTATCTAGTTCCATTTTTACCCGCCCCCGGAATTGAATGTACATAATTTATTATTTATATTGTTCTAAGCGACATTTCATGTTTCCTGATTTACCCAAAGCCTGTCAACTATTTTACATATTTATCAAGCCTCAAGGTAAAGCAATTTTAATATCCAATTTTCGATAACACGAATAAAGTTTAATCCAAGACGTAGTTTATTATGCAAAGCATAAATATATCTCGAAATCTCAAGAGGTCAAGTCTCAACTGTAGTTAATCTCGTTCCTTACAAGTTGTTTCGGCCTTATGGCAGATTCGGCCGTAGTTGATTCGGCCTTAGTTGATGCGGCCTTACGCAAATCCGGCCTTATGTAAAATTGATGTTCCGGCCTTATCATATATTTATGCGGCCTACGGTAAATCCAGCCTTATATCAAATGGAAAAGAATAATTAAAAAATAAAAGTTCTATTTAAATTTAAAATATTATTTAAATATACATGGATATGATGAATAAAATATTGGAACTTGTAGTGTTTTCACAAGATTTACTCGTAACTCAATATGAAAAGCCATAATAAATCGTTATTATTTTAACAATTTTTTAATTAGTAATTTTTGGTAATAATGACGGAAATCATTTCCATTGAAGTTGATGATTAGAAAAATAATTCAGGTTGATATACCAAGCTGTCAACAAGCGAAATTCCTTAGATGTTCTCTTGCAATTAATTATCATTTGTTTAATAGTCGTATAATTGCACTGGCAGTATGATTATAAGGGCTACCAAAAAGTAAAAGGAAGCCATACTATAAATTACTCAAAAAGTACTCCAATTCTTTTGATGAAACCGCACTAATATATGCATATTTTGGTGATGGTCCTACTATTTTCAATACTATCAACTATGTCGTTTCCTTGTATTGTGTGTGAGCAGAACGTCCGTCCAAAGCAGCATGCTTTAGAGTGTGACAGTTGTTTCCAGTGGCAACACAGACTATGTAATAGTAGGACCATCACTTAATTATTTACTCAAATCATCACAATGTGTCGTTTTATTGTATGTATCATATATATCCATAGATACACATCATTCTTAACTGAGGCCGCATTAATTAACCAAGGCCGTATCAACTAAGGCCGAATCAACTAAGGCCGCATTTGTTTAAGGCCGGATTTGCATAAGGCCGAATAGTTTTCAGGCCGGATCAACTCGAAAGCATCTCGTTGAGATTAGGATTCCGAAGAAATTTTCTGTCTGTTCTTCATCCTAATCTCGTTTCAAGCCCTATCAAGGGTGCATTCCGATGGATATTTTGGCATGGACGGATTGTGTCAGATCAAGTGCAGGTAAGATTTCATAAATAGACATATTTTCTAGTTCAAATCTGCAAAAATATTGATATTTCCTTACCTTTTACAGCGTATATCCGACAAAATAATCCAAAATCTACTTTAAGCTGACCGCCATTTTACTGAACTCTAGAACTACACCATGTGATCAAAAATCGTGACGTATTTTGGTATAGTCTGTTTCGTAGTTCGAGATGTCGATGTCAAATATTATATTATAATTTAAAAATTCCATATACACGGCTTGAAATTTTGTAATTTTGTTATAAATATTTTATTAAAACCAATCAACAGCCCATAAAAGATATGCTTGCATATACACAATAAATAATTGACATCGACCTTTCATTTAGAAACATGCTGTAGCAAAATTCGTGACGATTCTGATCACGTGGTGTAGTTCATGAGTTCAGTAAAATGACGGTCAGCTTAAAGTAGATTTTGGATTATTTTGTCGGATATACGCTGTAAAAGGTAAGGAAATATCAATATTTTTGTAGATTTGAACTAGAAAATATGTCTATTTATGAAATCTTACCTGCACTTGATCTGACACAATCCGTCCATGCCAAAATATCAATCGGAATGCACCGGGTGGTCAAATTTAAAATTTCCAGAATACCCTTGATAGGGCTTGAAACGAGATTAGGATGAAGAACAGACAGAAAATTTCTTCGGAATCCTAATCTCAAAGAGATTAAACTGTAGTCTGTATGCTGATTTAAAAAATGACAGAATTCACAGAGATAGTCAAGGACTTAGTGAAGTTAGTCTCAGAAGGACTATTTTTAAAGTACTGCAATTAATTGTGTATATCACAGGCAGAAAAGACTATATAAATATTAATTCCCTAAAGGTCTGTAAAGAATATGGGAGGGAAAAAAAGAAAAGTTCCAATGCAATTAATAATAATCAAAATGTAAACAAATCGACTTAATTTTTCCTGAATGACATTTACTTCAAAATTGTGATATTTTTGGGAGGAAGGACCACTGGCGCATGTCCAATTAAATATTTTTCTATCATATATCGGTATGCTCAAGGGAAAAAACAAAACTCCACACTTGCACATCGTGCCCTTGGGGGCCGTCATCTGTCATCTTTTCACATTTTAAACTTCTACTCTTAAACAGCTTGGCTAAATGAACTGAAATTTGGTCGGAAACATCCATGGAAAGTCCTCTATAAAGGGTTCTCATATCATTCTGATCCATTAAATAGCATGGCCATCATAGGCGATTCTTGTTTCTGGTTGGTAAATTTGTTAAAGAAATCTTCTCCTCTGAAACCGCTTGGCCAAAATGAACCGAAATTTGGTGGGAAGCGTCCCTTTTGATTATCAATTTTTAAACCTTGTGGTTGATTCTGATTCACAGTGTTGAAAAAAATGAGTATGTTTAACTTTTTTATTTGTTTTTGACTTTATACAAAAAAAAACATCTTGCAGTTTTATACCGTACTTCACCAAGTTGTCTTCAGGTACTCAATCAATGCACACACTTGGACTAGTCTTATTATTTATCACTGTCCAGACTTGTCCAGTTTATGTCAGGTGTTACACATGTGGAAAGCGATGTTTTGTTTTGTTTTGACTTGTTCTGAAATTGTTACTGTCCATTCTGATGATACATTTTTGTAATTAATCTTGAATAAAAGCATATTTTCGACAACCATATGTTCTAAGCTATATGTATTGTTCTGTTCAATATATTTGAAATTCACCGTCGACAACAGCCAATGAAAAATTGTGTAGTCTTTTGTGTTCTTTTACAGTAAATTTTATTCAACTCTTTACTTTTATCATTCATACTCTTAAAGTGAAACTATTTGAGTAATTATAGGAATAAAATACATTTATGATGTACATGTAACTCATTTATTAATGATTGATCATCTGTTGATGTTAGTATAGCGATCATCGATTATGAAAATGTTACCGATTCCTATCACATCATTCAATTTGATCAGGCCTAGGTGTACAACATTATGTGAAAATTTGTCAGTGACTTGCAACAGGTTGGTGGTTTTCTCTTGGTACTCTGGTTTCCTCCACCAATAAAACTGACAGCCACGATATAACTGAAATATTGTTGAAAGTGGCGTTAAACACCATAACTTTTTTTTTAATGACTATTTTCAATTTTTCATGTGTTTTTTAGGAAACGGATTAATATAAGCGTTACGCTTGTTTCTGAATCCTATGTGTTATTATATTATGAAAAAAAAGTTTATATGTTATTTATCAATAAAATATGTATAAATCAAACACCATAACCCCTAATCCTCCCTTCAATCTGTTGCCCATAATGCTTCCTAATTTTTGTTTATGTTGTAATAAATTGATTTTGATTTTGGTTCTGTACATACCTCATATTGTTTTATTTTATTTTTTTTCAATATTTAAAATTTTTGCACATGTGACCTGCAGTTTACCAGTGAATTTAATTTTACCATTAGGCCAAAGAAAAAAATATGTGTGTTTCTGATTGCATGGTCTTCAAAATTAGGGTCGGTAGGTCGGGATTTTTTTTTGGAAACCTACAAGTATGCTCCTTCCTCTAAAATCACACAAACTTGTTTCTTTCTTTCTTACTACAGCTTATTAATTATTTGACATGCAGTACAATGTTTTTGGTTCCAAACATTGATCAAATGTACAAGGAAATGAAGAAGACTGTTGAAGTCGGAAACGGAGACGAATTTCTGGATTTTGCCGATCTATTTTTTTTGGCATAAAGAATGTTAGGGTCGGCGGTAAAATTTTAGGGTCGGTCGGTCGATCGGAAACACACATTTTTTTTTTTTTGGCCTTACACAGTATATGATAGATGAAGTCAATTATCTCCCTTGTCTAATATAATTGTTTATTACGATGAGATCTCATGTTATTTTATTTTTTTCTGCAATAATGATATTTTTAAAGATTTTGTGGGACCTGCAAATTACCAGTGAATTCTCATTTTATCATTGCATGGTACATGATAGAGGAAGCCAGTTATCTCCCTTTTCTAATTGTTTATTACAATGATATATGTACGCTAACAACTGGGTAGGGTTACATAATTATATTTTACCTGTGATTGGTTTAATTAGCACAGGTGTAACAATAACAGTATATCAATTACCAGGTATTATTGGAGGTGTGTCATAAAAATCAGGAATGAAATATACTCTTATCCGGCATGACATCATATTATGTAATTGACCGATCAATGATTAGCATTTGTGATATAAAATGAAGAAGATGTTAGGAAGTGAAAAGTCAGGCATATTCCTCAGGGCTGGGTTGCACAAACTTCAATTAAATTTAAGTCTGAATTATAACTTAATTAAGACTTAAAATTTACATGAAATGTACATGATATTAATTTACACTCATGGTTTAATTGAGACTTAAACTTAATTGAGCTTTGTGCAACCTACATGTAGTCCTGGTTTCTACAAGCATTATTATGCATAGATCAGACTTCAAGGCAAATTAATTATTTGATATCTTATCGACAGAAGTTAAGTATGCTAATTAATTCACCTCTGGTCATAAGAGGTTGACACTAAATCAGGTCTTTATTAATCTTTTCTTTAAATTATATATCATATGACATGCTAATTTTTTTTGGATAAAAATAAAATAAAATTTTCCATTTTTATTAAAATCAAGGTAAAATTTTGAGGATACCTGCTGTTTTCACCTTCAATTATTAAATGTCAGGATGTCTGAATAAAAGAATTGCTTTACATACTGTAGTTCCAGAGAGTATTATCTGTCCAGTAATCAGTGTTTTAGCACTGAAATGGTTTATTGGATATATTTATTATTAAAATTTAAAGTTCCATACTTGGTATGTGCACTACATTTAGATACACACGTGACATAGGTATTGATAATGTGTACACATATATCTACTGTAGAAAAATTGGAAGCTGAAATATTCAAATTAATAGATTTTGACTTTTTTTTTACATACCTGTACAATGTATTTTTATGCCCATGATTAGATGTGACATATTATTGTATACAATAACTTGTTCATCTGTCTGTCTGGCATAAATACCTGTACATCTCTTCTTCACCTTGACCAATTTTCTTCATGCTCTATGAGATTGTTATAGGAATAGTAGACTTTATGTGTACATTTGATTTTGAGATGTTTCTCTTTTGTCGTTGGAGAGTTAAGGGACTTTATACAGGCTTATCCATATATGCATACATTATATTGTATGTCTGAACTGTTTATTTTTATCCTGATTTTGTTTCAAAGATTTTCATTAACTTTGGATTAGTGGTACTAAAAAAATTTTTTTATACAGTTTCCAATGTAAATTTTTCTATGATTTTACAAATAGTTCGTTTGTACAGTGTAGGTATTAATAAGTTAATCACAAATTAGAATTTTTGACGTTAATATGTTTAAGTTACTCTGAATGTATAATAAGCTCAAAGCTGTGACGTCAAGTGCGCAGTTGCAATGGAACATCTGCATTTACATGTATTTTATAACAAACAAATAAAATATGTAAAATTAATATGAAATTAAGTTATATAAGTAATTTCTTTTTATTGCAAATGTCGAAATGAACAACACAATTTTACTAAATGTTTCATATTGCTTCTGGTATCTGCTTGTTCTCTTTTCTGAGACAGTTAAATTAATTATATCCCCCGCAATGAAGTTGTAGGGGGATATACTGGTTTCACCATGTCCGTCTGTAGACAAATCCTATGTCATACGATAACTTGAGTTGTGTTTCTTAGAATCTTTTAAAATTTTATCAGCTGTTTACTGGTGAAGAGAGGAGGATCCCTTTCATTTTTGACGATTTTCACTTTTGCCATTCCAGAGTTATTGGACTTGATATGACGGAAAATAAGATTTTTACCCTATGTCGTATAATAACTTGAGTAGTGTTTCTCAGAATGTTTTGAAATTTTATCAGCAGCTTACCAGTGAAGAGAGGAGGATCCCTTTAATTTTTGACGATTTTCACTTTTGCCGTTCCAGAGTTATTGGACTTGATATGACGGAAAATAGGATTTTTACCTTATGTCTTATGATAACTTGAGTAATGTTTCTCAGAATGTTTTGAAATTTTATCAGCAGCTTACCTGTGAAGAGAGGAGGATTTTACCCTATGTCGTATGATAACTTGCAGTGCCTGAAATGGATGGTCGCCCAGTCGCCAAATGCGACTAATATCTTATTCGGGCGACCAAAAGCTGCTCCAAATTAGGTAGTCACTGGCCCAACAAAAAACGTTTGGGCGATTGCCTAAAAGACCGTTAAGAATTGTTGTTTTACCGAAATCGGACATAAACTAACTTCAACGGTAGATAACTCTTCTGTTCTAGTCAAACACGGTTTGTTACGAGCACAGCGATTGGTCTAAATACATTTTTGTAGCCAATGAATACACAGCTAATGTAATTTACTGTTCTCCCCAATTATGTATTTTTATCGAGCCAATCAATACACGTTTCCTTGTACAGTAATACACAAGTATTCACTAAATATTAGAAAAGAAACGTGTTTGTTTGTTTCTTTATGATTTAATTATTAAAATTGTTAAAAATCACGGACGAAGTGGAAAGTTGTGAACAATAAAGAGACGGAATTCTGTCAACTTATAATGTTTGCGACCCGGTATCTTCCACGGTTCGGAAATTTATTCATTCAATCTGCTACAAAATGTACATGTGCGAATTTCATTTTACAGAAATCGGAAACCTTTTTGTGTCAATCCTTAGGTAATCATTGAAAAACTTTTCCCCAACAATGGAGAGAAAATCGCTAACAGTAATGTCAAACTACGGAAACGATCTGGCCCGTCACTTCTTTTAAACTTTTCATAGTTCATGTACACGGCTACATTTTAATGACAATTGGGAATGGTTTTCTTTTTTGGAACCAGAACTTTTGTTTACAAATTAAAAAATAACAGGAAAAGTTAACAGTTGTTTATATAACAGAAAATGACATCACCATTTGTTATTTCAACAAAGTGAGATACTTGTTTGGAATGAATAACCAACTGATCATGACATTACCCCGAACTGGGAAGTTATTTTACTTTAAAATCACTTCTTCATAGTGGATTGAAACAAGTGATGTCACTCTTCACTCTGGGGAGTGCAAGAGCGGTCCTTGTAGTGGCATTAGTCTACTCTTTTCCGAATGTCTTTAATGTGATCATGGCATTGATCTCCCCTTACACAAACCAGCCTTTTATTGTCCCCATCCGATGGACTAGCATCGTTTCTTAAGACCACCCTAGCCAATGGCGTCAAGGTTTTCAAAAAGGTTATAACAAGTAAATTCAGGTTTCATTTGATAGCAATATATGCATTGGGGTGTTTTTTCGCAATTTCAGCTGCACACCTGTACCAAAATTACATTGGAGAGCCCCCCAACCCCCGTGAGACTAGGGAAAGAATGAATTTTAATGATATTGATAAAAAAAAACAATTAATCTGAAAACTGTTTATATATTGATACATGTATCTGATGTCTTTTTTTCATAAAAAATAATGTCACAAAATGTTTGGGCCACCATTATGCCATTTGGACCAGTGACTCAAATTTTTTACTGGCCCAAAACTTCAGGCACTGAACTTGATCATGAGTAGTGTTTCTCAGAATGTTTTGAAATTTTATCAGCAGCTTATATAATTACCGGTGAAGAGAGGAGGGTCCCTTTCATTTTTGGTCGGAACAATCAGTAATGTTTTGGTTATGGAAATAGGTTGGACAGATGTGGGGAGCGGGGGGTATATCTTAGTGAGCTGTGCTCACAGTAATACTAATTAAGAGTCAGGTGCATTAGTAAGGAAAGTGGATGTACATGTATGTTAGCATGGTTAGCAATGAAAAGAAGTCTATGTGAAACACAGTAAATAAATAAAGAAAACATCCTTTATTTCACAGTTACTATAAAGTGTTCAGTGGTGAGCATAACTCATGACTCAAATTAATTGAACTCCCGATGAGTCAGTAGATGAGTGAGATTTAGGACCCCTAACCAACAGATGAGTGAGTGAGCTCCTTCTATCCAGCACTCAGCAGATGAATATTTGATTTAGCCCCCATGGCCACTAGCCAACAGTTGAGTGAAAGTGAAAGTGAGCTCCCCTTAACTTAAGCGGACAGATGAATCAAGAGAGCCCCCCCCCCCCCCCCCCTTAGCCAGCAGATCAGTGAGAGTGAGCCTCCCCTTAGCAGATCAGTGTGAGATCCCTTAAGCCAGCAGACGAGTGAGAGTGAGTTCAACTAGACAGCAGATGAATGAGAATGAGCTCCCCTAGGCAGCAGATGAGTGAGAGTGAGCTCTCCTAGCCAGCAGATGACTGAGTGAGTTCCCTTTAGCCAGCAGATGAGTGAGAATGAGTTCTCCCTAGACAGCAAATGAGTGAGAGTGAGCTCCCCGTAGACCAGCAGATGAATGACATTTAACTCCCTTAGCTAGCAGATGAGTGAGAGTGAGCTCTCCTAGCCAGCAGATGACTGAGTGAGTTCCCTTTAGCCAGCAGATGAGTGAGAATGAGTTCTCCCTAGACAGCAAATGAGTGAGAGTGAGCTCCCCGTAGACCAGCAGATGAATGACATTTAACTCCCTTAGCTAGCAGATGAGTGATAGTGAGCTCCTCCTTAGCCAGCAGATGATTGAAAATGAGCTCCCCTAGGCAGGAGACGAGTGAGAGTGAGCACTCCCTAGCCAGCAGATGAGTGAGAGTGAGCTCCACTAGCCAGCAGATGAGTGAAAGTGAGCTCCCCTTAAGCCATCAGATGCGTCAGAGAACTCCCCCTAGCCAGCAGATGAGTGAGAGAGAACTATCCTTAACTCAGTGTACGAGTAGGAGTGAGCTCCTCCTAACCAGCAGATGAGTTAGAGGGAGCTCACCTTAAGCCAGCAGATGGATCAGAGAGCTCCCTCTAACCAGAAAATGAGTGAGAGTGAGCACCCCCCTAGTCAGCAGATGAGTGAGAGTAAGCTCCCCTTAGCCAGCAGATGAGTGAGAGTGAGCTCCCCCTTGTCAGCAGATGAGTTGGAGCTATATGCACTAATCAAATTGAAAGTGTATCATTTTTGTATAAATGATAAATAATGAATTGATATATTGGATACTTGTAATGATAACCATTATTTATGTTCAATGTTGTATTATAAAGTACTTGCTTTTTCCATTATTTTGTATGATCAATGTCGTTTTGACCTTTATTTTGCATGTTAAGTGGAAACCGACTGTGATGTAATTGTCATGATTATTGAAATATGATAATGTTAAATCAATTTATCAGGCAGTTGCAACTTAAATGTGTATAGTGTTACGTAATGACACAATTTTATTATTTCAGTATACATTATATTTGTATATGACAAAAAGAATGATGAAACAGTCTTGATTCAGGTGAGTGCAATTTTAATATTATTGGTTCTTTTTTCATGGACTTGTTTTCAATTCCAATAAGCCTTGGTTGATATTCTAAAGTATTTTTTCATGGACTTGGTTTCAATTCCAATAAGCCATGTGTTGATATTCTAAAGGTTTTTTTTCATGGATTTGTTTTCAATTCCAATAAGCTGTATGTGTTGATATTCTAAAGTTTTTTGTTCATGGACTTGCTTTCAATTCCAATAAGCTACTTATGTGTGGATATTCTAAAATAAATCTCGGTATTATATTAAATGGATATGTATTTCTACCGACCCTCTTCATATTTTCACAAGAATATTATATGTTATTCAGCTATCAGACAGTGTATATAATGTGACATTCCCGGCTTAGGATCTATATTCCCTGAGGCGCAGCCGAAGGGAATATATATCATAAGCTGGGAATGTCACATTATATACCCTGTCTGATAGCTGAATAACAGATATATTACGGATTTAACCTTTTTTTTTAAATACAACATCCAACTGTATTAAATAAATTTGCCTCTTTTATTTTCATTTTTCGTATCTCTAGATGTCCGTTTCCATACCTTTGACGTCATTCTTCAATGACGTCAAAATATGTGTCACGTCATATTTCATGTATAGGGTGTCTCATGAAGGAAAATACTGTACTAAATTTCTAAATCAATACAGTTTCATATGTAGTAAATTTTATAAACTTTATAAATACCGTATAACATTAATATATCACATAACAAAACAACGGGTTTGCGAAACAGTTCCAATAATTTAAATGTTAACTACATGTAAATAAAACCTTGGTGTGGCCCCATGACGTCGAAAGTTTTCAAGGCTCAATGTTTTGTTTATTTGTTATGGTACAGCTGTGGAACATAGGAGTTTGCTGAATCGATCAGGTATTTGTGACGGAATTAACCGTTGTAATATTTTTTTGTTCATGCAGCCGTTTTGAGTATAAAAACAGCATTTAATTTGGTAAAAATACATTTATTATTCCGTATTATACCATTGATTCAGTGAAGCGTAATGTTTTGTCGTCCATATTTTAATCATTTTTGGGGACTGAAATATATACCCCGTCTGTTTTCCGAATATATGCTGACATTCAGGGCTGAAGAACCAATGAAAATATGTGTAACAAACTAAATTCGTAATATAAAATGACATGTGTAATAATTGTATGTATTTTTTTTCTTTAAAAAAAAGTTTTTATTGCCATTTTGAACAATCACTTAAATTCAAATCCTTTTCCTGTATATCCTATTTAGAAAAGAATTAAAGAAAAAGTTTTGTATACCTAGCTAAGGATGTTGGTGGAAGTTATTTATTGCCATTTTGAAATATGATCACTGTTAAATTCAAATCCTTGTCCTGTATAACCTAGGTAAGGAATTAAAGTAAAAGTTATGTATACCTACATGTAGCTAAGGATGTTAGCAGAAACACTAGTATTTGTTTTCCCTTGACCTTATTTGGGATAAATTAAGCTCATTATTGCAACAATTGATCTAAATATTTATCTTGAGTTATTTGAGGAAACATTTATTCAAATTTAAGATCACTAGATTTGATTGTTTGTTTACATACTGTAGAAGCTAGAACGAGTCGACATTTTATGCGACCAACATTTGAAGTTTTTGTTTCTCAAATACAGTCAAAACTGCCCATGTGGTCACCTTTATTAAAAGGTCACCCTTTTCATATGAATTGAACCTCTTTTCACTTGTCTTATATGGCCATTTTTTCTTGGTCCCAAGGGTGACCTCTTAATACATGTTAGACTGTATGTACTTCAGTAATAAAACAATTTATAATCAGGTGGACACACATGTATTTAAATCAGGTACAAATGTAAGCCTCTTGTTCTGGATAAGATTATGTTTTGCTGTACATATGTAATTTAAGGTGTACCATGTACCAGTATATTGAATGGTTATTAATATTTTTGTATCCTGCACTTCACCACTTGTTCTATTTGACCAGGCAAATTGCATTGACTGGATAAATTTTTGTTATATACTGTCACTAACTGAAATATAGTTTTTTTAGTTCACCTGGACCAAAGGTCCAGGTGAACTATTGCCATCACTTGGCGTCCGTCGTCCGTCGTCTGTCGTCTGTTGTCTGTCGTCTGTAAACTTTTCACATTTCAAGCTTCTTCTCCGAAACCACTTGGCCGATTGGAACCAAACTTAGCAGGAATGTTCCTTGGATGGTCCTCTACAAAGTTACTGTTTTTCGTTCCAGTCGGATATTCAATATGGCTGCCAGGGCCAATAATATGCTCTGATTGGCTGAAATTTCAAAGATCTTCTTCTCTGAAACTAATGAATTGACTGAACCCAAACTGTAAATGAATGATCATTGGAATGTCCTTTACCAAGTTTCTGTTTTTTATGCCGATCGGAAATCCAAGATGGCCGCCATCGCAGGACATAGATTAACATTGGACTCTATGGGAAAATGTTCAAATGCCTTCTTTTCAGAAACTACAAATATGATTAAAGCCAAACTGTACATGAATGTTCATTGGAAGGTCTTCTACAATCTCAAGGTTTTTTGTTCCGGTATGAAATTCAAAATGGCGGCTACGGCAGGACTTAGTTTAACATTGGATCCTATGGGAAAAATGTTTCAAAATGCTTCTTCTCTGAAACCACTTGGACAGTTGAAACCAAACTGCCCAGGAATGATCATTGGAAGGTCCTCTACAAAGTTTCTGTTTTTTATGCCGATCGGAAATCCAAGATGGCCGCCATCGCAGGACATAGATTAACATTGGACCCTATGGGAAAATGTTCAAATGCCTTCTTCTCAGAAACTACAAATATGATTAAAGCCAAACTGTACATGAATGTTCATTAGATGGTTCTCTACAAACTTTACGTTTTTTGTTCCGGTATGAAATTCAAAATGGCGGCTACGGCAGGACTTAGTTTAACATTGGACCCTATGGGAAAAATGTTTCAAAATGCTTCTTCTCTGAAACCACTTGGACAGTTGAAACCAAACTGCCCAGGAATGATCATTGGAAGGTCCTCTACAAAGTTTCTGTTTTTTATGCCGATCGGAAATCCAAGATGGCCGCCACCGCAGGACATAGATTAACATTGGACCCTATGGGAAAATATTCAAATGCCTTCTTCTCAGAAACTACAAATATGATTAAAGCCAAACTGTACATGAATGTTCATTAGATGGTTCTCTACAAACTTTACGTTTTTTGTTCCGGTATGAAATTCAAAATGGCGGCTACGGCAGGACTTAGTTTAACATTGGACCCTATGGGAAAAATGTTTCAAAACGCTTCTTCTCTGAAACCACTAGGACAGTTGAAACCAAACTGCCCAGTAATGATCATTGGAAGGTCCTCTACAAAGTTTCTGTTTTTTTATGTCGATCGGAAATCCAAGATGGCCGCCACCGCAATACATAGATTAACATTGGACCCTATGGGAAAATGTTCAAATGACTTCTTCTCAGAAACTACAAATATTATTAAAGCCAAACTGTACATGAATGTTCATTGGATGGTCCTCTACAAACTTTACGTTTTTTGTTCCGATATGATATTCAAAATGGCAGCTACGGCAGGACTTAGTTTAACATTGGACCCTATGGGGAAAATGTTTCAAAACGCTTCTTCTCTGAAACCACTAGGACAGTTGAAACCAAACTGCCCAGGAATGATCATTGGAAGGTTCTCTACAAATTTTATGTTTTTTATGCTGATCGGAAATCCAAGATGGCCGCCACCGTAATACATAGATTAACATTGGACCCTATGGGAAAATGTTCAAATGCCTTCTTCTCAGAAACTACAAATATTATTAAAGCCAAACTGTACATGAATGTTCATTGGATGGTCCTCTACAAACTTTACGTTTTTTGTTCCGATATGAAATTCAAAATGGCGGCTACGGCAGGACATAGTTTAACATTGGACCCTATGGGGAAAATGTTTCAAAACGCTTCTTCTCTGAAACCACTTGGACAATTGAAACCAAACTGTCCAGGAATGATCATTGGAAGGTCCTCTACAAAGTTTATGTTTTTTATGCCGACCGGAAATCCAAGATGGCCGCCACCGCAATACATAGATTAACATTGGACCCTATGGGAAAATGTTCAAATGCCTTCTTCTCAGAAACTACAAATATGATTAAAGCCAAACTGTACATGAATGTTCATTGGATGGTCCTCTACAAACATAACGTTTTTTGTTCCGATATGAAATTCAAAATGGCGGCTACGGCAGGACTTAGTTTAACATTGGACCCTATGGGAAAAATGTTTCAAAACGCTTCTTCTCTGAAACCACTTGGACAGTTGAAACCAAACTGCCCAGGAATGATCATTGGAAGGTCCTCTACAAAGTTTCTGTTTTTTATGCCGATCGGAAATCCAAGATGGCTGCCACCACAGGTCATAGTATTAACACATGGGAAAATACAGAAATATATTCTTCTCTGAAGCTATTGCACTGATTGAACCTAAATTGTGCATCAATCATTGGAAGGTCCTTTACAAACTTTGTGTTTTTTATGTTGATCGTAATTCCAAGATGACTACCACTGCAGGACATAGTTTTTACATAGGACCAATTGGTTTTTTTTATAACCAGGTGATAGGACCAATTGGTTTTTTTTATAACTAGGTGATAGGACCAATTGGTTTTTTTTATAACCAGGTGAACGCTACAGGCTCTTGAGAGCCTCTGGTATTTTATTCTGGTTCCCATGTCACATGCATATGTTACCTGTTGAGTTTTGGGTACCTAGTTGTAAATCCAGTTCACTTCCTATTGACATCTAAAATATCCAAAGGGGCAATCAATGGATAATTATATAATTTTATTATTTATTTCAAAATATAAAGATCGATGGATTAAAGGATAAACACAATATTAATGCAGTGTATAAATATAAAGTTTATGTGTATTCGGTGCAAAACTGGGGAAAGGTTCGATGAACTGTGCCTTCATCCTAGTTCTTAATAAAAGTGTCATGCACATAAACTTTATATTTTAAGACACTGCATTAATATTGTCTATATACAGGTCTATGACCTACATGTACAACATGTACATGGACATGTACAAATGTATGTAAATTAATTGAAGACAAAAGCTTTTGGTAAAATTACATGATAGACTGATGAGACATCAGTACTCATATCGCTTGTAAAAATGCAGAAACTTTCAATATGTGAGGGTTAGGGTTATGGTGTTTAACAATATCTCAGTTATATAGTGGTGGTCAGTTTTATTGGTGGAGGAAACCGGAGTACCTGGAGAAAACCACTATCCCGCTGCAAGTCACTGACAAACTTTATTACATAATATTGTATCGAGTACACCTCACCTGAGCAAGATTTGAACTCACAACGTTAGTGGTGATAGGCACTGATTGCATAGGTTGTAATACTAATAAATCCAACTACTATACGAACATGACCTCTACAGTCCCCATACTGCTTTTAAAAGCACAAAAACTTTCAATATTTCATTTGAATCTCTGATATCAACATCAGTGTTGAAATATAATTGCATCAGCCATTACATACAAAATACATATTTGTGAATTCCATCAAATTCATGTTTTTTTTTATTTGCAAAAGAACATTTAGTTTGTACAGAGACATAATGCATATGTTCTCTTTGAGGTTGCCTAGTAACAATAAGACATTCTATAATTGTCAATTAAAAATTTGTCAGAATAATAATTAATATCATTTCTTGTGGCCATTAAGACTTGACAGGAATATTACATACTTACTAATATATTATTATCTTACATAAGACATTAATATATTATTATCTTACATAAGACATTAATATATTATTATCTTACATAAGACATTAATATATTATTATCTTACATAAGACAACACTTGTCTACATTTCTAATCCTATTGTTAATTGTATTCTCAAGTTCTTATATAATAAAAACTATTGCAAGAAAAGTACCAGTATTTGCGTGGATCATAATTATGAATTAGAATAAAAACGTAGATTTCTAATTACGTGTGCATGATACTTTTCTGGAATAACCTTCATCAGGTATGCTCAAAGTCAAAAAATTGGAACTCCAAATAATTTAGAAATCTTTAGGAGCAAGAAAACCAAAGGGCCTAAACAAGATAGACAAATCGGCTAAGGTCACCTATCCCTAAGGGAAGAAAACTATTTAGAAAATCTTATGACGTCAAGAAAAAAAACCAGTATTTCCCTGGATGATAATGATAGGGTTAGGATTATGGTGTTTAACGCCACTTTCAGAAATATTTCATTTATATCATGGCGGTCAGTTTTATTGGTGGAGGAAACCTCAGTACCCGGAGAAAACCACAGACCTGCCGCAAGTCGCTGACAAACTTTTATCATATAATGTTATATCGAGTACACCTCGACATGAGTGATATAACTGAAATATTATGAAAGTGGCATAGAACACCATAACCCTAACCCTAGGAAGAGAAAATATTATGACATCTAATTTCCTGTAGATATTGGGGGTAGCGGGGATATCTCAATTCATACATCCCAAACATTGACCCAAACTTTATATGAATAATCATTTGTTGGTTCATTGTACGTACAAAATAAAAAAAATTGAGGTTGGAAATCTAACCAAAGGATGTCTTCTCTGAAACCACTGAGCCATTGAATGCAGACTTGGTTGGAATGTTCATTTGATGGTGCTGTATCGTTTGTCCAAGATAGCTTCTGACATCCAAAGGACTTTGCTTAACATTGGAATATATGAATAAAAAGCCTTTTTCTTAGAAATTGCAAGTTTGCTTGAATAACAGGGTGAGCCTATAGTTACAATGTAGAAGCAATGATTTATTTTTGTTCTCAACTGAAGTGTCGGAAGTAGCTAAAAAAAAAAAGTAAGTCACGAAGTCATGTAATATAGATAAGTATCTCATTTTCTGATGTCATGTAGAGGGTGTTAATTTACCAGTGTGAGACATAAAAAATTAGTGTTATTTATGCTGCCGATGAAAAATGAGATGTGATTTTTTTTTTATTACTACCACTTTAGTCTCCCTTCTTACATGTATAGGGCCACACCCACTAAATTAAAGGCCACACCCACTGTAGTCTCCCTTCTTACATGTATAGGGCCACACCCACCAATTTAAAGGCCACCACTTTAGTCTCCCTTCTTACATGTATAGGGCCACACCCACCAATTTAAAGGCCACCACTTTAGTCTCCCTTCTTACATGTATAGGGCCACACCCACTAAATTAAAGGCCACCACTTTAGTCTCCCTTCTTACATGTATAGGGCCACACCCACTAAATTAAAGGCCACCACTGTAGTCTCCCTTCTTACATGTATAGGGCCACACCCACTAAATTAAAGGCCACCACTTTAGTCTCCCTTCTTACATGTATAGGGCCACACCCACCAATTTAAAGGCCACCACTTTAGTCTCCCTTCTTACATGTATAGGGCCACACCCACCAATTTAAAGGCCACCACTTTAGTCTCCCTTCTTACATGTATAGGGCCACACCCACTAAATTAAAGGCCACCACTTTAGTCTCCCTTCTTACATGTATAGGGCCACACCCACTAAATTAAAGGTCACCACTTTAGTCTCCCTTCTTACATGTATAGGGCCACACCCACCAATTTAAAGGCCACCACTTTAGTCTCCCTTCTTACATGTATAGGGCCACACCCACTAAATTAAAGGCCACCACTTTAGTCTCCCTTCTTACATGTATAGGGCCACACCCACTAAATTAAAGGCCACCACTTTAGTCTCCCTTCTTACATGTATAGGGCCACACCCACTAAATTAAAGGTCACCACTTTAGTCTCCCTTCTTACATGTATAGGGCCACACCCACCAATTTAAAGGCCACCACTTTAGTCTCCCTTCTTACATGTATAGGGCCACACCCACCAATTTAAAGGCCACCACTTTAGTCTCCCTTCTTACATGTATAGGGCCACACCCACTAAATTAAAGGTCACCACTTTAGTCTCCCTTCTTACATGTATAGGGCCACACCCACCAATTTAAAGGCCACCACTTTAGTCTCCCTTCTTACATGTATAGGGCCACACCCACCAATTTAAAGGCCACCACTTTAGTCTCCCTTCTTACATGTATAGGGCCACACCCACCAATTTAAAGGCCACCACTTTAGTCTCCCTTCTTACATGTATAGGGCCACACCCACTAAATTAAAGGCCACCACTGTAGTCTCCCTTCTTACATGTATAGGGCCACACCCACTAAATTAAAGGCCACCACTTTAGTCTTCCTTCTTACATGTATAGGGCCACACCCACTAAATTAAAGGTCACCACTTTAGTCTCCCTTCTTACATGTATAGGGCCAAACCCACCAAATTAAAGGTCACCACTTTAGTCTCCCTTCTTACATGTATAGGGCCACACCCACTAAATTAAAGGTCACCACTTTAGTCTCCCTTCTTACATGTATAGGGCCAAACCCACCAAATTAAAGGTCACCACTTTAGTCTCCCTTCTTACATGTATAGGGCCACACCCACTAAATTAAAGGTCACCACTTTAGTCTCCCTTCTTACATGTATAGGGCCACACCCACTAAATTAAAGGTCACCACTTTAGTCTCCCTTCTTACATGTATAGGGCCAAACCCACCAAATTAAAGGTCACCACTTTAGTCTCCTTTCTTACATGTATAGGGCCACACCCACTAAATTAAAGGCCACCACTGTAGTCTCCCTTCTTACATGTATAGGGCCACACCCACTAAATTAAAGGCCACCACTTTAGTCTTCCTTCTTACATGTATAGGGCCACACCCACTAAATTAAAGGTCACCACTTTAGTCTCCCTTCTTACATGTATAGGGCCACACCCACTAAATTAAAGGTCACCACTTTAGTCTCCCTTCTTACATGTATAGGGCCACACCCACTAAATTAAAGGTCACCACTTTAGTCTCCCTTCTTACATGTATAGGGCCACACCCACTAAATTAAAGGCCACCACTTTAGTCTCCCTTCTTACATGTATAGGGCCACACCCACTAAATTAAAGGTCACCACTTTAGTCTCCCTTCTTACATGTATAGGGCCAAACCCACCAAATTAAAGGTCACCACTTTAGTCTCCCTTCTTACATGTATAGGGCCACACCCACTAAATTAAAGGCCACCACTTTAGTCTCCCTTCTTACATGTATAAGGCCACACCCACTAAATTAAAGGCCACCACTTTAGTCTTCCTTCTTACATATATAGGGCCACACCCACTAAATTAAAGGCCACCACTTTAGTCTCCCTTCTTACATGTATAGGGCCACACCCACTAAATTAAAGGCCACCACTGTAGTCTCCCTTCTTACATGTATAGGGCCACACCCACTAAATTAAAGGCCGCCACTTTAGTCTCCCTTCTTACATGTATAGGGCCACACCCACTAAATTAAAGGCCACCACTGTAGTCTCCCTTCTTACATGTATAGGGCCACACCCACTAAATTAAAGGCCACCACTTTAGTCTCCCTTCTTACATGTATAGGGCCACACCCACTAAATTAAAGGTCACCACTTTAGTCTCCCTTCTTACATGTATAGGGCCACACCCACTAAATTAAAGGCCACCACTTTAGTCTCCCTTCTTACATGTATAGGGCCACACCCACTAAATTAAAGGCCACCACTCTAGTCTCCCTTCTTACATGTATAGGGCCACACCCACTAAATTAAAGGCCACCACTGTAGTCTCCCTTCTTACATGTATAGGGCCACACCCACCAATTTAAAGGCCACCACTTTAGTCTCCCTTCTTACATGTATAGGGCCACACCCACTAAATTAAAGGCCACCACTTTAGTCTCCCTTCTTACATGTATAGGGCCACACCCACTAAATTAAAGGCCACCACTTTAGTCTCCCTTCTTACATGTATAGGGCCACACCCACCAAATTAAAGGCCACCACTGTAGTCTCCCTTCTTACATGTATAGGGCCACACCCACTAAATTAAAGGCCACCACTGTAGTCTCCCTTCTTACATGTATAGGGCCACACCCACTAAATTAAAGGTCACCACTTTAGTCTCCCTTCTTACATGTATAGGGCCACACCCACTAAATTAAAGGCCACCACTTTAGTCTCCCTTCTTACATGTATAAGGCCACACCCACCAAATTAAAGGCCACCACTTTAGTCTCCCTTCTTACATGTATAGGGCCACACCCACTAAATTAAAGGTCACCACTTTAGTCTCCCTTCTTACATGTATAGGGCCACACCCACTAAATTAAAGGCCACCACTTTAGTCTCCCTTCTTACATGTATAGGGCCACACCCACTAAATTAAAGGCCACCACTTTAGTCTCCCTTCTTACATGTATAGGGCCACACCCACTAAATTAAAGGCCACCACTGTAGTCTCCCTTCTTACATGTATAGGGTCACACCCACCAATTTAAAGGCCACCACTTTAGTCTCCCTTCTTACATGTATAGGGTCACACCCACTAAATTAAAGGCCACCACTTTAGTCTCCCTTCTTACATGTATAGGGCCAAACCCACTAAATTAAAGGCCACCACTTTAGTCTCACTTCTTACATGTATAGGGCCACACCCACTAAATTAAAGGCCACCACTTTAGTCTCCCTTCTTACATGTATAGGGCCACACCCACCAAATTAAAGGCCACCACTTTAGTCTCCCTTCTTACATGTATAGGGCCACACCCACTAAATTAAAGGCCACCACTTTAGTCTCCCTTCTTACATGTATAGGGCCACACCCACTAAATTAAAGGTCACCACTTTAGTCTCCCTTCTTACATGTATAGGGCCACACCCACTAAATTAAAGGCCACCACTTTAGTCTCCCTTCTTACATGTATAGGGCCACACCCACTAAATTAAAGGTCACCACTTTAGTCTTCCTTCTTACATGTATAGGGCCACACCCACCAATTTAAAGGCCACCACTTTAGTCTCCCTTCTTACATGTATAGGGCCACACCCACTAAATTAAAGGTCACCACTTTAGTCTCCCTTCTTACATGTATAGGGCCACACCCACTAAATTAAAGGTCACCACTTTAGTCTCCCTTCTTACATGTATAGGGCCACACCCACCAAATTAAAGGTCACCACTATAGTCTCCCTTCTTACATGTATAGGGCCACACCCACCAAATTAAAGGCCACCACTTTAGTCTTCCTTCTTACATGTATAGGGCCACACCCACTAAATTAAAGGCCACCACTTTAGTCTCCCTTCTTACATGTATAGGGCCACACCCACCAAATTAAAGGCCACCGCTGTAGTCTCCCTTCTTACATGTATAGGGCCACACCCACTAAATTAAAGGCCACCATTGTAGTCTCCCTTCTTACATGTATAGGGTCACACCCACTAAATTAAAGGCCACCACTTTAGTCTCCCTTCTTACATGTATAGGGTCACACCCACTAAATTAAAGGTCACCACTTTAGTCTCCCTTCTTACATGTATAGGGCCACACCCACTAAATTAAAGGTCACCACTTTAGTCTCCCTTCTTACATGTATAGGGCCACACCCACTAAATTAAAGGCCACCACTGTAGTCTCCCTTCTTACATGTATAGGGTCACACCCACTAAATTAAAGGCCGCCACTTTAGTCTCCCTTCTTACATGTATAGGGTCACACCCACTAAATTAAAGGTCACCACTTTAGTCTCCCTTCTTACATGTATAGGGCCACACCCACTAAATTAAAGGCCACCACTATAGTCTCCCTTCTTACATGTATAGGGTCACACCCACTAAATTAAAGGCCACCACTTTAGTCTCCCTTCTTACATGTATAGGGCCACACCCACTAAATTAAAGGTCACCACTATAGTCTCCCTTCTTACATGTATAGGGCCACACTCACCAAATTAAAGGTCACCACTATAGTCTCCCTTCTTACATGTATAGGGCCACACCCACCAAATTAAAGGCCACCACTTTAGTCTCCCTTCTTACATGTATAGGGCCAAACCCACCAAATTAAAGGCCACCACTTTAGTCTCCCTTCTTACATGTATAGGGCCACACCCACTAAATTAAAGGCCACCACTTTAGTCTTCCTTCTTACATGTATAGGGCCACACCCACCAAATTAAAGGCCACCACTTTAGTCTCCCTTCTTACATGTATAGGGCCACACCCACCAAATTAAAGGTCACCACTTTTATTAGACCAGATTTCAGATGCATCTAGATAGTAAAATCATACTTAGTTGTCCCATTCAAGAGAGGCCACCTCTCACATGATGTAACCTTATCACTGCAGAAGTGGCTGCTTTATTCAAGGGCACTCTTGCAATTTCTAAATCTTGGTTGTTATTATAGCAAGAAGCTAAATATTGATAAAAAAGGCCTCCATAATGATTACATTTTTTAGTACAAAATGTAATCGTCCAATCAGAACCCTGCATATATTGGACAGAGTGTTCTGATTGGTCGGTTTTCGAGTACCAGTACAAAAATCTTACAAGAAAGTTTCATGACCTTATGAGGTTATGTTTGTTGCAATTAACTGGGTAGACCATACAATGTACATGTATGTAGTTAATTAAATAGCCAGTATTTACTGGGTACAATGTACATGTATGTAGTTACAATAGAATAGTAAAATTACTTCCTTCATAGACAAAAATATTAATATTAAAGTCTTGGACAATATTGTTCAGCCCCTCCTACCATTTGGTGTCCATCATCTGTCTGTTAATTTTCATATTATATATCTCTTCAGAGACAATGAGGCCAAATATTTAGCTAAATATTTTTAATAATGGTCTGGATGGTTAAAGAAATTCCTGTCTTAATTGCAATCTTAAAAAACATTTAATATAAAAACCACCACAAGCATAATAGTTTCTAATTCTGATGGGATGATATATGGACAAATCTTTTCCTCTGAAACCTCTGAAACCATTTAGACATTTGAACCCTAACTTTATCTCATCTTAATAAAAATCCTAACTTTGGCTCAATCGAACAACCATTATGTGCAGTGCAGTATGATATCTGCCACATCGAATAATTTGACATGAAATATGACAAAATATTTTCCATAGAAACCACTGTGCCATTTATTTAAATTTAAATTAACACTTCAAAATCAAATATCCAATATATGTATCAGCATGATGCCATCACGGGTCATAAATTGACGTACAAAATGTAATAGTATTTTGGGATTTCTTTTAAGGTAGAGTTAAGATAAAAGATAGCTTTATTACAGATTAGCTTGGATGAAATGTTGTTGCAAACAACATATACATGTATATATAAATAGTACTTGTAACATAAATATTATTGATCTAGAAATTGCAGAGAACAGAAACATAATAGTACAATTATTAAACAACATTACTGGATATTGTATTGCAGAAAGTACATTGCAGTGATTCAGCAAGGTACCGATCTCCAATTGCCAACCAATTTCTCAAATGGTCCTGAAGTACTTTATAAAAATTAGTTTGATTATTATAGAATGTCTGGAAAAAATTTTGACATAACTGGCAATTGCCTTGAAGATTTCAAAGTCTAGCTGAAACACTGTATTCTACATGGAAGAAATTTCGAACTTGCATGACTACCTTGGTAACATAATGGTTGGCATGCCCACTTTCAAGTGAGAAAATTTTTTGATTTGATCTGCAATCTAGTCAAACTTAAGACAATAAAAATACTATTTTGCTTTTTCTGTACTAAAGCACTCTGCCTTAATGAGTTAGAGCAAAAGCTGGTTGGATTGGAGTCAGGATGTTGTGTCTGACAGAGTGAAATATCTACCTGCAGACTGTTGTTTCAGTGAGCTAGCACTATAAGACTTTAATTCAAGTGTTGATCTTTTGCATAACAAACATCGTCATTATTGGATCAAAAGGTAGTTTATTTTGGTCATGATATACCTGAAAATTGCTGACTTAATTAGTGTTAAAGAAAAATTGCTTGCTTACTCACTCCAACTTTAACACAGATTAACTGCAATACATTAGTCCCCCTCTTATAAGGCCCCTCTCATCAAAGACCACCCCCCTTATCAGGCCAGATTTTAGATGCACTGAGGTAATAGAATAAATACTAGTTAATTGTCCTCTTCCAGAGAGGCTACCCTCCTGTAATCCTAATAAGACGAGAGGTCGTGGTGGTCATGATAGTTGGATTTAGTGTACAACTACCTGTGCAATCAGTGCCTATCACCACTAAAGTTGTGAGTTCGAACCCTGTTCATGGAGAGGTGTACTCAATACAACATTATGTGATAAAGTTTCTCAGTGACTTGAAACAGATCTGCGGTTTTCTCCAGGTACTCCAGTTTCCTCCACCAATAAAACTGACCACCACAATATAGCTGATATATTGTTGAAAGTGGCATTAAACACCATAACCGTAACCTTCTCTCTCTCAGCATGTGCAAATGTTAACTATGTTTAACCAATACTAGTATTTCAAGTACAGTAAATAAGTTCTGTTTTCTATACCACTGTAACAGTTATGATTAATCCTGTCATAACAAGATTCATTTCCACGTTACTTTACCATTTCATATTCTAAACAAGAACAACAACATTCTGCGGTAATCTGGATTGTTGAAGTGATTGTTAATTTTCCACGTGATTAGAAGTAAGAAATCTTAGTCTTGCACTCATTATCTCATTCTCCGGCAAAAACCAGTGGAAATTTTTTTCTAAGTCAACCAGGACAAAGAATATCAATACATTTTGCTCCCAAATTATTTTTCATCATGTCTGCCAACTGTTTTTGTATTGCACTAATCATAATGGTACACAACTTCCATCTGTGGTACCGGTACAAAACACACCTTATTTTTTTAGCTGCTACAAGATTATACCTTATTCTTTTTTAGCAGCTACAAGCTTATATGACTTTTGATAGGATTAGTTAATGCTAGTGTTATATGACAACTAACCAGACAATGTATTTTAAAAGAAATATGAAAAAAAAATCTATCAAAACTGGGCTGAAAATAGAAATTAAAAATTTTGGGTTTTTGTCGAATTATGACCCCCTTATATTGTACATTGTACCTTGATAATTGTAAGATATAAGCAATTTGGATAGGACACAATTTACAGCAATTATTTAGTGGCTGCTCCTTACAATTTACAGCATATTACAGTTATATACAATCTCTATTTGCAATCCCATCTTGGTCTATCGTTACTTAGTGCAGTCAGTAGCTTTGTGAGAAACAAAATTCTTTATTGTTTTTTCTTTAAAAATAGCAAAAATCTACAGAGTGCATATGAAAGTACTATAACCTGAAATACACACAAAAAAACAACAACAACAAATTATTTATTTTTGCCGAAATTGAGGCACTCATAATGAGCAGAGAAATCACATAATAATTATGATATACAAATAATTGAATTGATTACTTTAACATTAACAGACATTTACAAACAACCAAGAAAGACAAAGAAAAAAAATGTTTGAAATATAAACTTGATTGAGACTTAATTAAGGAGGCCTCTATGGATGTGATAGACAGCGGTTGGCTTTACTTCTTTCAAGTTCTACTAATGCTGTTGTGTCTACGACCTTTGAAGTTGTGAGTAAATAGACACATGACCATCAAAGGTATTCTTGATACCATCTTACATGTATGTGATAAAATTTAACAGTACTGGGGTAACCTATGGAAGAATGATAATTTGTTCTGGGTCTTTCTGTTAGCCACCATGATGTATTAGAAATGTTGATGATAATATATATATAACCACCTACAATACGAATCAAAACTTGTGCAGGTGTACATTTTTGTATAAATATCAGTTTAGATTTGGATCCATCCCTGGCTACTGAACCAAATATATACAGGTGTATCAGGTGTTGGGCCAAGAAAAAAATACTATGTTTCTGCTAACGGTCTTGAAAAAAATATGATGGGTAGCTATAGGTAGGCAGAACTTTTAAATTTAAAAAAAAAGTTTTACATAGGTTATACAGCTAGGAAAAGGAGCCAATTTAACAATTCTTATCTACAAATGTCAATAAAAAAATTAGGGTATATACTAAGTACTAAATATTAGGATCAGGACTGTCAGTGGGAACACACTTACACAGGTATTTTTTAAGAATTATAGGATAAGGATGAAAAATAAGACCAAACACTTCTCTATTAAATCTTCTTCTTTTGTTTAACCACCATTCATAATCATGGAGTATAGATTTTAGAAGTGACCTTGACCTACAAGTATTGGGTCAGTGGTCATGGTCGAGGTCAATTTATGCTGCAGTGTGATATAATATCAATATATATGTATTTACTTTTCAATAGTTTTGTTTGCATTTCATTTATGCAGTACATAAATATTTACAAATATTTGAAGTTGTCCAATGAATATTAATTACAATCAGAATCAAAGGGAATCATACTCATATTCATAAATAACTGAAGTTAGCTTGATTCATACTATTAGGTGTACTTGATACAGCTTTATGTGATGAAGCTACGGCTGTGTCATTTCAGTGTTTTTCTCCTGGTACCTGATCTTGTTTCCTCTTGGTACTTCGCTCTGGTTTCTTCCTGGAAATCGATCTGCTTTCCTCCGCCAACTAAACTGACCAGAACAATGATACTGAAATATTGTTGAAAATGAAGTTAGGTTCAAGTAAAATTAACCCTAATCCTAAGCCAAATCATAAATAACAAAGAATAAAAACTGTTATCATTGGTTACTGAAAATTGACTCTTTCAATTATGCCAATTAAATCGACTGTTCTCCAATGGAGCTACATATAAATGTCTAAATCACAAATCATAAGAAAATAATGGCCCATAGTATAAAGACACCTGCTTCCTTCAATTAATGCTAAGGAATATATACATGTTACAATGTTACAATGTTGAAGTCATGGGTTTTAAGCTTCCATATGGTTTAAATTGTTTACATCTTTGTATAATAAATTTGTTTACGACATATTTATCCCATGATTAAAAAAGATGCGGATTAATTATTGCAAATTAATTAATTCCGACAGAAATGAGAATTTTTTTTTCTCTCAAGAGTTTTCTCATCATTAAGAAAATGAAGGTTTTTCGAAAGGCAGCTACAATCAATATCTGTGCAGTGTATAGCCATCTTAGATTCTCTGGGCAGATAGATCTTCTTGGTATTGATCTAAGTTTAAATATCAGCGTATGATAATGAGGCTGTCTACTGTTAGTACCATTCTGCCTCTTTAATTATCACCCTAATATTTCATTATCAGATGTGTGTCTTGTATAGGCTGATAATATCAATTGATGTTGGAATTTAACACCAAGCAATTCCGGTAATGTACCTTTTTTTCTCTCTGTGTTTGTTTACATTTTTCCTCTGTGTCATTGATCATGTTTATATGTGATCAGAATGCTTCGTTTAAAGAAAAATGAATTACTGTAGTATCATATGCAGTTTCTTGTGTGTATTGCATTTAAAAAATAACTATTTTTTCATTGATTTATTTGTACTGAAATCAGCTGATGCTGATGTCTTGTTTACCAAATTGCAATTTATATAAAATTTATTGAAGCCAATTCTTGTGGATAAAAAAAGATTCTTGTTAACAAGATTTAGATGGGGTAACCTGTTTTTTATGGCTCTGTTTATAAACAAATGTCAGAAATGAAAGGCAGTGATTATAGTCTTATCAGCTGTTTATTGCCTGTGTATATTATGGACTTCTAACAGCTACTGATTTTTTTACATTTACCAGTTTTAATTAATATTTTAATTTTGTTATCTAACTTATTGAATGAAGAACTCTCGGTGGTTTCCTCCACCAATAAAACTGACCTCCACGATATAACTGAAATATTGTTGAAATTGGTGATAAACACAATTACTCTAACAAAGAACTAATTATAAGTGGCCTGTGCAAGGCAAAATATTCTGATTGTGCATTATGTAACAATTTTAAGTTTTACCCATAAGGCCAAAATATTCTGTGATTCTTGAAAAAATAGGGTGGGTAGGTAGTTAATATTTAATTTTTAATTTTTATGTAGGTTATATAAGACAAGGATCCTAAATGTATCAATTCTTGTCAAAAAAATGGCATTTAAAACTTCAGGGTCAACTTTAAAAATTAGGGCTGGTAGGGTTAGCGGAAACATGTTTGTATTTGGTTCGACTTTATCCCCCAGTTGTTTATAGGAGAGTTTCTGCCTTATTGTTTTGTTTATTTGCGTATATAGGGGTGTCCAACATGTCTTGACTATATGAGTAACATGGCGGCTGTTTATAAGGGGCAGGAACTGCTAACCTTTCTTGAGCATCTGGGTTCACCCAGGGTTTTTGGTGGGGTCCGTGTTGCTCAACTTTTTATTTTTTTGTGGTTTTTGTGTTTTTTCTTTTGTTTGTTTTCATCTTGTGTCTTGTGTTCCCAATGTTGCCAATGTCTCTTGATTGTCCATTCTTTATTACCCCTTCAGTTAATTTAGTCCTAAGAAATACCATATCAAATTCTTTAATTAATTAACAAACCATCAAAATAACTTGAAAAAACAATTTTTTATAATGTCTGTCTTCCCTGCAAAGTACTTTTTTTTGCAAGCTACATTGTTAACAAAATAATTGTCATATATTTGATGATTTTCAGTAGACATTACTGTCAAAAGACATGGAATCACGTCTCATTAGTGTAATGGAATTCTGTTTACACCTTTACAGGTAGATTTATATATATTTTACCTGGTCTGACAGCATCAATTAATTAAAAATGATTTACTTCTTATTTCGTTGACAGGTAAAATTTGTTAATTTATTACTTCAGGTAAGATTGTATTGAGATTTCTTAGTTGTACATGATTTATTTTCGTCACCAGAGTTGACACAGAATTTCTTTTCTCAAAATTTACAAATCTATTGAGTAAAAGGGGGCTGTGAATAATCAAGCGTTATAATATTTTTTGGCCAGATTGGAGACAAAATATTTTTTAACTGACTAGTCCATGTAGCAATCCTCTTCGATAGTCAACGGGTAATTGCGATATGTTCCTTATTAACATTTTAATTTGCAAGGAAATCCTTTTCTTTTTAAAACTAAAAGCAGTGATTTGATTGGCTGTAAAAAAATTGGGTTGAAGCTATTCAGAATGTTTTAATATGAGGATTTCTCTGTCTGTTAGCCCATTGGTGTTTAGTTGAGAGTTTAGGAGGATAATCAGCCATGGGTTATTGACCATATATTACAAGTAGTTAAATATTCTATGGTTTTGCTGGAAATATATTTAGTTTTGGCAAGTTTGTACTGGATACACTGATTTGGCATATTTTCACAAAAAATCACTGGAGCAATTTAAAAAACGAACTAAGTCACTGGTAGGAGATCTGATGAAGCCTCAATACGTGTCACATGCGAGTAACCCTATGTACCATCAAATGAATATGGCAATTGTGAGACTATGAAAGTGGTACTAACCTGCTTCGCATGCTAGGTGCAATCTGATTGACCTTTAAAGGTCATAATCATATTTATCATATCATTGCTTATTCATGGCATAATGTCACTCGCATATTATATGACCCGTAATAGGGTTTCCTCGGATCTCCCACGCAGTAATATAACATCCCAGTAAAGGGGAGCATGTGAAAGATGTGATTATAATTAAATTGACATGAAACTGTGTGACTTATGACATATTCAGTCTTTTCCTTAAATTTGTTCACCTACTTGCCCAAAAGCCAAATATAGAAAAAAAAATCTATTTATTCAAACAAATTCTGTCATAATTTTCACTTGTACGAATCCAGTTCTACTTGTCCCGGGCTTCTGGCAGGTGGGTTAGCACGAAGACTGCATATTTTGGGAAGGGACTGTGATTGAGTCTTATTCTTCACAATAACAGAAATTTTGCTGTTATCTGCAATATTTATTGCTTGTAAACAGTTTCTTGTCAATCATGAAGATAACTAAAATATTACTTGCATGATGTTAAACAACAATCAATCGACCAACCCTATTGAATTATCTCCCCCTTGACATCATATTTCTCTTTATTTGTCTAAATGTTTTGTATTTTCAGATTGCCTCAGATTTACCATCAATCAAACACAAATTTTCATGTTGTAATCTTTAGCAGTTGTCAGTTTTCTTTCCTGCGATGTCGCAGGTGTTGTTCTTTCCGTAGTTGGCGTCGTTGTCTACTATAATTTTTGATTAATTCAGTCTTCTAACGAGTTCAGACATTACATATAGATCATTGATATCTTTGTATGTTGTTTGCATCTCATTTTCACTGTCTAGTGATTAAAGATACTGTGAAGCTATTATTATATGTGGAGTTTCAATTTTCATGAATTTCGTGGTTCACTAAAAGCATGAAATATAACGCCCAACGAAATACAAAATATCTATATTATTATTTTTTTGACAAGTATGAAAACACGAATTTAGGAACCCACGCAGCAATGATGTTTCCTTAATCCATGACAACTGGTTTCCACGAATATAAGTACTTTCACAGTATTTAATATTTATGAAATATTGCCTGTTTTTTTTTGGTTTTTCTTACAACATTCAATTATTAAGATCAATGATATTTGATTGGTTTAATTTAGGTTTATGGTGTTTAACACCACTTTCAACAATAATTTAGGTCTATCGTGGCAGTCAGTTTTATTGGTGGAGGAAACCGAAGTACTCTGAGAAAACCACTGACCTGTTGCAAGTCACTGACAAACTTTTTCACATAATGTTGTATCGACTACACCTCGCCATAAACGGGGTTCAAACTCACAACTTTAGTGGTGATAGACACTGATTGCACAGGTAGTTATAAATCCAACTACCATATGATCACGACCAAGACGGCCCCCAATGATATTTGTTATATTCTGAGTTCTTTATTAAATACATGTAATGGATATTTAAAATAGGGGTTAAAAAAATAGCTGCAAAAAATGGCATCATCTGAAAATTGGATAATAAATGGCAGGTATATATAACTTAAATTTAGGTTAAATACACTAACATCTAACAACATCCCATATAGGGTCACATCAGGGTTCATAATTTCAACCAACCAATGAGCGATGAGCCTACTAAATCTTTAGGTGTCAAAACCGAGTACACACCAAGAGCTGTTGTCCGATTGTTCGATTTAATTTCGAGAATGTCACACATACTCCTTGCAAGGAAAATACACGTTGAAGCAGCTTCTGATGAGCAATATCTTGTTAGGAGTAGCAGAGTTTTTAATTTCTGCCGATGGGTCCTGATTCCAATGCCATGTTTTTACCTACATTTTTGTGGAAGAGTTATTTGTTTGTAAACTTGTTTTCATAATAAATATAGCTGAAATATTGTTAAAAAAAATCAGTCAGTAGTTACAGATGACTTTCATAAGTTTTTGTTATTTTGTTTTCACCTTTTATTTACCAATTTTACAGATTGAATTACAAAACTGTAAAATTAGTTGAGCAATTGGTTAACTGGAAAGGCTAACTGAGCAGTATAATTATTTTTTTTGCATGACTAGTCTGGTATACTGGATAAGCAATAAATATTCATGAAAGTGCAACGTGCTACATGTAGTTGCAGCACAGTAATAGTTTAAATAGTCCTGAAAGAATTTTGCAGCTGTTATTCAGTTATGATAATAGAAGGGTTAGGGGTTATGGTGTTTAACGCCACTTTGAACTATATTTCAGTTATATCGTTGTAGATTCAAACTCACAAATTTAGTGTTGAGAGGCACTGAGTAGTTGCACAGACAGTTGTAAATCTAACTGCCATACTATTATGACCATGACGACCCCCTATGATAATAGACAATTTTTATTTTCATGATGTTAGAAAGTCATACATGTATATACATGTTAGTCTGCAGCAGAATATAGACATAATTATACAACTATCATAAAAATGTGATTAAAAATTCTGTGAATTGATTGGTACATACATGTAATTTTATGAATAATTTTTATGACATTTTATCAATGTACAATGTACATATATATTACCTCTTGAAACTGGAGGATAGTTTGAAAAATATGGCTACATTTATTATATATGAGAGTTGTCAAGTTTTGGAAATTTAAATGAGAGAGATTTTACAAAATTTATGAAGATCAGAGGTAAACTATAAAAGATCAAAGAAATTTTAACTAAATGTGGTGTAAAAGTGTGCAATTCTTAATTCTCATGCAGATTGAGTGAGACTTGGCAGGCCTGATACAGTAGTCCCCCTCTTATAAGACCACTCCCACCAATACCTACCCCTCTTATTAGGCCAGATTTCAGATGCACTGAGATAGTGAAATACTACTGAATTGCCCTCTGAGGTCTCCTTTTTCATTGTAGAAGGGGTGGCCTTATAAGAGGGGGACTACTGTTTATGGAAAATATTTCATGGCCCTACACCTCCATTATATACATCTCCTACCAAAGATATATGTCAAACCATAGGGGACATAGTACAGGGGTGGATCCCGGCACGCGCCCCCCCTAAAATTGGAAAAAATATGATTTTTTGGCGTAAAATCGTGATTTTTCACACGAAATACCCCTAAAATGTTCGCGCCTCCCTCTGCTCGGTGCAATTTTTTTAATTGCCCCCCCCCCCTAACTTGAAATCCTGGATCTGTCCCTGTAGTAGTCCCCCTCTTATAAAGTCACTTCCACTAAAGGTCACCCCTCTTATCATGCTTGTTTAGCTGTACTGAGATAGTACAATACGACTCAATTTTTCCCCTCAAGAGAGATCACCCCTCCAACTGAACATTGCAGAAGGGATGGTCATATTAGAGGGAGTACTTATCTCCCTTTGTTACGAGTTACTTTGTGACTGTTAAAATCAAAGCTCAAAATCAAAATTTTGCTAACTCAAATTATTTTCTGATTTATAATACCTTTACATATTTAATTGATTGTTTCAAAATTCCTCCCAATGAATTGATTGCAAATGTCATCTTTCCATGTTTGGTTTATAACATTATTAATGTCAAGGTTGTTTATCCTGGGAGAATGAAAAATGAAACCACAGGACTGTTGGCATTACAACAGCTTTGTCCCTGAAGGTAATTCACAATTTTAAATTGTCTATAGATTTACTCTTTTTGGGACAAGGTGATTTTCAGAAATAATTTTTTTTTGATTTGTTGTGCTTTGAGAAAGGAATTAGGAAAATGTTTGAAAATGATTACTATATTAGTCCCTTCTTACCTGGCCAAATTCCAGAGTACTGTACTTAATTATCTCCCTTTGTTTAAAGTTACTTTGTGACTATAAATCAAAGCACAGAATTAAAATATTGCTAACTTTTAAGTTTGGTTTTTGGGTTTATGGTGTTTAATGCCACTTTCAACAATATTTCAGTTATATCGTGGTGGTCAGTTTTATTGGTGGATGAAACCTTTGACCTGCCGCAAGTCACTGACAAGCTTTATCACATAATGCTGTATCAAGTGCACCTCGCCTGAACAGGATTCGAACTCACAACGTTTATGGTGATAGGCACTGATTGCATAGGTAATTGTAAATCCAACTACCATACGATCACGACCATGACTTTTGATTTCTTGTAGTTTGGGACAGAATTTGTGAATATAGTTGAAAATTACTATTATAACGTGACTGGATGAAATGTAGAACAGCAATAAAAGTTTTTTTCCTGTCTAAGTGTAAAACAGGATAGTCTGTCATGTTCATTTACATCCATATATCCTTTCTTACTAATATTAAGTAATTTGGGACCAGAAATTGAGTTGAATCATTCAAAATTTTGAACCGACCTAAATTTATATAACAAGATTCACCTAAATATGTAACCTTCATGAAGGGTCTAATTTTCAAATCATCAAAATAATATGCTAGTACATTTTATATTTTAATTATAAAATTGTAAATCTGTGAATTATCTTTTGAAATATTTGAGGTAGAGAATACCAGACTGCCACAAAGTTGTTATTTCACAAGACTTTCACAAATTGAACTGTCATAGCTCTAGGGAAACAAGAATGCAGACAGATCATAGAAATGCATTTTACTGCAAAAAAAAAATGAAAGACATTGATTTTTCAGCTCAGTAGAGGATTCTGCTGATTTAAATGACCTTTTGTTGTATCAGTGTCCCCCAGAGACCTCTCAAAATGGCAGTTGTCTGGTCGTTAAATTGTTTTATTTGACTGTTTAGATCTTTACCAAGACAATGCTATAGTCCTTGTTTACTGACCTTGAAGGAAAATCTTGTTGTTACTTGTATGTTTGTTTGATGACCAAAATAGTATTATTTAAGGACACACATGACTACTCACTTTCCTGTCTTGGTACAGGTACTTCAATGAAAAGTGGCAGGGTTAAACTAATTTTATTGCCCCAAACCCCCCACTCTAAATATTGAAAGGATCCAGTCATGCAAGTGTTTTCAACATGTGAGAAAAATACGGATCCTCATGTGTAACTAGGTGTAACTAGGTGAGCAGCATTGTTGTAAAGTATACTGAGTCCTAATCTTGAACATTATACATAATATATTTAATATTCACAACAAAGTTGTGAGATCGAATCCCGTTATTGGCGAGGTGTACTCGATACAACATTATGTGATGCAGTTTATCAGTGACTTGCAACAGTTCAGAGGTTTTCTCTGGGTACTCCGGTTTCCTCCACCAATAAAACTGACTGCCACTATATAACTGAAATATTGTTGAAAGTGGCGTAAAACAACATAATTCTAACCGTATTTAATCTTCGTGATACAGAAGTTATAATATTTGTTCTATAAAAGAAAGTTAATGGCCTTAACCAATAGAGTTGTTTTGATGTTGGAGTAAAAAATATATATTGCTGTCCAAATGGCCTTAACCAATAGAGTTGTGTTTATGTTGCTTTGTTGGAGTAAAAAATAAAATAGTACCGTCCAATCCTCCCTTATGAAATCATAAAACACACTATTGCACTAATTAGCATTAATGTATTTTTTCAAGCATGCTGAGTGCATTTCCATGTTAAAGCAAACGTCTGCTGCAGTTTTCTAGAACAACAGTAAATTACATCAGTTGTGCTTTGTTGATCAAGTACATGTATATATACATGTTCTCTGATTACTTGTCTTGTTTGCTGTTTTTAAAGTTGGTTGTCATTAACCAGTTCTAGTCCTTGAAGTATTTTTAAGCTCCTCTTTAGAATCGCCTGCAATTATTCATATTCTGACCTAATCAACGACTGTTTGATTTACGAATCAAAATCAGTGGCGATATTCCAATATAAGGTTTTCCCACATCGCTGGTCATTCGCATCAAATCCTTCATTTATTTCATTGATCAGAGAAAAACGTTCTTATCTCGCTATAAGATATATGTCTATTTCTAAATGTCAAAGTTTATTTAGACTTTTGTACTCTTTGTTATAGTATTTATTTAGCTTTTAGCTGAAATGTCAGAGTTGATGTGTTTTCTGAAAATGTGTTTATTTGTGTTTATTTAATTAATTTCAAAGCTTTAATCTTACATTTTATTCTTCTATCTACTTTTGATGGAAACATTGTAGATTGGTATTTTAAGATGTTTTCTGCATTATGAAAAAGATCAAACGTTTGATATACTGATTTTCTTAAAAACAGAGACATTTTATCAAATTCGTTTTTTCTACCGCCATTTTCTTCTCATATGTTAAGAATTGATTTCTTGCCTCAATTTTAGTTGTATAGTCATTTAATTTGTATAATTTGGTCTCACCGAGAGATATTTTCAGTATCAACGGATAGTTGTATACAGTTCTATAATTTGTATTATTATACTTTACTATGGAAACCAAGCAAGAAATAATTAAGATATTTTAAAGTTTTATTCCATGGAACAAGAAATAACTCATTATTCTCGTGGCAAACTGCACGTAGGTCAAATAACTGTGAGGGAATCTGCACGTAGCACCAAATAACTGTTTGAAATTGGCACACTTTTGCACGTTGAACTAATAACTAGTTATTTCCCTCATATTAATTCAGTATAATAATACAGTTATGTCCTTCATGAGAAGTTAATATCCATAATTATTAAATCTCGAAAGGGTTATTTTCTCAATTTAATAATTATGTATATTAACTTCTCATGAAGGCCATAATTGTATATTATCAATAATTTATACATTTTTCTTTTGATCTCGCCAAGAGATATTTTCAGTATCAACGTCAACGAACTTATCATGATACTAAAAAATATCAGTCAGTGTGATGTTAAGCACATTGCAGATCGATGGTTTTCTCTGTGTCCTCCGGTTTCATCCACCAATAAAACTGACTGCCACATATAGCTGAAATATTGTTGAAAGTGGCATTAAACACCATAATCCTAACCCCCCCCCCCCCATTGATGTACTTTCAACATAATTGGTTTAATCTGGTTAGTTCGTTTTCCTCGAGCTCACTTGGCACCAATAAAACTGACCACAATATTATACATTTGTGGCATTAAACATCATAAATCAAATCAAATTAAACCACATTGTGATCTTACCAATAAAAACAATAATATCAGTTGTGTAGGTCTTGACATACATTATCACTACTAATACAGCTTGCCCTATCGGACTCGGCATGATACTGTCATACTAGCAATAATGTCTGTCTTGACCTTCACAACTCATTATTCTATATGTATAAAATGGAAATACACATGTCTTTCTTCGATTTGTTTCATGTTTTTGTTTTGTATCCATAATATACTTTTAATGGTAAAAAAAGAAAAACGTAGTTATCCAAAGGACTGGGAGCTATAAGGGCCAAAATCGGCCCCACCTCAGATGTCGATAAAATTTTCTCCAAAATGTATTCACAATATGTACTTTTCAGAAATAAATACAGTTAGTTAATATGTGTATCTAATTCCTCACAGCGGATCGACAAATTCAGGTAATGAAAAGCAGTGAACGTCATTTTTTTCATTATACAGAACGTACGTATCATTGTATTATAATGCATATCTTTAAAAAAAACAAAAACGAAGCATAATAAAACTCAATAAACAAAGCATAAATTTGACTTAATATGCAATGTGGATTGATTTCCGGAATAAAAACATGTTCCGAAGCTGTATTATGAAATTAAAGTGAACGAATAGTAATGTCGCAACGTCACCCATTTTCGACGGTCTCCTGTTTTCGACGGTTTGTTTCACGTGATAAAATCTCTCATTATTTTGATCGCTTCATTTGTCAGAGGTTATATTATGATGCTGAAATTGCATGAATGATCTCATGAAATCTGATCTGAAAATGTCATCTTTAAATGTAAGAACTACGTACCACATCTATTATTTCACGTTCAAATTGTAGTTTTTCGTAATTAATTTTTTCGTCATCTTAACAAAGCTTTAATCATTTAAAAAATATATCTCATACAGACCAATTTTGGATTCATCGTCTGCTATGACATTGATAATTTACATATTGAGGTCAATAGGGGCGGATCCCGGATTTCAAGTTTGGGGGGGCGCACTTAAAAAAATTGCGCCGAGCGGAGGGAGGTGCGAAAATTTGTTGGGGTATTTCTTGTGAAAAATCACGATTTTACGCCAAAAAAATCATATTTTTTCCAATTGTAGGGTAGGGGCGCGCACCGGGTGCGCCCTCCCCCCTGGATCCGCCCCAAGGGACATCAATTCAGAAACTTATTAACATTGATCGTCGAAAACTGGTCGAAATTTTAGTATTAATCTTAAAGAAGTAATAGATAGATTTATTTGGACAATAGAACTTTGTCATATTTGAAATTTTTTTAAACACTTTTTTAACCGTACTTTATTCTTAACGACAACCAATGCGATGATATATTCCAGTACATTTTTACGGACAACCATCACAAATCTATAGAAAAAAAATGCCAAGGTGCGGGTTGAGAGAAGTCCAATATTTAAAGATCGCTTTTTTTTATAATATGGAAATATTTTGGGAAATGGTGTGAAGCAAAATGTTTAATGTGTAACGATTTTAGCTAGGACCCTGTGACAATTATTTTTTTTTTTATAAACTGATAACAAGCCTTGGAATCAGATATCCCATAGAAAGTGGTTGTCGATAGATAATTGTTTTACAATCAAGTATTTCATATATATTTATGATGAGAAAAAGTTTACAACCATATGATTAATCGTGTAGGTAAAATGTGTGTCGCTGCCATGAGTCTATGTATGATTGTTTTGATTGTCACTAGAAAAAGAAGAGATGGTAGATATTATTTTACTTTGTGACAAACCAACAACAACACTCCTAATAAACTGTTGCTATCAGAATTGTCTGGTGTCCCTTTCACATAAAGTCGGCGTTTTCCTAGAGGAAGCCATTTGTTATTTTATTTATGTCAAATTCGCAGTCATGTTAGGATTCTAATAATAATAGGATATTATACATTATTATACATTATTAATCCAATAAAAAACAATATGGTTGTGATCGTCTTCCGTAATTAGAATCGTCAAAATGAAATACAATCGAATTAATATCAAATGGTGACTTGTTTCAACCTCATTTAAAATATACCTTGACATTCTGTAATACTTGTACTCGTACATCACGTTCACGATCTTTTATTACAACACAATTTTGTACCTTAACGCCTCTCCCTCTTTGTTTGTATGATGCGTTTTTGGAATAGCCTAATAAATAATTTTAGTCTTCAGTGTTGTTGTCATGCACTTTCTCCTCCAGTGTTGTTGTCATGCACTTTCTCCTCCAGTGTACTAGATTGTTAGTTCTGATCTTGCCTGATTTTTTCTCTCTGGTAATGTTGGAATAAAAGTAAATTGTGATTAGCTCAGAGTCTGGATATGTCATAGTCACTGTAGAGAAATAAATGTTTGCCAACAGACCGTTTTTGGGGAATTTAAAAATTATTTTCTATGATGAAATTTTTGTGTCATTGATCAACAATACCAGTACATGAATATGAATTTAATCAAATTTTAACAGAATACAGGTAAAGTCCATATATTACTCTCAACAAACAAGGAAGTGATTTATAGATCACATGATCAAAGGTTATTTATTTCCACGGTCTGATTTAGGTTTTCCTTGACTGATAATTTTTATGATATTAGAGAACTATATTTGTGTCATTAACGTCGAGTATGGTAATTGGATTTACAACTATCTATGCAATCAGTGCCTATCACCAATAAAGTTGTGAGTTCGAACCCTGTTCGTGGCGAGATGTACTTGATACAATATTATTAGTCCGAGATTCCTCTGTCGTTTAACGGCATTGATAAAGTTGCTTGTAGCCGTTCAACGACAGAGCGTGCTATATACGGAAAACAGCGGATTTGCTTCTCCAACTCTGGGTCAGCACATTTCCACGTTTCGTGGCTATCGGATTTTATTTTCTATCATAAACCTTATATAAATCGCTTCACCAATCATTTTTCTATTCATTCATAAACATCTTACCCTCAGAAAGTGGTGTTACACTCCATTACAGCACGATTTTGCCTTAGATCCTATGATTTCGCAATCGTAACTACTCGGCCATTCTCGCTACCCTGCAAATAACCTCGTATGCATTAGGCGTATAAATCGCACTACTTTTCACATGTCAGTTACATGAAAGTTTGATAAAGTTATATTTTAAACAATTTTCTATATTTCAATTAAAGTTTTAATTAGTTTTGCATGATTAGATTTTACTTAGTATGTCTTCCATATTGGATTTTCGTGGACTATATTTTTGTGCGGCTTAACTTAACTTAACTTTCGGCAAACAATTTAAGAAGAATTTCTACTATGAACGTACGAGGTTATTTGCAGGGTAGCGAGAATGGCTGAGTAGTTACGATTGATGATTTCGACATTTGTCTTCCATTTTTCAAACATTTGTCACGTGACTACGAGAAAACTACGATTACCGCAATGTATCATGGGAGATGATTTGCATATAAATAAACAAACAAATATTTTTATTGCCAATCATAGGTGCCTGTTAAGGCAGAACAATTAACATAAAATTTGATACAGTTGATTATATTGATTGGTAATGATTTTAACAGCAAATTTAGTGAATTACAGATAACCATAAGAAAAAAAATGTAGTACCTTGTCCAAAAACAAAAAGGGGGAACGTAACACATGCTCTTTCCGAAGCCCGTTGGTAACACTCTGCCATTGAATCTTTTCTTTCCAACACATTCTGTATTATTTCCTTCTGCTCTGCTTTGATCTGTAGATGGACTGTTTGTCCTGCAGAATACGTTTAAATGTATCGTCTTCCATGTGATTTGAATGTTGTTTACGTATGCAAATAATGCTCCAAATAATTTGGCACGCTGCATTAATTAGCTCCCATCATGCAATGCGTTGCTGTCATCATTCAGTTAGTATCGCGAGATCACGTGTGTAGATTCGAAAATGGAAGTCAAATGGCGGAATAATAGGATCTAAGGCAAAATCGTGCTGTAATGGAGTGTAACACCACTTTCTGAGGGTAAGATGGTTATGAATGAATAGAAAAATGATTGGTGAAGCGATTTATATAAGGTTTATGATAGAAAATAAAATCCGATAGCCACGAAACGTGGAAATGTGCCGATCCTATGGCTGTGAGGCAAATTCGATGGTTTCCGTATATAGCACCCTCTGTCGTTGAACGGCTACAAGCAACTTTATCAATGCCGTTAAACGACAGAGGAATCTCGGACTACAATATTATGTGATAAATTATCAGTAAGAAATTTGCTTACTATGCATTGTACATATACAATTTTTTGTTTTGAAAATTAACCAAATAAATTTTAAATCATGAAAGCTGCTAAGAAAATTTAATTTAATGGATATTATTTGTAGTGATATACATGTATAAATTGGTCAAATATTTTAAGGTAATTATATACACATTTTTAGATTGAATTTTTCTTAGTATAATTGGCAATCAAACAATTACACACAAATGTAGCATAATGAAAGTTAATGAGCACCCCTTTTGTTAAGATCTGTCTAATCAGAACCTCCTTGGAAACAGATTATGAGTTCAGAATATACAGGTTACATTATGATGATCTCTTACATTAGGACTTTGTTTTAAAAGTTTGTTTTGTAAAGGAATCCAGTTTGTTCAAGGTATTAGTTTATTGCAGGTTTCATTGTACATTGTATTTGTATATTTAGGAAACAGTATTAAGCAATCGTACATTACGTATAATTTTTTTTGGGGGGGGGGTGGTGGATGGCTTCAGATCACAAGCCTCAATTATTATCACCGATGTTGGGTTCGAGGCTCTAATACCCAACTCAAGTGTTAAGGCTTCCAGATGTCTATCCACTTTTGAGGGTGTCACCGGCCAGTTTGGTGTAAGAGGGTTCGAATAGGGTATCATGTATAGCGGTTTACGATAAATGTTTGCTAAAAATAGTGGCGAAAATAAACGTTTCTTTCAATTTGAGCCTATAACTGTAGCTCAAAAAGCAAATGTTTTACAAATCACTACAAAAAGTCAAGGTCCAGACCTTTGACCCTAATGGGAGGTGCTGTCGTTGTAGTTTGGTTTTCTCGGGGTACTTTGGTTTCCTCCACCAATAAAGCTGACTGCCACAATATAACTGAAATATTGTTAAACACCATAACCCTTATCCTAACCCCCCTTGACGCTAATGGTAGTGAAAACGGGTGTTTTGACTCTTGATAGTAAAGAGCATTCCCACCCTCTGTGTTACTGTCTAGGCTTTTTACCACAAATAAGTGTGATAAGTCATAATACAGCTTAAAAGTGATGATAAACATAATTAATCCTAAGACATACATGCTCCTCATGTCAAAGCAAATATCAGTGATGTACATGTACTTAACGTTGTCACTTTGAATCTATCAGCACTAACGTTTTGAGTTCAAATCCCGCTCAGTAGAGGTGTACTCGATACAACATTATTAGGATATGATAAAGTTTGTCAGTGACTTGCGACAGATTGGTGGTTTTCTCCGGGTAATCCGGTTTCCTCCACCAATAAAACTGACCACCATGATATAACTGAAATATTGTTGAAAGTGGCAATAAACACCACACCCTAATAGGTGATGTACTTTCAAGATCATTGGTTTTCTTTGGTTAGTCTGTTTTCCTCGAGCTCACTTGGCAACAATAAAACTGACCACAATAATATACATGTGTAACTGAAATGTTATTAAAAGTGACACAAAGCATCCATTATTAAATCCATTAAATAAGATGTATGAATATAACAAAAACAAATTGATCAAATTGTGAATATATTGTTATTTGTAGGAATCAATTTTCATGGATTTCAAGCCATGACTTTAAACAAAACCTCAATGAAATATTATTCTTAGTAAATGATATGGGGAAAACATGTTGAAATCTGCAATTTAAAGATGGCCATTGGGATCCACAAATTTATATAAAATTTTACGGGAATTTTATTTTTATTTTAGATTTTATAAGATTCACAATTTAAACACAAATCTTTATTTGAATATGATAAACTACTATAGGATTATAGCGTTTTTGAACTTCAAGAATTCAAGAGTGTGTTTAAATTGTTAATAGTTGAAAGCTATGTATAAAAAAACTTTCAAATATTTCAGCAAAATTTGTCAAGAAAATGTAATTGTTTTGGGGAAAAAATCCCTAAAAATCATGGTTTAACATGTAAACATTGGGGAAATCAGAGGTGACAAACAATTATGTTCACTTTCTGTATATCACAAATTTATGTTCATTAAAACTGAACAATGGTCATTTTGTTGTATTAATTAAGTTTTATCTCTCTTAGGCATATATAACCTTTATAACTTGCTTTGACTATACATAGGCATCTGTTGTTTAAATTAATATAATATATATACATGTATTTTAGATATTGATCTTAAATTAAACATGTACACTCTAAGTGACCTCTGGCTAGTTATAATATATTGGATTCACAGCTGGTTATATTATCTCTGACCCGCCACAATATAACTGAAATATTGTTGAAAGTGGCATGACCCACCATAACCCTAACCCTATTGTCTCTGACCCACCACAATATAACTGAAATATTGTTGAAAGTGGCGTGACACACCATAACCCTAACCCTATTGTCTCTGACCCACCACAATATAACTGAAATATTGTGGAAAGTGGCGTGACACACCATAACCCTAACCCTATTATCTCTGACCCGCCACAATATAACTGAAATATTGTTGAAAGTGGCGTGACACACCATAACCCTAACCCTATTGTCTCTGACCCACCACAATATAACTGAAATATTGTTGAAAGTGGCGTGACACACCATAACCCTAACCCTATTGTCTCTGACCCACCACAATATAACTGAAATATTGTTGAAAGTGGCGTGACACACCATAACCCTAACCCTATTATCTCTGACCCGCCACAATATAACTGAAATATTGTGGAAAGTGGCGTGACACACCATAACCCTAACCCTATTGTCTCTGACCCGCCACAATATAACTGAAATATTGTTGAAAGTGGCGTGACACACCATAACCCTAACCCTATTGTCTCTGACCCACCACAATATAACTGAAATATTGTGGAAAGTGGCGTGACACACCATAACCCTAACCCTATTGTCTCTGACCCACCACAATATAACTGAAATATTGTGGAAAGTGGCGTGACACACCATAACCCTAACCCTATTGTCTCTGACCCACCACAATATAACTGAAATATTGTGGAAAGTGGCGTGACACACCATAACCCTAACCCTATTGTCTCTGACCCACCACAATATAACTGAAATATTGTTGAAAGTGGCGTGACACACCATAACCCTAACCCTATTGTCTCTGACCCACCACAATATAACTGAAATATTGTTGAAAGTGGCGTGACACACCATAACCCTTACCCTATTGTCTCTGACCCACCACAATATAACTGAAATATTGTTGAAAGTGACGTGACACACCATAACCCTAACCCTATTGTCTCTGACCCACCACAATATAACTGAAATATTGTGGAAAGTGGCGTGACACACCATAACCCTAACCCTATTGTCTCTGACCCGCCACAATATAACTGAAATATTGTGGAAAGTGGCGTGACACACCATAACCCTAACCCTATTGTCTCTGACCCACCACAATATAACTGAAATATTGTTGAAAGTGGCGTGACACACCATAACCCTAACCCTATTATCTCTGACCCGTCACAATATAACTGAAATATTGTGGAAAGTGGCGTGACACACCATAACCCTAACCCTATTGTCTCTGACCCACCACAATATAACTGAAATATTGTTGAAAGTGGCGTGACACACCATAACCCTAACCCTATTGTCTCTGACCCACCACAATATAACTGAAATATTGTGGAAAGTGGCGTGACACACCATAACCCTAACCCTATTGTCTCTGACCCACCACAATATAACTGAAATATTGTGGAAAGTGGCGTGACACACCATAACCCTAACCCTATTGTCTCTGACCCACCACAATATAACTGAAATATTGTGGAAAGTGGCGTGACACACCATAACCCTAACCCTATTGTCTCTGACCCACCACAATATAACTGAAATATTGTGGAAAGTGGCGTGACACACCATAACCCTAACCCTATTGTCTCTGACCCACCACAATATAACTGAAATATTGTGGAAAGTGGCGTGACACACCATAACCCTAACCCTATTGTCTCTGACCCACCACAATATAACTGAAATATTGTTGAAAGTGGCGTGACACACCATAACCCTAACCCTATTGTCTCTGACCCACCACAATATAACTGAAATATTGTTGAAAGTGGCGTGACACACCATAACCCTTACCCTATTGTCTCTGACCCACCACAATATAACTGAAATATTGTTGAAAGTGACGTGACACACCATAACCCTAACCCTATTGTCTCTGACCCACCACAATATAACTGAAATATTGTGGAAAGTGGCGTGACACACCATAACCCTAACCCTATTGTCTCTGACCCGCCACAATATAACTGAAATATTGTGGAAAGTGGCGTGACACACCATAACCCTAACCCTATTGTCTCTGACCCACCACAATATAACTGAAATATTGTTGAAAGTGGCGTGACACACCATAACCCTAACCCTATTATCTCTGACCCGCCACAATATAACTGAAATATTGTTGAAAGTGGCGTGACACACCATAACCCTAACCCTATTGTCTCTGACCCACCACAATATAACTGAAATATTGTTGAAAGTGGCGTGACACACCATAACCCTAACCCTATTGTCTCTGACCCACCACAATATAACTGAAATATTGTTGAAAGTGGCGTGACACACCATAACCCTAACCCTATTGTCTCTGACCCACCACAATATAACTGAAATATTGTGGAAAGTGGCGTGACACACCATAACCCTAACCCTATTGTCTCTGACCCACCACAATATAACTGAAATATTGTGGAAAGTGGCGTGACACACCATAACCCTAACCCTATTGTCTCTGACCCACCACAATATAACTGAAATATTGTGGAAAGTGGCGTGACACACCATAACCCTAACCCTATTGTCTCTGCAGCATTCAAGGGGCCGTAGTTTGTCGTGATCGTATGGTAGTTGGATTTACAACTATCTATGTAATCAGTGCCTATCACAACTGAAGTTGTGAGTTCGAATTCCGCTCATGGCAAGGTGTACTCGGTATAACATTATGTGATAAAGTTTGTCAGTGGCTTGTGACAGGTCAGTGGTTTTCTCCGGGGTACTCTGGTTTCCTCCACCAATAAAACTGACCACCACGATATAACTGAAATATTGTTGAAAGTGGCATTAAGCACCATAAACCATCCAATCCAGACCTCTGGCTAGTTATAATATATTGAATTTACAGTTGGTCATATTGTGTCTGCCCTGCCACGATATAACCCTAACTCTATTGTCTCTGGAGCATTCAGGGGGAGGGGGAGGGGGGGGGGACTATGCACATTTTGTTTTGAATATATAAGGTACAATTTAAATTGAACCAATTGTTTTTTTCAGGGTAAAAGATTGAGTCACATAAAACAGCACATTAGCAGTGCTTTCAATTCTTCTGAAAATGGTATATCAAAAGCAAATTTGTGATAACAGTCTATTTTTAGATAAACACTTTTCAAAATAAAAAGGGTTCTTTTGATAAAAATTCAACTGATCAAGTTTTGATTGTGTATTTGAACTGAGTAAATTATTTAAAGAAAAAAAAAGATCATAAAATATCTCCAGGAATTTAATTTATGTTTCCATTCAAACAAATAATGAGGAAATAGTTTTTTTTTTTACTTTAAACCAATGTTAAAGTGTAACTTGGAAGCTGTGAATCCATGACAAATGGAGAATAAATTATTAACCATATCCAATTATATTTTTCACCAGGCATGCCAGTATTTGATAATATGTTCTACAATGATGTGAATTTAAATGCTTGATAAATATTTAAGAAAATAATCCCATGTTATAAAAAGAAAGTTTAAATAGTGATGGTCAATAATTCTACCAATATCAACAAAATGAACAATCACTCATTATCACTCCTCACCTCAAATGGTTGAACACAAGAAAAACCACAACATATGACTTTGGTCCTGAGGCTTGGGACAAGCACAAAAAAGTACCAGAGTTAAAATGGTTAATGGGATCATAACCATCCCTCTTCTTATAATTGGATCTCCAGCACAATTAATATAGTAACAAACGATAAAAAAAAACCTGTACAAATTCTCTTCCACTCAAGAAGACTGCATAATATCATAACAAAACATAGATAGTACAAAAACAGGGTCAACGTATGTTAATAACCCACCACATCATATGAACATAATGTCAGATAATAAATAAATATTAATTGTTACTTACATTCTCTTTTGTACTATGATTAAAAGGTCATAATCATCATCACAGTGGGGGGCTGTCATGGTGGGTGATATCATATGGTAGTTGGATTTACAACTACCTATCTATGCAATTAATGCCTATCACCACTAATGTTATGAGTTCGAACCCCGCTTATGGTGAGGTGTACTCAATATATTATTATGTGATAAAGTTTGTCACTGACTTATTGTAGGTCAGGGGTTTTCTCCGGGTACTCCGCTTTCCTCCACCAATAAATCTGACTGCCACGATATAACTGAAATGCTGTTGAAATTGGCTTTAAGCACCATAACCCTAACACATAACCCATTATTACAGTGCCTTGATACCCACCGCAAGTCTTATGGTTTCCAGAAAGCTACCCATGTCCAGAGTGTTTTCACCATAATTAGTTTGTTATAACTGTCTAAGCTGTCAGATTGTATCTGACAGTTGGTGTAATCGTTAGCATGCTTATGATCTTAGAGAGTGGTAGATCGTGCATTCAATAGCTGGTCGGGTCAAACCGAAGACTATATAAAATTTTAGTATTTGCTGCATATCTACTAAGCCTGAGTTAAATTTTTATAGTGCTAGCTCACTGAAGCAGTCTACAGATAGACATATGCAGCTCTACTATGATCCAGTCAGCATCATGCAGTAAAGAACAAGAACAAAGTCTTGATTGGATATGAGTGAAGATTATGTGTCAGAGTGGAGCTACTTGTCTGTCTACCTGTTGACTGTGAGCTAACACAATAAAAATCCAACTCACTGTGTTGATATGATTTGAAAAATAAGGTCGTTGTTATCATCTCATCAAAAAGTACATGTACATTTAATTGTAGCATGTTCTGGTAATGATATATGTAGTAAAAAATGGATAATTTTGAATCTCGTAGGGTTAAATTTACTTACCAGAATTTTTTATTTTTATGATGTGAAAATGTTATTTATGTGGAACGCATTCTATATTGATAATAGTGTTCATATAAAATTGCACATTTGACGATGTTAGCAAATAAATACTGCACTCGTTCACTTGTCTTAATGGACGTAGAAATCAACAGAAAAATGAGATCGACTTTCATCTTGAACAACATTGACATTCAAGAAGAATTCCACAACACATGATTCAACATCATTATGTCTTGTATAACCATATAATCACTACAGGTGTCAAACTTACCTGTCGTAATTATAATCTCTTAATTGTAATAGAATTGTTGATCAAATTCTAGGTAGCAATTTGTACATTGTAGGTAATACAGTACTGGAAAATGTAAAATCTCACTGATTGTTACTGTTATGTTATTTACGTAGGAGGTTATTTTTGATAAAACCAACATAAATATTTCAGTTTTGGAAGTGTTGTGAATTTATGGGGTTTCACATTTATGGAGCAAAATAGAATAATGAAGCAAAACATCTTTAAAAAAAAACCCAGTAAAGCAAAGACCCTTCGAAAGGGGAGACTAGTGGTACAAGATGAATCAAATGAACAAATCGCCAGAAGGAAGGAAAGTAAATGAGAGTCCCATGTATGGAGAATTCCAGGCTCCTTGGAAATAAAAACTAACAGAATACTTGTACTTGTAGTAGCTCCAAATGAGTTATAGTGTGATTACAAGGCAAAATTGTCTGACCATATCAATTATCTCCCCTTTCTTGTACTTGTTACAATCAAAACATCCATCCATTGGCCCAGTACATTTAGTAAGAAAAGATATGGATGTTAATGGACATTAGAGACTATTCAACACTACACTTAGACACAAATTCAAGTAAAGGAACAACATTTGTATTGCTGTTCTACATTTCACAGTCACTGTAGGGTCTTCAACAATGAGTATGAAGTGGCTGATAAACACTACATCTGGGTATCTTTGTCATTTTGATGTCACTTGGTGCATATAGGTGAAGCAATCTACAAATACTGTCATCATTGTGCCTGTCATCACATGATGAGGTTACAAATACCTACAAAAAGACGATCACAGTGCTCCCATCCCAGTACCATGATTTATTGTTTATAGACTTGTTCTTGTCATGAAGATAGTCAATATAAAATGCTTCTCACATAATGTTCTGCAGCAATCAAACAAAATGAGTGGATGCTTTGGTGAATTTAATTATAAGAGAAAGTATACAATTGGTAATTATTTATGTGCAATTTATTTTGTGCAAATGTAAGTTAGAAATTATGTATAGATTATTTTATCAGATCAAAAGTAAAATATAAATGGTTACACAACCAATTACGAAAATTTTCAGGGTATATTGTTTCCTGAAAAAAAAGGAGTGTCTTTTAAACGTAATATTTATGTTCATTTGTTTTTAAATGTGTTTTTAGTATAAAAAGGTGAAATAAGCCGTGGTTCCTTTTCATGTTGTTTTCGGAAGTGACAAATGGGAGTGATGTTGTCTTATTGATTTTCATGTACATGCAAATTCTCTCTAGAAATTGTAAAAAAATTATAAAAAGACCTGTTTAAATGGAAATTGAGCACATCTAATATGAGTGAGTGATTGTTGTTTAACGCCAAATGAGGAATTTTTCAGCTGTATCATGGCAAGAACAGGGTATACATGTCACTCCACTCAGACACATTGTCCTGATTATAAGCCAACTAGTTTTTGCTCTTACTCCTTAAAGCTGCAGAGAAGCAGCAAATACCAATTTTATTGTCTTTGGTTTGAAACGACAAGGGATAGAACCCATGATCTACAGCATTCAAGGCGAGCATGCAAACCATTATGTTAACCACAGATACGGTTCTGATTGCTTAGGTAGATATAAGACTACGATAAGATAATAAACCCTACTCTCGTTCTAATTTGATAAGGCACTTCTAAAAATTTAGTTTTTGAGTGAAGAGTTTACTACAGTACAGTTAAACCTGTCTGAACCTCCTTAGGACCAGCTTTTGTGTTCGCAATAGACAGGTGTTCAGTTTATACAGGTTAAATTAACAAAGATTTCCTACTTTAGGACTTTATTTAAAGATCGGTTTTTACAGGATTCCACTTTCTAGATCACTTGGACCAAGGTCCATGGTTTTTCCCCCTTTAAATTGATTTTGAGAAGGGCTTCAGGTATTATTCCAGCAGATTTCTTCGATCAGTTATGGTTTATTCAGAATTTGGTATAGACAGGTTCCATTGTACTATTTTGTGTAATGCAGATTTTTCTTTTAGTTCGAAATATACCCGATTATCAATTTTTTCCCCCATATATTTTTCTCTGCTGACAAAGCTCTTGAGGCACATATAAGAATTAGATTAAAAAAATATTATTTATTTAGACAAAACATTATCTAAAATGTATAAATTGATATCTTTATCCAACCATTAAAAGTCCATTAGCTTTTAACTGTCTTATATAAAATAATGCATTGCTGTGTAACTTAGCCTCTAAACCATGCATGTTATATAGGCCTAGTGGAGTTAGGAAAATGGCTGTGTGATATAGCCTCTAAACTATGCATTTTGTGGGGGAGTCAGAATATAAATTTTTATGTGTACGATAAATAATCATCAGGTGGGCTCTATCAATAAAAGTACATTTGTTACTGTATGATAACGGATAAATTTAGTATGCATATTGTATTTAAGCAAATGTCAGTTTTAATTGAAAAACCTGCATGCTCTTAATTTTAATATTTTCTTATTTAAAACACAAGATGAAAATGAAACAAGAAACCCATTATTCATGAACAATTAATTAAGAGGCATTTCCATTAATAATTCCATTTAAACCTGTCTAAGCCGAACCTCCTTGGGGGCCAACTTTCGTGTTCAGAATAGACGGGTGTTCGGTTTATATAGATTAAATTAACAAAAGATTTCCTGCGTTAAGACTTTATTTAAAGGTGGGTTTATACCAGATTGCAGGTTTTAAGGGTTCGGTTTAGACAGATTTCACAAATTTACTTTAGATTAAACATAATTGAATATTGGAATCGGTAGGAGATTTAAATAAGGAATCTATTTGTTTGTACTGTACAATCATGTCAACATTTTTTGTTTTAGATCGTACTCCAAGCAAAGACAGGGTTTAGGGTTATGCTGTTTAATGCCACTTTCAACAATATTTCAGTTATATTGTGGCGGTCAGTTTTATTGGTGGAGGAAACCGGAGTACCCGGAGAAAACCACTGACTTGTCGCATGTCACTGACAAACTTTATCACATAATGTTGTATCAAGTACACCTCACCATGAACCGGTTCAAACTCACAACTTTAGTGGTGATAGATACTGATTGCAGGGGCGGATCCAGGGGGGCCCACCCGGCACGCACCCCCCCCTAAAATTGGAAAAAATATGATTTTTTGGCATAAAATCGTGATTTTTTTTTAAGTGCGCCCCACCCCCTAACTTGAAATCCTGGATCCGCCCCTGGATTGCACAAGTAGTTGTAAATCCAACTACCATACGATCATGACCAGGATGCATGGCCCCTATTTAATCTGAAGCTGTCATATGTATACTATTAACTCTATAAAAGAGAGGTGATAGTCTTAATCATCATTTAAATATTAGATAGTACACAAGGCCATCTGATTATTATGACATAAGGAAGATTAAAGGTTAAACAAAAAAAAAAATTGTTGATTTTATCGAAATTGTAATAAGTTCTTTTCACTTCCAGGTATTGAGGAAATTATGTAACAGGAAGATGGAAGAGCAGAAGAAAGGAAAAAGTGAAGGAAGAAGATTCATGCAGCTGGTCACATGACCACAAAAAAGGAGGGGAAAAAATTCAGTGATTTCTGAGACCTGATAAGGTTCTGTGAAATAATAGATCTATTAATAGTTTACAGAAATGCTAAATATAGAATTCACATGATATGTCACTGGGTTTAAAGATTTGAATCAACAAATAAAAAACAAGCAGAAATGTTGGTGAAAGAGTACAGGATCGCCCTGCCTATGAGTGTGGAGGAATACAGAATAGCCCAGCTATATATGATACAGGTTATTTACTTTAGGATTAAGACAGGATTAAGTGTTTGGTAGACTTGTACCCCTCTTATAAGACCACCCCTTCTTCAATGTAAAAGTGGCCTCATAAGAATGGTGACCTCTCTTGATGGGGACAATTTAGTAGTATTTAACTATCTCAGTGCATCTTAAATCTGGTCCGATTATAAGAGGGGCTGTCTTTAGTGTGAGGGGCCTTATAAGAGGGTGATATTTGGTGGTATGGACCTTATAGGAGGTCTGTCACAAAAGTTTGTATATGCAGCAGGACAATTTGGTAGTATTTTACTCTCAGTACGTCTTAAATCTGGCCTGATAAGAGGGGCTGCCTTTGGTGGGAGGGCCTTATAAAAGGGAGGTATGAAGTGGTATTGACCCTATAAGAGGTCTGTCACAAATGGTTTTTTATGTGGAGCTCCTACATTTTAAATGTGTATTCTTTAAATCTTTGCATACTAACTTACTGCATGTAATTAACACATGAAGATTTTCACATCGTTATTGGCAGTTCCATTGGACTATTTGTGAAGGAATTATTTCACTTTTAGCTCACCTGGACCAACCAAGGTCCAAGGTTTTTTCGACCCTACCTAAAATTTAGTGCCTATAATCCTAGCTATTTTATTAGTTTTTCTCAACAAGCACGGTCTTGGAACATCTGCATGCCCAATATATCCAATGCAAAAAAAAAAAAAATACTGGTCACCCTTACCTAACCTTTTTCACAGGGTTACTGGTAACACTAAGCACACAATTATTTTTTAGGTCTCGTATGTATGTATCTTTTACCTCATGTATGTATAAAAAATATTTTTGATCTACCTGATGCTTGAAAAAAAAAATGGATTCTCTACTGACAGACATAAAAAAATCCTATACCCCCCTCCCTCCTTCACTAATAAAATTGTTGGTGTCTAATAAAGAAAACAAGTGAGTGGGAAGACATGTCACTCCACTCGGGCACATTAATTAATATTCCGATTCCTAGCCGGCCAGTCTTTGTTCTTACTTGCATGCTTTAATAGTAGAGAAGCAACAAATACCAATTTTATAGTCTTTGGTTTGACCAGACTGGGGCTCTATCCCATGGATCTAACACACTCAAGGCGAGAATGCTAACCATTACACCACCGATGAGATAGGAAACCATTTTGTCAACAGACCATTGAGACCAATAACATAATACCACCACAACAAAATTTCTGTGGTCGTATAAAAATCACACTGAAAAAGGAGCAGTCCTTCAAAACTTTCATTAAGCAAGGGACTTGTGCCCAAGTTGCTTAGTTGAAGTTAGTTAATACAGTCAATATCATCAAACACACATTAAAAAGATCATAGATTAGCTTCCAGTCAGATTTGAACTGACATCTTTTCAACTTTATTGAAATGTACTACCTTGTACTATAGAAGCCATAATGATTGTAATATTACACAAAGTACACATACAGATAAATAAACCACTCAAACAAGTACTACAAAAGCATCTTGTACAAAGGACTGTATTTAAGACATATTATTAACTACAGATGTACATGTATTTTAATCTTCACCATAGGATAGTTAAATGTTTAAATTGTGTATGTATTGACACTGATTACATCAGGTAATAATATTCATTAAAAAGTTGTTAATGTTTTCATGATTCATGAAACCTTTTTTTCTCTCTAGCTACTGTTAGTAGTGACTAGCCCCTTCGCTTAAATAGTCTTAAACTTAAAGGGTCAATATATTACTTTAATAACAATATATAATATAAGTATACAAATATAACATGACAAAAAGACAAATATTTAATGGCTGACAAAAAATTAGGAATACCCAGAAAACTGAAGACGGAGACGCACAAACAACTAAAAATCCGGACTGACATGAACTCAGATGCTCCATATGAGTCTGCAGTTCGAACTTCACTAATACCACTTCATGGGTGAAAGAGCTGGGGGCAATTGCCCTCCCTACTTTTAAAAATTGAGGGAGGGATAGTTTTGCCCCCTTTTTGGCATTAAATTTAAGAAAAAAAACTTTTTTACTTTAGTATGGAAGCATATATTGTCCATTTAGCCAAGGGTATAAGGATATTTGGACAAGGGTATGCTTTGGAACCATAGTGACTTTTTTTTTATTGCTGCACAGTTGAAAATATACCAGAAAAATAAGGAATACATTTTTTGTACAAATTTCATAAAGATGTATACCGAATGTAATGAGCATCATTTAAATTAGTATATTTATTGAGGTAATTACACATGATTGTGTATTTATATTTCAAAGATAAAAAAAATTGTGAATTTTTTTTTTTAAATGTAAAATGTTTCTTAAAAAACATATGAGGTATCCCTATTGAAAGCCCCATAATTTCTTTCTATTGAAAATATGCCCCGTTTTTTCACATTCTGAATGATGACATGTATATGATGCTTTCAGTGTGTTGTTTTTGAATATTTAATAAAAAGAAAAGGTGTGTAAAAAGTTGGGCAAGTTATTTTAATAAAAAGGATTTTTTTCCCCTAACCTATGCCTGGATATGAATCCCATCTGGTTTTATAAAGGCAGTTAACTTCAAAATCTTCTTTTTCAATTGTAATGGATAGCATAAATATGACAAATTCTCCTGGTCTTGTCTGAATCCTGTCACAAAAGCACATTCAAACTGATCCGTCATCATAATTTTAATGATGTTTTATTTTCAGTCGGGGCAACTTGGACATTCAACAAATACAATAATATTGAAAAGTAACGAACATAAATCATATGCTTGGGTTTTCAATGTAATATGTACCTTTCAATCAAGTAAGTTTTTCGAACGTTTGTCGATGCATTCCGGCGTAGTATATCATATTCGAGCTTCGGCATTGACCCCCCAGCTGATCGCCGTCCGCCATCTTGGAATCGAATAACTGATAGTACACATGCGCCACCTGTCGGGAATGGAATAGGTGAACCCCATTGATTGTCACAAGGGCTTTAGGTAGTATTTCAGCAGATTTCTTCTATCAATTATGGTTTTTGATTTAAAATTGATTGCAGTAAAATCACTTTTTAAACTCACAGGGACCAAGGTCCAAGGTTTTTCTTTTGAATTTATTGTCACCAGGGCTTTAGGCAGTATTTCAGCAGATTTCTTTTATCAGTTACATATGGTTTTTGATTTAAAAGTGATTACAGCAAGATTGTTTCGGGAGAAAGTAATCCCTTGTTGACTTGCTGTGCTCATATCTCTATCGCGCTGTGCCCAGTGTAGCCCTTTATTCTTATCTCCATGTTAACTTTATTGGCAGATGTTGACAGTGTGACAAACACAGATGGTATTCAAACTTAAAATGGATGTTGGTTAAAACCAAACAGTTATTCCCACATGCTATTTTGTGTTTAAGCCGATTTGATCAGAGCTCAATCATCGCTGACAAATTACATGAAATATGATTACCATTGATCAATGATATATCACTGTAGGAAATTACAAACCCGATCGTATTCATGCCGTAAAAATCAGACAAGATTTTATGTTTAGAGAAAGATTGATTTGACTTGATCAAAAACGAAAATATTTTTTTTCTTTCGTCAACATCTCAAATGATCTGTTGCAACTTAAACTATCAGGTTTCTTGTTTATGTTATGTTAAAGATTTTTTTGTATACCACTAGCAAAGATTCCTGCAAATTTGAATAAATCCTAAGTATTTCTGCTTCCCAAAATGTGTCTATGTCTGAAAAAAAATAAAACAACAATACACTTTGTTTCAAAAGTCAAATAAATAACCACGAAAAAAAACCCTACAAATCTTATATATCCTAAGTATTGATGCCTCTCAAAGTGTGTCTATGGCTGAAAAATAAATAAACAACAATATTTTGTGTCAGTTTTAAAGTATTTGTGTGGTTGAGTAGAGTACAGTCAAACCTGTATTAAGAGGTCACCTTTGGGACAAAGAAAAAGTGGCGTTATATGACAGGTGACCTCTTAAAAGAGGTTCAATCCATATGAAATTTTATCGACAGGACCAGAAAAGGTTATCTTTACATACAGGTGACTGCTTAATAGAGGTGACCACATGGGTAGGTTTGACTTAATAGAGGTGACCACATGGGCAGGTTTGACTTAATAGAGGTGACCACATGGGCAGGTTTGACTTAATAGAGGTGACCACATGGGCAGATTTGACTTAATAGAGGTGACCACGTGGGCAGGTTTGACTTAATAGAGGTGACCACATGGGCAGGTTTGACTTAATAGAGGTGACCACATGGGCAGGTTTGACTTAATAGAGGTGACCACATGGGCAGGTTTGACTTAATAGAGGTGACCACATGGGCAGGTTTGACTTAATAGAGGTGACCACATGGGCAGGTTTGACTTAATAGATGTGACCTCATGGGCAGGTTTGACTGTACACTTGAATTGAATTTGCTCATTGTGTGGGTAGTCATTAATGTTAAACATTTTTATGCCTCCACTAAAGTAAGGTTATTTGAATAATGTGCATAGTGTTTTGTGGACCATTGTTTGTCTTCATGCCCTTTTTCTTTTTGGTCTTTGTACATTGTCATATACCCCTTTGGCATCTTCAAACTTTTTTATACATTGACATTGTAATATATTGACTGTTTTTTATTTCAGAAAAAGAGTCGGGAAGAAAGTTCCGGAGAGGGCAGTGGTGTTGAAATTATTGTCAACGAGCCCTACACTGATGGACCAGGAGGAAACGGGCAATACACATTCAAGATCTACCACATAGGATCTCATTTACCTGGTAAATGACTTTTTAAAATTCTTTGTTGAGGGGGGCAAGGGAGGGGGGGGGGGTGAAGTTTTTTTAAATATATGTCAATATAAGTAGAACAAAGTTCATTGTATGTAATAACCCATAAATTTAAAAAATCTGTTGACACACACATTCTCCAGAGAATTCTACAGTTTTTCATTAATCTGTTGACACGAAAATTTAATTAAGAATTCTGCAAATAAACATTAGTCAGTTGACACAGGATGTCCAAGAATAAGCTTTGATCATGTCTACGAATAAGCTTTGATCAATTGACACAAGATGTCCACAAATAAACTGATCAGATAACAGACACAAAAATGTCCACAATAAACTTTGATCAGTAAAAAGTAGTAAAATTTTATAGTTCATTGAATGTGTAACAGTAGAGCAAATTTTATCTCTGAAAAATGCAATGTCCTCATCCTCAATGGGATTCTATCCCAAGACTTCTCGTATCGTAAGCCACCACTTTACCGACTGAGCTAAATGAGATCTCCACCAACACAGTAGTAAGCAGAGATGGCTATGATCCTATTACAGTTCCTATAACATTAGGTAGAGGACCCATTACAAATGTAATAGATATCCTATTACAGTTCCTGTAACATTAGGTAGAGGACCCATTACAAATGTAATAGATATCCTATTACAGTTCCTGTAACATTAGGTAGAGGACCCATTACAAATGTAATAGATATCCTATTACAGTTCCTGTAACATTAGGTAGAGGACCCATTACAAATGTAATAGATATCCTATTACAGTTCCTATAACATTGGTAGAGGACCCATTACAAATGTAATAGATATCCTATTACAGTTCCTGTAACATTAGGTAGAAGCCCCATTACAAATGTAATAGATATCCTATTACAGTTCCTATAACATTAGGTAGAGGACCCATTACAAATGTAATAGATATCCTATTACAGTTCCTATAACATTAGGTAGAGGACCCATTACAAATGTAATGGATATCCTATTACAGTTCCTATAACATTAGGTAGAGGACCCATTACAAATGTAATAGATATCCTATTACAGTTCCTATAACATTAGGTAGAGGACCCATTACAAATGTAATAGATATCCTATTACAGTTCCTATAACATTAGGTAGAGGACCCATTACAAATGTAATAGATATCCTATTACAGTTCCTGTAACATTAGGTAGAGGACCCATTACAAATGTAATAGATATCCTATTACAGTTCCTATAACATTAGGTAGAGGACCCATTACAAATGTAATAGATATCCTAATACAGTTCCTGTAACATTAGGTAGAGGACCCATTACAAATGTAATAGATATCCTATTACAGTTCCTGTAACATTAGGTAGAGGACCCATTACAAATGTAATAGATATCCTATTACAGTTCCTGTAACATTAGGTAGAGGACCCATTACAAATGTAATAGATATCCTATTACAGTTCCTATAACATTAGGTAGAGGACCCATTACAAATGTAATAGATATCCTATTACAGTTCCTATAACATTAGGTAGAGGACCCATTACAAATGTAATAGATAATCCATACGTTTTTATCCAATTTGACATCTACAAATTATCTTTGATCTATATTGACACAAAAACATTTCAGAGATTTCTACTAAACGGTAATTAGCTTAGATCTGTCGACAGAAAAAAAAAATCAGAATATTTTGCTAATTAGCTTTGATCTGTTGACACAAAAATCTCCAGAGTTTTCTACAAATTATATTCAATTTGTTGACACAAAAAACCTTCAGAGATTTCTACAAATTTAATTGACCAACGACGGCAACATGAAAGCGAAGTCACTCTCCACAAGGCGACTTCTCCACCCGAAACACCCTCAAACATGAGCCCTGTAATTAGCTTTGATCTGTTAACACAAAGAACCTCCAGAGATTTCTAAAAAATAGCTTTGATCTGTTAACATAAAATACCTTTTAAAGATTTAAAAAAAAATAGCTTTGATCTGTTAACATAAAATACCTTTTAAAGATTTAAAAAAAAATAGCTTTGATCTGTTAACATAAAATACCTTTTAAAGATTTAAAAAAAAATAGCTTTGATCTGTTAACATAAAATACCTTTTAAAGATTTAAACAAAAATAGCTTTGATCTGTTAACATAAAATACCTTTTAAAGATTTAAACAAAAATAGCTTTGATCTGTTAACATAAAAAACCTTTTAGAGATTTAAACAAAAATAACCTTGATCTGTTAACACAAAAAAACCTTTAGATATTTAAAAAATTAGCTTAGATCTGTTGACATAAAAAAAAACATTAGAGTTTTCTACAAATTAGCTTTGATCTGTTAGATTAAACCATTTAGAAATTTCTATTAAAAATATACTTTGATCTGTTGACATAGAGATTTCTACAAATTAACTTTGATCTGTAGACACAAAACAAAATCTTCAGATATTTCTACAAATTAACTTTGATCTGTAGACACAAAACAAAATCTTCAGATATTTCTACAAAAGTTAAGTTTGATCTGGTATTGTTAACATAAAAAACCTTTTAGAGATTTAAACAAAAATAGCTTTGATCTGTTGACATAAAAAACCTTTTAGAGATTTAAACAAAAATAGCTTTGATCTGTTGACACAAAAAACGTTTTAGAGATTTAATAAAAATAGCTTTGATTGTTAACATAAAAAGCCTTTTAGAGATCTAAAAAAAATATAGCTTTGATCTGTTGACATAAAAACCATCTGAGATTTGTTGATAAGTTGACACAAAAAATTTAAACCTCCCAAGATTTTTCCTAATTAGCTTTGATCTGTTGCCAAAAAAAAACCTCTAGAGAATTATATAAATTAGCTTTGAAAAAAATATAAACGTGAAGACACTTGACATTGACAAGAAAATTGTACATTTTATTTCAGCCATTAATTCAATAATCCTTTTTCATAAGATTTACCAGCAGCTTTAGGCCCCAATCCATATTACTTATATAATTTGTATATATTTTTATGGGCTTGAATTGATTGCATTGTCAAATAATCTCAATAGAAATAGAAAATTGAAACGCTAAGGAGTTAATCTGTGCAGGTTCAGTATATTGGATGCACATTTTTATCCTATAATGACGACGTATTAAGGCTCTTCAACTGTATCGATCGTTAAAGACAAAATTCTAATCAATCTCTGTTTAACGGAGATTAAGTAGAAAGTTGACGGAGTTTATGCATAGATGTCAATGATTGATATTATGTCCCTTGTACATTTGTCATACTTAAAATTATCCATTCTAACAGCGGGGAGAGATACAAAGAGGGTCTTATTGAGTTTCCTTTCAAGCTTAGGCCGTCTTAAAGCAATTGTCATCACTTTTACTACTGTCATCTGTATACTTATAACGTTTCATCATTTGTGAATAATCGCTTTTAGTCAAAATGAACTTGGTATTACCCCCCGGTAGTTAAAATAATGCTATAAAGAAAGTTATTAAGAATCATAATGCTGCCAGGTCATTATGATTCCTGTTGGCAGAAATTTCAAAAGGCTTCATGTTTTAAACCACTCACGATCAGTTAATTGAACACCTTTTATTATTATTATTACATACATGTATGTGTTTCCATGCCATTAAGAAATTTAAAATAGGACGTCATGGTACAAAATTAGATTTTTTTTATTTTGAATTTTTTTTCTAAAACAAGCTAATCTTATTGAATTAAAATTGTTGATTGGTAAAAAGGAAAAAGATGATTTTGTGCTGATTGGATGTAAAAAATATATTTTTGTATTTATTTGTCAAAATTTGTTTGGAATTTTAGTAACTTAAAAATAAAGAATTCAATATACAGGTATAATAGGCTAAAAAACTTAAATCTGGTATCAATAATTTACTGTATCTAGTACCAATTTATAGTAAGAAATGATATGGATGTAAGAAACTATCCAATTTTATACATGTACATTGTACTTTGACACAAATTAAAATAAAGGAACAGTGTTTTTATTGCTGTTCCACATAAATTATACCTTAAAATGAGTGTGAAAAGGCCCTTAGTCTGCATCCTGTATTATGTGCACCCACCATACTTTAACATTGATTATGTATGTATACATTCTTGCTTCCTGTTTAAATTTTATAGACCATCAGAGATTTAGATATTAAGAAGGGGGTTGAGATCCAATAATTGGTTAAACCCTGTCACATTTTTGCCTGTCACAACCCAGAACTTAGTTTTTCAGCATACACTCTATTTGTTATTTCTGTTTGTTATTTGAGTTTTTTGGTTTTGTCATAGCTAGGAGAGGTTCGTGTTGTTGAATGTTTTATTTTCAGTCCGGCTGGTCTTTTTTTTTAAAGCAAAAAACTTATTATTGTGCACAGATAAGTAACTTAATATTTTATTTATTTAACAAGGATTGCCAACAGTCGATGACAAACAGCAGTTTTCCTCGTGTTTTTTCCTGTAAGGCTAATTACAGTTTCTACTTTTATTTTGAACTGCAGTCATACCTGTATTAAGAGGTCACCTTTGGGACAAAGGAAAAATGGCCTTATAAGACAGGTGACCTCTTAAAAGAGGTTCAATTCATTTGAAATTTTCTATGACAGGACAATAAGTAGGTGACCTTTTAATACAGGTGACTGCTTAATAGAGGGGACCGTATGGGCAGGTTTAACTGTGCATAATATTTTTTTCCAGGCTGGTTTAGGGCCATCTTACCAAAGTCTGCCTTAAGAGTTGAAGAAGAGGCGTGGAATTCATATCCATACACCAAAACTCGTTATCGTTGTCCGTTTGTAGAGAAATTTCTTCTGGAGATTGAAACCAAATATATGAATGATGGAGGAGAACAGGAGAATGTGTTTAATATGTCACAATCTGAGATGAAACAAAGACAGATAGGTTTGTATAGTGGTAATAGTCTTAAAGTTGGGGTGGGGTGGGGTGATTATGGAGAGAACAAGACAATGTATTTAATAATATGTCACAATCTGAGATGAAACAAAGACAGATAGGTTTGTATAATGGTGATAGTCTTAAAAGGAGGGGGGATAAGGGCGAGACCAGGACAATGTATTTAATGTCACAATCTGGTTTATAGTGTTTAACGGCACTTTCAACAATATTTCAATAATATCGAGGCAGCGTCATAATCTGAGATGAAACAGAGACAGATAGGTTGGTACAGTGGTAATAGTCTTAAATCGGGGGTGGGGGATGTTGATTATGGCGAAACCAAGACAATGTGTTTCATACCGGTAAGTACCAATCTGAGATGAAACAAAGACAGAGAGGTTCGTACAGTGATAATAATCTGGGAAGTTGGATTTACAAACGTATGTGGTTGGAGAGGGGGTGAGGTGGAGGGGTATGAGTGAGTGATCATTGTTTAATGCCAAATTTTTCAGCTAGATCATGAACAGAACAAATTACATTTGATGTACTATACCAAAAACATGCTTAGTTGGATATTTATAGTGCTAGATCACTGAAACAATAGTCTGCAGGTAGACATGTTGCTTCACTAGGACATATTATCCTGATTCAGAGCGAACCAGTCTTTGCTTTTTCTCCTTAATACTGTGTGCTTAGCGGAGAAGAAACAAATTCCTATTTTATAGTCTTGGTTTGACACAACACAATGGTTTCAGTGCAGTAACTTTAGTTCTAGAGGTCACAAGGTGCAAAAATGGGTTTTTCTGTTTTTTGTACACAGAAAGTTTACTGTTCATCTGATTTAAATGAGTACACTTTTTTTTTGGCATAAAAGGGTCCAAAAAAGGAAAGTATTTCAAAATTTGAACTTTTTAGCTCACCTTACCAAAGACAATGTGAGCTTTTGCCATCATCTGACGTCTGTCGTCTGTTAACTTTTCACATTTTAATCTTCTCCTCTGCAACCCCTTACCCAAATGAACTGAAACTTGGTAGGAAACATCTATGGAAAAAGTCCTCTATAAAAAGTGAACATTTTGTCCCGATCCGTTAACAAACATGGCCACCACAGGCAATTCTTTTTTCTGATTGGTCGATCGCTAAAAATCTTCTCTTCTGAAACCGCGCGGCCAAATGAACAAAAACTTGGTAGGAAGCATCTATAGAAGGTCCTTTATAAAGATTGCTCATTTCATCCTGATCCGTTAACAAACATGGCTGTCACAGGCAATTCTTGTTTCTGATTGGCCAAATGAACCGAAATTTGGTAGGAAGCATATCTATGAAAGGTACTGTATAAAGTTTCCTCAAAACAGAATGAAAGGTGAGCGACACAGGCTCAGCCCATTGAGCCTCTAGTTTATTTTTCATTCAATTTTAATGTAGTTTTTTGCAAATGATCATCTTTATGAGTTATTGATGTATCTTTTATTTACAGATTATCTAGATATAGTTAAAGACCCAATATCAAGTGGCGACTACAAGAAGGAAGAAGATCCAAAATTGTATAAATCTACGAAAACTCAGCGTGGACCTCTTACAGACGCATGGTGGAAGGATTATAAAAGATCGGGGAAAACCATCATGACGTCATACAAACTGTGTCGTGTAGAGTTCAAATACTGGGGCATGCAAAATAAAATAGAAAGATTTATACATGAAATTGGTAATGGAATAAAAATAAATTTGAAATTGCAAATACATTCACAATAGAACATTGTATAAATACATTTTGTCTCTCAAAATGCTCACTATAAAAAAGAAGTTAAGTTATATAATTTTTCACATTTGGATCTTTTTCTCACAAACCACTAGACCAATTAAAACCAAATTTTTTAATAGCAGAAATGTCATTTGGGTTGTTCTTCATATTTTATAGGATTTTTGTTTTATTCTGAAATTCAAGATGGCTGCGAGGTTAATTTTGCTTCCTTTCAAAATTTTTCTCAGAAATCACATGTCTAATACAATTTTTAAATGGTAGAAAATGTTCCTAATATAACCCTCTAAAAAGTCTGTTTTTGTTGTTGTGCAGGGCCATCTTGGTCGTGATAGTTGGATTTACTAAAGATGTGAGTTCGATCCCCGTTCATGGCAAAGTGTACTCGATACAACATTATGTGATAAAGTTTGTCAGTGACTTATGACAGGTCGGTGGTTTTCTCTGGGTACTCTGGTTTCCTTCACGAATAAAACTGACCACCACGATATAACTGAAACATTGTTGAAAGTGGTGTTAAACACCATAAACCAACCACCATCAAAAAATTTTCTCAGAAATCATATGTCTAACAGAATTGTTACATGGTAGAAATGTTCCTAATATAACCCTCTCTAAAAAGTTTGGTATTTTTGTTGTGATCAGAAATCCAAGATGTCCACCACCAAAGGACAAAGTTTTCACATTGGACTCTAATCTTTTTGATAGTGATGAAAAAAAACCAGTTAATTCTTGAGTTAAAAACAGTTTTTATTGTATCTTGATTTCTGGATATATCGTTAGAATCAAAGGTTGATATTAAAATAAATATTTTCCCCTTGGTTAGTCTAAAGATTAATTAGACCAAAAATAGATATCATTTGAAATCTGATTAATTCAAGATTATAATGGTTACAAGGTACTTTTAATTAAATTTTTTTTAGGTTTGAGAAAAACCATGCTGCGAGCCCATAGACAGGCTTGGTGTTGGCAGGATGAATGGTTTGGCTTACAAATTAGTGATATTAGACGTTTAGAATTAGAAACACAGAGAGCTTTGGCCGAGAAAATGGGTGTCGTCGAGGACAATGAGGACGAAAGTAGTGACACTAATAAAAATGAAAACTATTGTGATGATCGGCCGAAAATTCCAATATCTAAATCAGAAGATGCTGTATCTACGAAATCTGACAGTAAATCAATGTCGGGGTCGAGAGATTCTCCTGCAGTATTTAAAGAACACAGATCATTGTCAACTTCGTCAAAATCACGCTCATTTGGTAGTATGTATATACTTAACTACAATCAAACCTGTATTAAGAGGTAACTTTTGGGACGAAGGGGCCATCGTGATCGTATGGTAGTTGGATTTATAATTACCTATGCAATAAGTGCCTATCACCACTAAAGTTGTGAGTTCGAATCGAGGTGTACTCAATACAACATTATGTGATATCAGATAAAGTTTGTCAGTGACTTGTGGCAGATCGGTGGTTTTCTTCACCAATAAAACTGACCACCACGATATAACTGAAATATTGTTGAAAGTGGCATTAAACATCATAACCCTAATACAACCCTTTGGGACAAAGACAACTGTCCTTTAAGACAGGTGACCTCTTAAAAGAGGTTCAATTCATATGACATTTTCTATGACTAGACAAGAAAAAGGTGACCTTTTAATACAGATGACTTCTTAATAGAAGTTACCGCATGGGTGACTGTATACATCTATGTTAGTCATACATTTAATCTTAGAAAATTCTCCACATGTATATATACAACTACCTGTGTAATCAGTGTATCACCACTGATATTGTGAGTTCGAACCACGTTCATGACGAGGTGTGCTCGATACAACATTATGTGATAAAGTTTGTCAGTGACTTGTGGCAGGTCGGTGGTTTTCCCCTGGTACTCTGGTTTCCTCCACCAATAAAACTGACAGCCATGATATAAATGAAATATTGTTGAAAGTGGCATTAAACACCATAACCCTAACCCAACCCTTTAGAACAAAGAAATGTGGTCTTTTATAACAGGTGACCTTTTAAAAGAGGTTCAATTGATATTAATTTGTCAATGACTTGACAAGAAAAGGGTAACCTTTTAATACAGGTGACTGTATGGGCAGCTTAGACTATATGTATCTATTGTTAGTCATACATTTAAGTTAAGAAAATTCCCAACATGTGAAATGGCTCATTCTGATGCATTTGGTTATATTATCGACAGATTCTGTATAAATTCATTTTTTAACGTAGAGTGGACAAGTGATTAAGGTTATTGAGTTTTGAACGCAAGCCTTTATTACAATAATAAACATGGATTTGAACCCAGTTATCCACATCAAGTTTTTATGTTTCCAGACCGTCGGTTGTTATAAATATCCAGGCTTTTTTTTTACGCCATGAAGTTTGGTAGTCGTAATATAGCTGAAAAAGTACCGAAAGTGGCTACATACAACAAAATCTAACCCAACTCAGTTAGTTATGAAATGTTTTTAATGCATTCAGAATGTTGTTCATTACTATGGTTTATTAGAAAATTGCCATTTTCATAAAAGAATTAAAATGTAGGTATAGAGCAAAGGAAAATTACTATCTGAAGATATGTTAGATTTGTTATTGTTTACTATTCATTTTGCATTCAGTCTAAAAAAAAATATGGCTGATCAGGCTTGAAATGATAAACTACTCTTTACATTTTTATTTCATTAATAAAAATATGTGTATTAATGATACTCATTGGAAATTTGTAATGTACTTACTCCAGAACTTTGAAATTCATGTCATTTCTTCAACTGCATTATCTCCCTCTTTATCAATATATGTTTATTGGCTGTGGATGACTTCAAATAAAAGAGTAATGCTTTCTGATGTATTTGTAGGTTCAGCTAGAGAGATTTCAACAACAAGAATATTTGAAAGTCTAGAAAAATTACAAGAATCAAGTTCTGATGAGGAATTCTTTGATGCTGAAGGTAAGCAAATATATAAGTTATGGATTCAATGAAAAATCCTACAGTAATTCATTCATAATGAAAAAAAACAGGAAAATTTTAACCGTGCAATTTTATGAATGAATTTATTTGTCTACTGTATGTTTAATATAAGTCAAGATTTCTGTTCATATGACATAAAATTTGCCAAGTAGGGTGGATGTAATTTCAAAGCCCATTCAGTAAGTCAGACCCTCCAAAAATGTCATTTAAAGCATCTGAAACCGTCCTATAATCAAATTTAAAGATACTGAAACTTTCCTAAGTCTGAACTGTTATGTTATAGTTATATGAGAAATGTGAAACCGAAACCTTTTTGACCCCGAATGAATGTTTATTAATAGCATGAGTATTTTATTGTTAATACCCTTCCTTTTGTTTATATTGAGTACATTTCTGTTTCACTACTGTTTTAATAGATATATTTTGTATCAATTTTCTCACCTTGATTTTGTTTACACTACATGTACATGAATGTTATGTTGCACAATTGATTTTGTTGAGATTTAATTTTTATCATAAGTTTGGAGCATTGCTTTACTGCACTGAGTCATAGGTAGACTGGTTCCCTGATTTTAAACTTAAATAAATTATATGCAGATATAAGGACAGGATAATCACCAACTGGTTTTTTTTTAACTGTGGTATCCCATCTGCATCACTACCTACCGGGAACCATAATGATTCCAAAAAAACAATACAGAGACTGGTTTTTCTTGCCTATAATTCTATGGGCCTCTGGTCTAGTGATAAAGGTCATTGACATCTGACCACAAGCCTAGCACCACTGACATGAGTTCTCTCTCTTATATCCACCTCAAAACCGATTACTTGGGGTTTCCAGAGTTCCTTGCAACTCGCCTAGATGAGTCCTGGACTGCACTGCAAAAATTACCTGTTACCTGATTGCTATGTGTATCCCTGGGATGCACTGCAAAAATTACTGGTTACCTGATTGCTACATGTATCCCTGGGATGCACTGCAAAAATTACTGGTTACCTCATTATTATGTCTCTCCTTCGAACGAAGAGAGACATATTGTTTTAGTCTGATTTTTTCTTCTGCTTCCGCTTCTTCTCAGCGAAGCTTGTCCGGACCATAACTTTTTTGTCTTTCCAGATAGGTCAATTATATTTGGTATGTGGGTGCATGACCATAAGGCGGTGTGTCACATACCGTAATGACCTTCGTGGGACTTTGACCTTTGACCTCAAGGTCAAATAATTGTTTTTCAAATAGTATTTTCTTGTCCGGGCCATAACATTTTTGTCTTTCGAGATAGGTCAATGATATTTGGTATGTGGGTGCATGACCATCAGGTGGTGTGTCGCGTACCATAATGACCTTCGTGGGACCTTGACCTTTCACCTCAAGGTCAAATAATTGTTTTTTAAATAGTATCATTCAACTCATAATGTGTAACTTATTGTTGTACAGATGGCCGCAATAAGGGGAGACATAAGTTTTAGGTGTCTAAAACAGTTCTTCCTAGTTGTATCTGTATAGGTGTTAATTTCTCAATGACATGGAACCAGTCTATCTATGTCCTTGGTAAAAGTAGACTTCCTATTGTCAGTAAAATGAAATTGTAATTCATATGAAGTTGGTATTTAAAATCAGAGATTATTTTCAAAGTTTGAAGTTTAGTTTAAAACTTTTGAATTAAAAAAAAAATATATCCCTTTATGTCAATGGCCCAGACTTGACTTGTAGCATGTTTTAATGTCATATTACATATTGTTTTCAGAAGAATTTATTAACTTTTTTTTATCGGATTCCTGTGAAGACCTTTGTAAGTCAAAGCTGTAAGCTAATTTGTGCTTGTGTAGTACAGTAGTCCCTCTCTTATAAGGACACTCCCACCTAAGACAACCTCTCTTATCAGGACAGATTTCATATGCACTGAAATAGTAAATTTCTACTAAATTGTCCCCTTCATTAGAGCTTATTAGACCACTTTTTTTTATTTAAAAGGAAAAAGGGAAGGGGTGGTCTTTTAAAAGGGGATGATTACTGTATAAGAACAAAAAATAGGGTTGTGTTACTGTGTTGAGGAACTAATAAACTAACTTGTAAATATGAAGTTTTTAAATTATTATGAGTGACAATCTCACAAAACTTTACTTTCTGTACTAAAAATGACCAATTTACCTGGATAATGCTGGTATAAACTATTGCAGAAGTACAATTTTCTATAGCATCTCCCTGAACAATGGGATTATGGCACGGGGTTAACAATCCGATGGATTTAACAAGTGAATTAGTTTACAGCGTGCTTCACTATCCTATATTATGGCTGTAGAAATATATATTTAGTATCTTTTTTACACATGCACACACCTTTCTTGTTTATTACATTGTAAAACAATACTGCACTGCTAATACTATGTACACCTTCTAACCTATATATACGTAAGACTCAGATTGACGTCCAGCCTCTAATCGACATCCAATCCTCAAATCCATGTCCGATTTCTACATCACAGACATCTGTACCTCAGATCTATGTCCTTTTTTCAAATCACAAATCGCCGTTCAAGTCTCAAATCGGTGTCCAATTCTCAAATCTATGGCCGTTTCTTATTTTCTCAAATCATCGTCCAATGACATCACTGGCGTATGCTCTAACCCTAACCCTGACCAATAAATTGGCCATAGATCTGAGAATTTGAAAACGACGCCGATTTGAGAATACCCTTAAATCGGACCATGGTGTGAGATAATGACATCAGTGGATGCCGATTTGAGGATCGATCCAGAGTGGACGCTGATCTGAGTCTATCATATATATATATATATAATCGTCTCAAGCGAGTGACAATCATACCATATATCTACCCCACTGGATCACGAAGGATTCCGGCCTGTATGAAATATCATTAATATAAACATCTGAACATTCAACTCAACAGTGTCAGAGTTAGATTAGTATCTGACTAATATATATATATACAATATGGATGTGGTCGAGTGGTCTAGGGTGCTGGACGTAAAGGCGAATGGTGCTGCAGTGTAACAATGGTGTGGGTTCAAATCCCGTCGAGGGAAGAACAAAAATTTGACAGCTCTAAAATCTAATTCTAACACTGTTTGGTTTAATTTTCAGACGTATATATATATATATATATATATATATATATAAATAAACATCTGAAAAAGTAGCCAACGTATGAATCTACGAGATGTCGGATCGGAAACAAGTAACGATACTGTGCAAACAAACAAAAATGATAAATAAACGTCGAAAATTGCAGGCATTGTCCGTCATCATTGGAAAGAAATTCAAAAAAGTGAAACGCTGGCCAAGTTGTTCCCTGAACCACCCGTTGTAGCGTTCCGGCGACCTAAAAGCATTAAGGATACACTGGTCAGAGCTGCGGTATCTAGACCTTCATCGACGGTCGGCCAGTGTAAACCATGTGGTGACAAGCGTTGCAAGTGCTGTCTCCAATTGCAACACACACAAGTGTTCCATAGCAAGACGACAGGAAAGGAGTATAAGATATTTTGCAATGTCAATTGCAAAACACCTAATGTGGTTTACCTCCTTGACTGTCACGTCTGCGGGTCACAATACGTAGGAGAAAGTGTCCAACCATTCAACAAAAGAATGAATGGACACAGAAGTGACCTTACGAAAAAGACGCTCTTGCCCGTGAGTCAACACTTTGTGTCGCCGGGGCACTCATTGGAAGACTTTGGCAGATCCAAAATTTATATCATTGACCACAATCCAAGTTGGAAAGAAAATCAAAGACAGAAAAAAGAGAGTTTTTGGATCCGCGAGTTACAAATATTACACCCGGAAGGCATAAACAAAAAGGCCTAAATCTTTTGTTTTTTAACTTTTTAACCAGTGCCTGGACCTTAGCTAGTTGGTAAACTTCATCATTACATTTTCTCATTCTGTTCATATTTATAAATTAGTGTGCAATATACTTGAATAATATAAAGTATAAAGTTCAAGATTATGATTTTTAGTAATTTACGTCACGAAAACTGATGCTCACGTGACAATTTTTCAAATCGGATTACAGACGCTGATGAAGCTTGTCGGTCAAGCGAAATATGCATCGATTTCATTATAATTATAGTCTTTTTGTAGACTTATAGTTATTTTTGTTACATTTTAACATCTTTTTTTGATATCGTTGTGCTAACATTTTAGACGTTTATATATATATATATATATATATATATACACACACAATTTAATGCTGTGTGTACAGTTCTGATTAGTGTATAGTATGATTTTCAATGTATGTATTTAATAAGAATTACACTTTAGTGAAATGATTTTAGTTAAAGGAAGGAAAAAATAAGACAATGTTATTTAAAGGAAGCTAAAAGAAAAAAATAATACAAGTTTATTAGCTCTTTTAGTAAAGTCTTGTGAGATTTTATATTACGTACTTAGAAAAATAAAAATCTACTACAAATTATCTACTGTAAAATTGTCTTTGTTATTTGTATATAAATTCTCCTGCTACCAGTGGATTACAATATTTATCCTCTCGAGTGTAGAGAAATATCAGAATCCACTGGTACTGGTAGCAGAAGAATGATCTGTTTCTCCTCTCGAGTGTAGAGAAATATCAGAATCCACTGATACTGGTAGCAGAAGAATGATCCGTTTCTCCTCTCGAGTGTAGAGAAATATCAGAATCCACTGGTACTGGTAGCAGAAGAATGATCTGTTTCTCCCCTCGAGTGTAGAGAAATATCAGAATCCACTGATACTGGTAGCAGAAGATTGATCTGTTTCTCCTCTCGAGTGTAGAGAAATATCAGAATCCACTGGTACTGGTAGCAAAAGATTGATCCGTTTCTCTTCTCGAGTGTAGAGAAATATCAGAATCCACTGGTACTGGTAGCAGAAGATTGATCCGTTTCTCCTCTCGAGTGTAGAGAAATATCAGAATCCACTGATACTGGTAGCAGAAGAATGATCTGTTTCTCCTCTCGAGTGTAGAGAAATATCAGAATCCACTGATACTGGTAGCAGAAGAATGATCCGTTTCTCCTCTCGAGTGTAGAGAAATATCAGAATCCACTGGTACTGGTAGCAGAAGAATGATCTGTTTCTCCTCTCGAGTGTAGAGAAATATCAGAATCCACTGATACTGGTAGCAGAAGATTGATCCGTTTCTCCTCTCGAGTGTATAGAAATATCAGAATCCACTGGTACTGGTAGCAGAAGAATGATCTGTTTCTCCTCTCGAGTGTAGAGAAATATCAGAATCCACTGATACTGGTAGCAGAAGATTGATCTGTTTCTCCTCTCGAGTGTAGAGAAATATCAGAATCCACTGGTACTGGTAGCAGAAGATTGATCTGTTTCTCCTCTCGAGTGTAGAGAAATATCAGAATCCACTGGTACTGGTAGCAGAAGATTGATCCGTTTCTCCTCTCGAGTGTAGAGAAATATCAGAATCCACTGGTACTGATAGCAGAAGAATGATCTGTTTCTCCTCTCGAGTGTAGAGAAATATCAGAATCCACTGATACTGGTAGCAGAAGAATGATCTGTTTCTCCTCTCGAGTGTAGAGAAATATCAGAATCCACTGGTACTGGTAGCAGAAGATTGATCCGTTTCTCCTCTCGAGTGTAGAGAAATATCAGAATCCACTGGTACTGGTAGCAGAATAATGATCTGTTTCTCCTCTCGAGTGTAGAGAAATATCAGAATCCACTGATACTGGTAGCAGAAGAATGATCCGTTTCTCCTCTCGAGTGTAGAGAAATATCAGAATCCACTGGTACTGGTAGCAGAAGAATGATCTGTTTCTCCTCTCGAGTGTAGAGAAATATCAGAATCCACTGGTACTGGTAGCAGAAGAATGATCTGTTTCTCCTCTCGAGTGTAGAGAAATATCAGAATCCACTGGTACTGGTAGCAGAAGATTGATCCGTTTCTCCTCTCGAGTGTAGAGAAATATCAGAATCCACTGATACTGGTAGCAGAAGAATGATCCGTTTCTCCTCTCGAGTGTAGAGAAATATCAGAATCCACTGATACTGGTAGCAGAAGATTGATCCGTTTCTCCTCTCGAGTGTAGAGAAATATCAGAATCCACTGATACTGGTAGCAGAAGATTGATCCGTTTCTCCTCTCGAGTGTAGAGAAATATCAGAATCCACTGATACTGGTAGCAGAAGAATGATCCGTTTCTCCTCTCGAGTGTAGAGAAATATCAGAATCCACTGATACTGGTAGCAGAAGATTGATCCGTTTCTCCTCTCGAGTGTATAGAAATATCAGAATCCACTGGTACTGGTAGCAGAAGAATGATCCATTTCTCCTAGGACCAAAATTTTCTAAATATTTTAAAATTTAAGTGGTTAATTTCCATCGTCAATGAAAGGAAATTGGTGGAAATTCTCGTGCAGAAATTTAGCCACTGTGGTGATTAAATTAAAAGTATTATGAAAATTTAACCAACTGATTAAACATGCAAAGAATAGGGGTTATGGTTATGGTGTTTAATGCCACTTTCAACAATATTTCAGTTATATCGGAGCGGTCAGTTTTATTGGTAGAGGAAACCAGAGTACCCAGAGAAAACCACCGACCTGCCTTAAGTCACTGGCAAACTTTATCACATAATGTTGTATCTATTACACCTCACCTGGGTGGGATTCAAACTCACAACTTTAGTGACAGGTACTGATTGCATAGGTAGTTGTAAATCCATCTACCATACGATCACCCCCTACAAAGAATAGGAGAAAAAACAATACACTTTATGAACTGTTATATGTTTTATGATAAAGATTGAATATTAAAAGACAGATAGATGACAAGATAATTTATAGCATGTGTCCACACGACAGTTTATTGCGAATCGAATACGAATTCACAAATTTGCATTAACAAAAACTTATTCCTGAAGCGAATTGGATAATGCGAACTAGCCCATTCGAATTTGATGCACATTAAAAAAAAATAACTACGTGTGGACGCGATTTGCATATTTGATTCGCATTGGATATGAATTCAATTTGCATTAAATGTATGTTTGAACGCAGCTTTATTTTTCGTTCCAGATGAAAGAAGTACAGATCCTCAGTTATTAAGGAGCCGCACCATTGATTTACAGAATGATGAGTTTGCAGATGCCAGGTCAACTTTGTCTCTTGACCCAACAGGTATGTAATATTTTTACCACGGTTTCCAAGTTAAACAGTTAAACAATCGAACGCGAAGCATGAGATTATTTAATCGTTTAACTCGGAACACTGTGGTTTAAATGATTTGTAACATGAAGCCATGCAATATCACATTTAGGTCGATGATTATTGCACGTCTCACTGAGAGTAATACAACTACAGCCCAGATTTAAAGTGTGCAATATCTCGTATCTTCATGTATTATTTCATAGTTCTTTTCTGTTGCTTACATTCTGGTAGATAAACCATAAAAAGATCACAGGAAAAGAATGCAGTTGTTACAAGTATGATTTATTTCATGGGAAATTGTTTTTATTATATTTGTGTAATTAATGTGTTAGTATCATATAGGTATTTTTGTATTTTTGCTTTTTTCATTCCTATTTGTAGAGAAAGTCATGACCGAAATTATAATGGTAGTTGTATTTTCATCTACCTTTCCAATCGGTGCCTAACGTCACCACATCCTCACCTTGAGTGTGGTAGATTATGGGTTTGAGCCGAGGTCGGATCAAGCCAAAAACTACAAAATTGGTATTTTTGGCTTCTTCGCTAAGCACCCAGCATTAATTTTGTTAAAAAAAGTCATAAAGATATTGTATATCTATATCCTTACAGCTTGTGCCAAAAACAGTTTGACAAACTAGCCTGAACATCATTTTAGGAAAACAAATTCTATTTGATTAAGCAAATTTTATGCAAATTTTACTAGCCCTAGCCAATTTTTACTAGACTAGGGCATAAGGCTAGTGGTTTTTGGCACAGACTGCCTTATGGTAAAAACAACCAGATATAGTGAATGTATGAAATATTATTAATATTCTATTATTGTCTTCTCCTGAGGGAACAGTTTTCCTATAGTATTGTCTGGTGACGTATAGGAAACTGTTCCAGAGGAAGAAGACAATAATATCTTTAGTACATAACATCTCATTCGCAATTAAAAGAAAAAACACATTGCACTGAGTTAGATTCGTCGACATTTAAGTCGCCAAACATCGCCATGTTGACATCGAACAATAAACAGACTACAGCATCATCTATTTTAAGGGGAGTAAATCTTGCCAAAAATATATAAAAATCATACAGGAAAATCTTCCACAGGTATAGTCCCCACGGGAAATCGTTTCAAGCTTGAATATTGCCTGTGGCTAAGAATAGTCACCCGTTGCTAAGATTAAGCATAAAATTTCAAAAATACAACTGCATGTGCAATAAGTGCCTATCACCACTAAAGTTGTGAGTTCGAATCCTGATAAAGTTTGTCGGTGACTTGCGACAGGTTGGTGGTTTTCTCCGTGTACTCTGGTTTCCTCCACCAATAAAATTGGCTGCCATGACATAACTGAAATATTGTTGAAAGTGGCATTAAATACCATATACCTATAAACCAACTATGTTATGAACTAATACAAGATATATTTACAGATACCCCATTGGAAAGAAGAATAGAACAGATTCGTCAACATTACAGTATAGATCACACGACCCATCCCCACGTATCTCCGCCAGACTCGGCCAGTTGTAAATCTAGTATATTGTTTATGGTGCTTCATGGAGGTAAAAATAATTATAGTATAACTACTTTTATTCCGAATATAAAATATGAATCGTGAGTATTAGGCCATTACAATTTAATTCTGTGTTCAGCACGCACGTTGGTTTTGAAGCCTTTTCACGTAAAACAAACAAAATAAAAAATTATGATTTTCGTGGTTAAAACCGGAAATTTGATACTTTTCCGTCAATGGTGATTGTTTAATTGTTTAATACCTGTACGCTTTATTCGGTGAGTGCGATACTGTATGATCGTAGATATTTCGTGATATAGATTTCTCGTGCAGCTGCAATCTTGGCAATTTGTCTTTTGTCAAAACGAAAATCCCTGTGTTTAGATAAAGCAATTGAGGCATCATGTTTTTTACTATGTATTATCAGTTCTTTCTTCAAAATGGACAAAACTCTAGTCACGGTGAAAGTTACGAAAGAATCGCAAACTGTTTTGAACTGGTATGTTGTCTCTGTTTCGACCGAACAGAATTTTTCTCAGATTTTTGAGGCAATAAGTGCTGCAAGCAATCATGCATTAAACAATGCACGTTTTACAGAAAAACTGAGAATAGATGACTATAAAGATGGAAGGGTTTTCCTCGTACAGGATATTTCAGATATGAAAAATAAAATTGAAGTCAGCTGAGGGCTCTCGCCTCTTGGTCGAAGAGTGTGTTAAGAATTTTAAATTTAATCATGTTTTGTACAGCATGACCCCAAAAGTTCAAACAAAAACCGTCAGTAATGCTTACAATTTGTTGAAAGAAGGGCAACGTTGTGAGTTCTAACCCCGCTCAGGAGAGGTGAACTTGATACAACATTATGTGACAAAGTTTGTCAGCGACTTGTGACAGGTCATTGGTTTTTTCCGGGTTCTCCGGTTTTCTCCATCAATAAAACTGACCATCACGATATAACTGAAATATTGTTGAAAGTGGCATTCAGCACCATAAAACCCAAAAAGGAACATGCTTCCACTGCCGGACGCTCGATAATATTTTTGATTGTCACGACGTTGGCACTAGGAGACCATGCAGTGAAATAAATGTTTTATTTCACACAGTGAAATACCAGATATACATTCACTTTGAAATCTTAAGTATTCCCCTGGCAACTATTTTATAATACACTCTCCTTTTATACACACAGATAAACACTTCCTAACCATCATACACAAAAATGCATTCTCCCACAATTCTACACTCGTAGGCATTTCCTGTCAGTCTGACTTCTTCATGAGTAAGAATTACATGTGTCTTATACAATTTGCATGTATATTTTATTTAATAAAGACTTGCCTACCTTTATGATTTTGATGTAAGGCTTACAAATTTTGAGGTTAACCTTACGATTGACCTTGTTTGCCATACGATTTTAAAAAGAATCCATATTTTTTTCATGTCCGGTGCACAATTTACATTATGCCGTCCGTATATTACTATTGAAACATGTTCCTGTATTTAAGGAAAATGGTTTCAAGTCAGAAATTGTCTGTCTCTATAATGGACATTGATAATGATGCAGTCTCATTTTTCCCATTAATGTATAGTGCATATAATTTTAACCTGTATATAAAGGCCACATTTTCAGGTTCCCTTGAATGGCTTTTATATACAGGTTCGATTGTATATGAAATGTACAGGATTCCATAAATTTCTTTTGCTTTTGATTAATATGTATCATGTATAATTTCAGGTTGTTTAGTCGACACCCATATAGAAAACCAGCAGCCTTCTAAACGAAACGACTTTTTCACGATAAAATCCTCCTTTGAAAGTGTGATGCGAACACATTATCCTGGTGCTTACGGTCATATAGCATTCAGACTGGTTCCCTGTCCACAGATTTGTTCTGACATTCTTGATATATTGTCCAGGTAATGCACCTTCTGTAACACATAAATGGTATTATTGATGATAAAAAGAAGCAGTTTATTATCTTGTATTGTGATAAGATAGAATTTTCTTCACAACATTTGTTCAGACTGAACCGCATTAGGGGGTGTAATGGTTAGCGTGCTCTCCTCGAGTGTGGTATACTGTGGGTTCAAGCCCCGATCGGGTCAAACCAAAGACTATGAAATGGGTATTTGTTGCTTCTCCGCTAAGCATGCAGCATTAAGGAGAAAGAGCAAAGACTGGTTGGCTCGGAATCAGGATAATGTGTCCGAGTGTGGCGACATGTCTACATGCAGACTGTTTTCAGTGAGCTAGCACTATAACAATTCTTGGCGTTACACAATAATCACTCACTCACTCCGGTTCCGACTGAAATAAACATTACATTATATCTATTGCAACGGAAAAAATATTGCAATATTTATTTGTAACAGAATAAACAGTATAGAAAAAAAGTTCCAAAAAGAAGATATATTATGAAATTGTTTTTAATAAATTATCCACAGGAACAAATATTAGGTGGAAAAAAAATATACGTTCACAGTATTACTCTAAGACTGACAGGGAAAGGAATGATATGATGTGATGAATTTGTCTGAGACATTAAAATGATATTATTTTGTATTAGTAATTTTCAGAAGTGCAAAACTTGAACTTGTCCATTTAAAGCTAGCAAAGAATAAATAGACAATATACGTACATTATTGGAAATTATTAAATATATTTCTATGAACATTAGAAACAGGTAGAAAAGCGAGCCTATGGAGAGCTTTTCTTTTCTGTTTCGCAGCAAATGCAAATGAATTTCATATTTTCTGACAACAAACGTATATTGTGTTTATCCTGCAATGTTAAAAGCCCAATGCAACTGCCAAATTGTCTAAAAATAGTAGAAACAAGCATCGTTCTTATAGTTATTAATGGTGTCCTCTATGAAGTCCGCATTTATACTGTTTCCGTTTCTTACATTTTCTCAATTTGAATCAGGTACCAGAAAAGCTATATCTTGGTCAGTGACCGCATATAGAAAAAATTTATCCTGTCAATGTGACATCAAAGCATTTGCTATTTGATGCTTCTCCACTATGCATAAAAAGAGAAGAAACTTTGTTGGCTCCGAACCAGGATAATATGTCTTATTGGAGCGACATGTCTATTTTTTGTGGATTGTCGTTTCAGTGAGCTAACACTGTAAGAATCCAACTCAGCATGTTGGTCACATTATAAAGTACAAAGCAGACGTCATCGTCATCATCTCATCAAAAAGTAACATGTTCTCGTAATGACATTGTTAACAAATTGTTCACTTGGCATTAAACAATAATCACTCGTTCTCCCTAGAAATGAAGTGAATACGATTTGTCAGAATCATAATAGGAAAATATATAGTGATGTAGTAATCGTATATTTATGATGTAGTAATCGTATATTTATGATGTAGTAATCGTATATTTATGATGTATTAATCATATATTTATGATGTTGTAGTAGTCATATATTTATGATGTAGTAATCATATATTTATGATGTAGTAACTGTAATCATATATTTATGATGTAGTAATCATATATTTATGATGTAGTAATCATATAATTATGATGTAGTAATCATATATTTATGATGTAGTAATCATATATTTATGATGTAGTAATCATATATTTATGATGTAGTAATCGTATATTTATGATGTAGTAATCATATAATTATGATGTAGTAATCATATATTTATGATGTAGTAATCATATAATTATGATGTAGTAACTGTAATCATATATTTATGATGTAGTAATCGTATATTTATGATGTAGTAATCATATAATTATGATGTAGTAATCATATATTTATGATGTAGTAATCATATATTTATGATGTAGTAATCATATATTTATGATGTAGTAATCATATAATTATGATGTAGTAATCGTATATTTATGATGTAGTAATCATATATTTATGATGTAGTAATCATATATTTATGATGTAGTAATCATATATTTATGATGTAGTAATCGTATATTTATGATGTAGTAATCATATATTTTCTAAATTTCAAATACCACTGAATTGTATTGATGCTTTTTTTGTGTGTGTTATTTTCAGTTTAAGTCCATTTTCCTGTGAATCTCAGACACTTAACGGTGTTGATGGACCTATGTGGTCACCAGAGTTCGTTCCCCTTGGTGCCATTGCTTTGTTTGCTAGTTCTAACCCTGACTACCATGAAAATGTAAATAGAACAGTATCTAAGGCTAACATTGTCTACCAGGAATTCCTCATGTCTGACGAAGGCAAGGGATTTAATGGACAGGTATGATTTATTTATATTTTATGTTTAGTCTTGATTTGAATTTATATAGTAAAACCTCATCGGTGGTGATATGGTTAGCATGCTCGCCTCAGGTGTGGTAGATGGTGGTCAAGACAAAGATTATTAGATTTGTATTTGATGATTTTATGGTAAGCATTCAGCTTTAAGGAGTAAGAGCCAAGACTGGTTGACTCGGAATCGGGATAATATGTTCGAGTGAGGTGACATGTCTATTCGCGGAATGTTGTTTCAGTGAGCACTGTAAAAATTCAACTAAGTGTGTTGGTCTTGTATAAAGCGGACCTCATCATCATCTCATTGAAAATTAACCTGTTTTCGTCTTGATATAGCTTAGAAATTGCCGAGTTGGCGTTAAACAGCAATCACTCACTCACTCACTTATGGAGTAAGAGCAAAGACTAGTGGGCTCTGTATCAGGATAATGTGTTCGAGTGAAGCGACATCTATACCAACAGACGATTGTTTCAGTGAATTAGTAGTATGAAATCTAACTAAGCATTTTGGTCTAGTACAAAAAAGACATCATAATCATCTCATCAAAATGTAATTTGTTGTCTCCATTGTATAGCTAAGAAAATGCTCATTTGGCGTTGAACAACAATCACATACTTTATTACATATAATATTTGTGACTTTTTCCAGGTGTGTTTCCTAGCCGACAGTTCTGCTTCTGTATTAGCCTACGATGCCCTATGTCAAAATCCTTCCTGTCTACGATATCTAAGTACCTATGACAGTCGTGAAGTTCTACCTGAAGTCGATTCTACAACTTCGTTTAAACGGGAACGTTCAAAAACGGAATCGTTTGGTGCAAAAAACAATATGGAAACTTCAAGACAGTTAAGCCACAGTGATCCCGATCTTACGTTGAATAGTCCGGATAACGATAATCAGTGTAGTAAAAGTGATATTGTGTCAATAGATTATAAAATGAAGAGAACGAACTCGACACGGGATCCAACTAATAACCCAAGCCATCTTTCATTTTTGAATGTGAGCGAAAAAGATCCGTCTAGAAGGACAAGTACGGGAAGTAACTTTGAAGGAAATTATTTGAAATTTGACTTTGATGTTTCTGACTTCTTTGTGCTTGGATCACCGTTAGGACTTATTCTAGCCTATCGAAGGATGTATTGTGGTGACGATAGGTCATGTAAGTCAAATCTATAAAGATACCATAGCATGATAGGTCACAAATACAGGGATGATTTTTTTTCCCCAGTTATTTAACTGATTTCAGCTATTTTCCTTTGGAAAAAAATTTATGAAAGTTGCAGGACAAGGTCAGAACAGGTCAAGATCATACCTTCTTGAAAGGGAGTGTAGATTCTTTCTGCTAATTTTCATTGATTTCAGTTATTTTATTTCCTTACTGGAATCATCCCTGCATATAGTCAAACCTTGTTATATCATACAGTAGGGCTGTCGTAGTCGTGATCGTATGGTAGTTGCATTTACAACTATCTATGAAATCAGTGCCTATCACCACTAATGTTGTGAGTTTGAAATCACGCTCATGGCAGAGTGTACTTGATACAGCATTATGTGATAAAGTTTGTTAGTGACTTTCAGCAGGTCGATGGTTTCCTCTAGGAACTCCAGTTTCCTCCACCAATACAACTGACCGCCACGATATAACTGAAATATTGTTGAAAGGGGCTTTAAGCACAATATCCCTATTATATTATACTCAGATAAGATGTTTTCATTGATAACTCGCTCGTAAGAATATGGTCAGATCATAGGAACATTATATATCTACTTTCAGTTTCACCCATTAGTCCAACCTGTAACATTATATATCTACTTTCAGTTTCACCCTTTAGTCCAACCTGTAACATTATATATCTACTTTCAGTTTCACCCTTTAGTCCAACCTGTAACATTATATATCTACTTTCAGTTTCACCCTTTAGTCCAACCTGTAACATTATATATCTACTTTCAGTTTCACCCTTTAGTCCAACCTGTAACATTATATATCTACTTTCAGTTTCACCCTTTAGTCCAGGTTGTAACCAAGTGTATAATATATTCCACAACAGTGATCCATCAGCATTTAGACTAGAACCATTGTTAAATGGAACATTTAGACACATACCACCAATGAAAGTTTCCAAATATTCCAAGTATCCGCTAGGTGATGGAGAGCCTATTCATGTTGGTGAGTAGTTGTCGAATCTCAACACGATTGGAAACAGCATTGATGGTGTAATGGTTAGTGTGCATGCCTTGAGTGTGGTAGATTGTGTGGGTTTCAACCCTGGTTGGGTCAAACTAAAGATTACAAAAGGGGTATTTGCTTCTCCTCTAAGCACACAATATTAAGGGGGTACCATACACTACAGGGAGATAACTCTTTAACATCAGTTGAACGTTTTGATCATATGATGTTTGTATGCAGATTTCAAGCATCTCGGTAATCAAAACCACAGAGAGAAAAGCTACTATGTGGCTAGTGAATTGATAGCTCTGAGTCTGTTGGTTGGAATTTGTTAAAATTTTGATATTTATTACAGTGGATATATTCAAACACACTGCCAAAAAAATAAGAAAATTAAACGAGCAGATCAAATTTTACCTGAAGTGTATGGTACCACCTTAAGGAGTAATAGCAAAGAATGATTGACTTGGAATCATGATAATGTGTCAGAGAAGAGTGACAGGTTGTTGGTCTAAAGCAAACATCATCTCATCGAAATGTAACTTTTTTGCTCCATGATAAAGCTGAATAATTGCTCACTTGGCGTTAAATAACAATCACCTAATCGCTTGACTTTCTTGGCCAAGTTGCAAAAATATTTATCAAATGAGTTAGCGGTATCCTCCTTGGAGATGTAAAGAAATAGACAATCGTATTTGCACATTAAATGACCAGTATTCCAGCTATATGATGTCGAGAACAAGTTTACAAAATTTATGGGGTGTCGTGGTCATGATCATATGGTAGTTGGATTTACAACTACATATTCAATCAGTGCCTATCACCTCTAAAGTTGTGAGTTAGAATCCTGCTCTTGTCGAGGTATACTCGATACAACATTATGTGATAAAGTTTTTCTGTGACTTGTGACAGGTCAGTGGTTTTCTTTGGGTACTCATGTTTCCTCCACCAACAAAGCTGACTACCACGATATAACTGAAATATTGTTGAAAGTGGTTTTAAATACCATAACCCTAAACCTAACCCTACAAAATATAGATCAGTTTGTAGATAAATAAAATTACACTTAATTAATTGATTAATTGTTGTTTTAATTAAGTGAGCAGGGGACCGTCTTGGTAGTTGGATTTATAACTACCTATGGAATCAGTGCCTATCACCACTAACGTTGTGAGTTCGAATCCGCTCATGGTATGGTGTACTCGATACAACATTATTTGATAAAGTTTGTCAGTGACTTGCGGCAGGTCAGTGGGTTTTCTTTGGGTTTCCTCCACCAATAAAGCTGACCGCCACTATATAACTGAAAAATTGTCGAAAGTGGCATCAAACACCATTACCCTAACCCTACAAAATATAGATAAGTTTGGAGATAAATAAAATTACACTTGTCTAAATTAATTGTTTAATTGTTGTTTTAATTAAATAAGCAGTATATCAGCCATTTCATGGTGTAAAGTAATTATTTACGAAAACTTTAATTAAATTGTAATTTAAAAAATATATATTTAAGAATACTAGATTTTCAAAATATTTATATTTCAGTTGAGACGGTTCAGAGTAATATGTCTCTGTTCTTTGGAGCTAGAAAAAGTTCTAGCGGACATTTATTACAACGACAAAATAGTGTCTCTAGTGTCGCTAGTAATATGTCTGGTATGGGGGAAAATACAGTATCTATTATAGCTAATGGTATGTATAGTCTACTATGTATTTTGAATTGAATAATAAAATGAGAATCAGCATGAAGCACCAGCATGACAGTGGGTTTGAGTTAAAAGAATTTTTTGTGATTCTTAAATCAAGAGTTGTAAAAAAAATAACCACAGAGATTTATCTAAATTTTTGCGTCCTTGGATTTTGTCTCTTTTTTACCACTATGCAAGAAGAGTTCAGAGATACCAAAGGGGTAATCAGAATCTTTAAACCGGAGAAGAACTGACAACGCAATGGCCAAAAGAAAAAGGAAAAAAAAGACAAACAACGATCTACAATACAACACAGGAAAGTAAAGATTGAGCAATTCGAACCCCACCCGTGCTGAACTCAGGTGCTCTGGAAGGGTAGGCAGTTCCTGCTCCACTAGTGACACCATTCATTTTACTGTAGTTACAAACTACAATAAGTCATAATTAGGTAAAATTTGATTTTGACAGTTACCAGTAGATGGTGGGGTAATAAGAGATTAGATTATGTGTTATACAGTCCAGATATTCTTCATTCATTTCCAACATCTGCATTACCTCCCTTGTTTCATGCCAGTTTTTGGGAGTCGTCAGATTTAGCAGCTTTTATATTGAGACAGGTGAGTTATCTCCCTTATTAAATACTAGTTTTAAAAGAATTATTCAGATTAAGCTTTAATTAGATCATTTAGCATTAAAAAACTAAAGGATATATTGCATTGTAGTCACTACAAAAGGCTAACCTTTTTATCCCTACCAACCACATCCGTGGCATAATGGTTAGCGTGCTCGCCTTGAGTGTGGTAGGTCGTGGGTTTGAGCCAAACCAAAGACTATAAAATTGGTATTTGTTGCTTCTCCGCTAAGCATGCAGCATTAAGGAGAAAGAGCAAAGACTGGTTATAAAAATCCAATTCAGCGTGTTGGTCTAGAACAAAACGGACCTCGTCATCATTTCATTGAAAATTAACTTGTTCTCGCCATGATATAGCTTAAAAATTGCTGAATTGGCATTAAACAGCAATTACTCACTCACTTTTTGTCCTTACCGAACTCTCTAAAGTGGCTGTCAAAAGTCGTCCTGTTCCTCCCTCATTTTTTCATTTAATTATTATATGTCGGTCAGCCCTAGAGATCAAGGAAGTGATTTTATTTAAAACATTCCTTTTATAGAGGATTTAAATGACATTTAAAATTTAGTGCAGTGTCTTAAAATATAAAGTTTATGTATATAGTGATTAGAAACAGGGAGATTTGTTTGTTTGTTTGGTCCTTTGATATTTTCTGTCAACAGGAAGTGAGCTAATTCCCAATTATTAACTGCTAAGAAATGTGAAAGGGGTATCAGAAAAGTGTTATTAGGCTATTTTAAATAACACTGAATTTGACCCCTTCACTCTGCAGGACTTGTCAAAGGATAGCTACTCACAGATTTCTAAGATACAAATTATAAAAAGACAATTTAAACAGTGATGGTGAACAATTCCACCAATATCAACAAAATGAACAACCACCACTCACCTCAAGCCACCGAATACAAAAATAAAGACTACAACATATGGTATTTGAAATGCAAATCCTGCTTGAGACAGGCACAAATATGTGACAGGGTTAAATTGGTTAATGGGATCCCAACTCTCCCAATCTGATATACGACAATACAGATATAAACAAACAAACAATGAAAAAACTGCACAGATTCACTTCCACAAAAACGACTGCACACTCAAAATGAATGACCTCAGTATCACATGATTGCAGAATAAAATAGGTATATATGTAAGACTCAGATCGACGTCCAATCCTCAAATCCATGTCCGATTTCTACGTCACAGACATCTGTACCTTAGATCTATGTCCTTTTTCAAATTTCAAATCGGTGTCCAATTCTCAAATCTAAATGACAGTTTCTCACTTTCTCAAATCGACATCCAATGACATCAATGACGTATGCCCTAACCAATAAATCGGCCATAGATCTGAGAATTTGGAAAGGACGCTGATTTGAGAATATCCTTAAATCAGACCTTGATTTGAGATAATGATGTCAGTGGACGCTGATTTGAGTCTGAATGCTGATCTGAGTCTATCATAGATAATTGTATTTTACAGGTGTTGAGACATGATGTACTAATTAATGAAGCGTCTGAAAGACTCAGCCTTTTACCTGATTCTATCAGTTCTGGAAAAATGCCAAAAGAAAAGTGGTTAAAGAGAAGGACAACCATTAAAGTGAAGGTATATAGGAACTTGTAGCAGTTAGAATATTGAGAGGATTTTTTTAGAAAGAAGAAGAAAAAAACTGCAACCTGACCTTTTATTTAAGGAAATAATAATTTGCTGATTCTGGCTATCCTGTTTAGGCCCTTTGATTTGATTTCACTTTTAAATTATTTGGTTTTTCAATATATACAGTTTTGATGAAGGTTATTTCAGATATGTGTTGTGCACACTAAATTAATATCTACGTTTTTATTGCACTCCATAACTCCATCATGGGTAAAAAAGAGTTACCTTCCAGGACATCTTTGGGATGTAGAATGGGATGAATATTGAATGTTTCATGCTACTTTAAAAAAATAATTCACTTTAATAATAACGGTCATTTTAAATGGTGGAATACCCAGAAAAGACCACAGTCCTTCTGTAAATGACTGACGTCACACATCACCCCATGATGGAGTCAGAATCACAAAGCTTTGTTGTGATGGACACATATTTTGTAGACAGATGTAAATGCAACGATTGCAGCAACAGGTGTCCTCTATGAGAACATTGAAGTGACTATTTTTATACAGTAAAACTCTTATTTTAAGGTAAAGTGCAACCTGTCTAAACCAAACCTCCTGGGGACCAGTTTTTGCTGTTTCAGGATAAATTAACAAATATTTCCTATGTTGGGGAACCATATTGAAGGTGTAATGGTGCGTGCTAGCCTTTGAGTGTGGTAGTTCAGAGCTTTAAGAAGTAGGAGCAAACACTGGTTGGCTTGGAATCAGGATAATGCGTCCAAGTAGAGTGACATGTCCACCTATGGACTGTTATTTCAGTGAGCTAGCACTATATAAATCCAACTAAGCATGTTGCTTTATTACAAAGCAGACATCATCATCATCTCATTGAAATTGTAACTTGTTCTTGCCATGATATAGCTGAAAAATTGCTGAATTGGCATTAAATAACAATCAATCAAACCGTTGAATGTTTTAAAACATAAGTACAAAAGATGCAAGGTGTCTAAGTTAATAAAATTTGTTCACACCACGATATAGCTGAAATATTGCTAAAGTTGGAGTTAAACACAAATCAATCAATCAATAAAAAAATGCATGTTTATGATATGAATGAAAAAATGACTAAATATGACTAATTTTTATTTACAGAATTTGCAGGCTAACCATCGTGGTAATGACGTAATTGTATTGGACGGGAAGGATCAGGTGATCACCACCAGATTTATGTATGGGTCATTTGATGTGACCTCACTGTCAGGAGAAAAGGTAAATATTTCAATACAGTAAAACCTGTCTTATGTGACCTTCCAAGGGAACAGTGAAATATGGTCACATAAGACAGGTGGTTACTTAATACAGGTTTAATTGATATGAAATGTACTGGGAAGGAGAATAACAATTAAGGTCACACAATACAAGTTATTAATAAAGATGGTCACTAAAGCAGGATTGACTGTACTGGTTGTATAGCATGTTCTACACAATGGGATCACAGAGTCTGTCATCATTGTCTGTGATCCCTAGATTTAAGCCAATTTTGCCATAATTGAAATGCTTATGAAGTACTGCTAAGTGTTGTGTAGCATGGTTATAACAAATTTTCTGCTATAACAAACCTATAACTTGTCACAGGAAAAAATCTTGTAAAAATTATAAGAATTTTTGAAATTAGTTATTATCAAGTTTTACTGTTTAGGGACTCCCAGACTGTACTTAAAAAAATTAATAGTCTACCTAGGTTCTGGCTGTATTGACACAGATACTACAGTCAAGCCTGCATTAAAGGGCACCCACCTCTGCATAACAAATCACTGTCTATAAAGGGTAGCCTCATTTTTCCCATTAATGAATATAATTTTAACCTGTATATAAGAGACAACTGCTCATAAAGGGAACCTTTTTAGGTCCCTGTGAGTGCCCTTTATATGTAGGTTTTACTGTAGTAGAAATGATTTAAACAAATTAATATATAAATCTACTTGAAAAATTAGACTGATAAACTAAATCACATAAAGTGGTATCAATATACACTTCAAAATTGACAGAAATCAAACTCACAGCTGTGCCTGCCCCCTGCAAATTGTAATATCCATTACCACCCAACATTTGAGTGTTTGTTTCGTATGGTTAGCATGCTTGCCTCAAGTGCGGTAGATCGTGGATCGAGCCCCCATCAGGACAAACCACCCTATAATATTGGTATTTGTTGCTTCTCCACTAAGCATTCAGCATTAAGGAGAAAGCACAAAGGCTAGTTGGCTCGGAATCAGGATAATGTGACAGAGTGGGGCGACATGTCTACCTGTGGACTGTAGTTTCAGTGATTTAGCACTATAAGATCCAACTAAGCGTGTTGGTCTAGTACAAAGTGCACCTCATCATCATCTCGTTGAAAATTAACTTGTTCTCGCCATGATATAGCTGAAAAATTGCTGAGTTGGCATTAAACAATCAATCACTCACTTTAATACTCAAATCAGGCCATTACTAATTATTGTTTTGTTCTATTTATTTCTGTAGGTAGATGTACATGTTCACAACCAGTCGTCAGGAGATTGGGTATACCTAGGAACTTCTGTGACAGATAAACATGGACGTTTACAGTTCACTATACCTCAGGATAAACAGTTACCACAGGGAATGCATCCTGTTAAAGTTGTTGTTAGGTTTGTAAAGAATTACTTGTCTGTTATACTTGAACCGTCGCATCAGTGGTGTAATGGTTAGCGTGCTCTCCTCGAGTGTAGTAGATCATGGGTTCGTGTCACACTAAAGACTTATCAAATTGGTATTTGTTGCTTCTCCTCTTTCCAAGCAGCAATAACGAGAAAGAACAAAGACTGGTTGGCTTGGAATCAGAATAATGTGTTCGAGTGGAGCGACATGTCTATCCGCAGACTGTTGTTTCAGTGAGCTAGCACTATAAAAATCCAGCTCAGTGTGTTGTTCTAGAACAAAGCAGACATCATCATCATCTCATTGATATGTAACTTGTTCTGGCCATGACATAGTTAAAAATTGCTCATTTGGCATGAAACAAAAAATCACTCGCTCATTCAGTTGTAGCGGAAAGTGTCAAGAATTAGAAATTTAAATGTTACGGTAGTGTATTGTATAAATGACATACAAAAATTAATTGGGTGGGGTGATTGTTGTTTTATGCCAAGTGAGCAATATTTCAGCCATATCATGGCAAGAACAAGTTACATTTCGATGAGATGATTATGTTTATTTTGTGTTAGACCAACATGATAAGTTGTATTTTTATATTGCTCACTGCAACAATAGTCCAAGGGTAGACATGCCTATCCATCCAAACACATTATCCTGACTGGTTATCTCTTGTCAGGATGTGTAGTGAAGAGACATGTCTTCATGAATATTCATCATTGATTCGTTATTGGTGCTATATATGGTAATTGCATGCCTTTTATGTACTTATTTAATGTAATAAATTGTAATTAGGAGAAGACTTCATAAGTTTGTTTAGCTTGTGTCTAATCCATTTTGTCTATATTTAATTGGGAAATAAAATATGTTTAAACTAAACATGTCTTCATACAGACTGTTGTTTTGTTTCAGTGATATAGTGTGTTGCTCTAGTACATTACAGACATCATTATCATGTGGTTCCTGCCACAATATAGCCGAAAATTTGCTCACTTTGCCTGCCTTAAAGGGGAATAACTCTGGTAAAGCATATAATTTTATGGAAATGTGCAAATGGTCTGTTGTAGCATGATGAAAATAGGGTTTAGGGTTATGGTGTTTAATGCCACTTTCAACAATATTTCAGTTATATCGTGGCGGTCAGCTTTATTGGTGGAGGAAACCGAAGGACCCAGAGAAAACCACCGACCTGCCGTAAGTCAGTGACAAACTTTATCACATAATGTTGTATTGAGTACACCTAACCTGAGCGGGATTCGAACAATAAAAGTAGGGGAAGTAATGCAGTTTTTAAATTTAATTTAATATGATCTAATTTGAAATGTTTTTCAGAGGGGACCATACATTTGCAGACTTCTTTTTGACTGTTTTGCCACCAGCTACAGAAACGGTTGTATTTAGTATAGATGGTTCATTTACAGCCAGTATGTCTATCTCTGGTAAAGATCCCAAAGTAAGAGGTGGTGCCGTTGATGTTGTCAGGTGAGTAGTGGGGCCATCTAGTATACAAAATACAGTCAAAACTGTCTAAACTGAACCCTTAACCAGAATCCTGTATAAATCAAACCCTCAATAAACTAGAATCCTGTATAAACCGAACATTAAATAGTCCCAATGTGGGAAATATTTGTTAATTTAACCTGTACAAACCAAACACCTGTGTATTCTGAACACAAAAGTTGGCCTCGAGGAGGTTCAGTTTAGTCAGGGTTTACTGTACTAGAATGTCCTGTTTCTTGGTATAATAAAGACTAATTGATTTATTAGTTCACTATTCACCATCATTTTGTTTCCTGTGTATTTTGTTCTTTTTCTATGTTCCTCTCTTCACATTTAAATAAAACCAGGGCAAAAACAGAAACATATCTAGTAGGAATAATCCTTTGGCTGATTTATTCAAGTAAAAAGAGTGATTCACGCAGAAGAGGGACCAGAGAGAGCCTAATAGAATTGATTAAATCTGTAAAAAAAATTCTCTGAAATCAGAAGAGCAAATGCCATTGTGCTTGTCCTGTCATGCTTTTGTATATTAAATTCTACAAATAAAGCTTTATGGTCCAATAGAAATTGAATGTTATTTGGTAAGAATACCCTCAGGTGGTTGATTTTTTTTATACAGCCCGAGTTTAAACAAAAGGAATCCAAATATTGACTGCAATGAGAAAACAAGCTTGAAAAACTGTTCATTGTCAAAAATTTATGAATTCTGTGAAAATAGATGAATTTTTTACCGGAATGTGAAACAAAATTTCTTACAAAGTTACAGTGTTAAGTGAAAAACAGAAACAAGATGTATTAGAAAAGCCTAAAATGTATTTATGTGAAAAGAAAGTGTCTGGAAAACTTTTTGAGTGCACATACTTCAGGTAAATATGTTTTCTGTGATATAGTTATTTTATTTTGTAGCACTGTTTTCTAGACTTTGATTTATAAATTTTTACATTTCATCAACATCATCAATTTATTTTAACAGACACTGGCAGGACCAAGGATTTTTAATCATTTATGTGACAGCTCGCCCAGATATGCAGCATCGTAAGGTGGTATCGTGGCTAGCCATGCATAACTTTCCACATGGCATGGTAGCATTCATGGAAGGTATCATGAAAGACCCACTCAGACAAAAGTTGAACTACCTGAAAGGACTTCAGACTGATGTATGTATTACTATTAAATATTGTATCAGAATTAAATACACCACATCGATGGTATATATACAATATACGTACATTGTCGGTAAATATGAAATTTATTTGTACAAGCTTTAGAAACAGGCAGAATAGCGAGCCTTTGGCGAGCTTTTCAGACCTATTTCGCAGCGAGTACAAATGAATTTTATATTTAACGACAATGTACGTATATTGTGTTTATCCTGCAATGTCAAAAAAGTCGGAAAACTTGTCAGATTTTGACAAAAAGGACAGAAACAAGCGTCATTCCTCGCCTTTCATAAATGTTGTCAAGGGTGTCTTCTTCGTGGTCCGCGTTATATTAGTACCAGTTTCATACTTGTCTGTGCCCTCCGCTGTACATAGCTACAGGGTACCAGGAAAGTTTATTCGTAGGCTGAAAAGTTTATTCGTATAGTACGAAATGTTTATTCGTCTGGTACAAATAAAGCAAAAATTTATTCGTATAGCATATTTGTACAGCAAATGTACTGATTGCAGGATAAAATGATTAACAAGCTGGTCTCGAGTGTGGTAGATCATGGGTTCGAGCCCAAATTATGTCAAACCAAAGACTATAAAATTGGTATTTGTTGCTTCTCAGCTAAGCATGCACCATTGAGAAGAAAGAGCAAAAACTGGTTGGCTCGGAATTAGAATAATGTGTCCCGAGTGGAGCGACATGTCTACCTGAAGATTTTTGTTTCAGTGAGCAACCAACTATAAAAATCCAACTATAAGTGTGTTGGTCTAGTACAAATTGGACATAATTATCATCTCATCAAATGTTGCTTGATCTCGTCGTGATATAGCTGAAAAATTGCTCATTAGGCTTTAGACAATAATCAGACACACAGGATTAAATTCAGTGTTGCCTCGTTATTTAGAGATTGTTAACTTGGGTAAGTCAAAGTAAACATTGCTCTGTTAACTTGTGTAAGTCAAAGTAAACATTGGTCTGTTTCTTAGTCCTATTTATCAAGGATAAATCAAATACTCAGCTACTTCAAAGTAAAATCATTGATTATCTTTTACCTTGACACATAGTGTCTGGACTGTATTTGTATCAGTAGTATCTTAAATTCGTTTATTCCTAAGAGAATATCACATTCAAAAATGATTTAATTCTGCAATTCTGGTCAATTCATAAAATTTAGGCATAACTCCATTTATCAAGGATTGTTTCTCACATTAAACTACATAACTGTTTTATTCAACATAGAAGGGACTTGAGCAGAATCATATACATATGCATAGATAGCCGCTGATATAGCTGAAATACTGCTACTAAGGTTGGCATTAAACACCAATCAATCAATTACAAGAGATGCCCTCACCCCCCATAGTGAGATAGCTTCTATTTAGATGGTTCCATGTGATAATAGCCTGTAGAATGATCGTGCCTGATGATATTGACCTCTAGTGAGATGACCCCTTGTGTTGTTAGCCTCTAGTGAGATTGTACAGCATGATATTGTCCTCTAGTGAGATGACCCCTTATGATATTGTGCTCTAGTGAGATGACCCCTTGTGTTGTTAGCCTCTAGTGAGATTGTACAGCGTGATATTGTCCTCTAGTGAGATGACCCCTTATGTTGTTAGCCTTTAGTGAGATTGTAAAGCATGATATTGTCCTCTAGTGAGATGACCCCTTGTGTTGTTAGCCTCTAGTGAGATTGTAAAGTGTGATATTGACCTTTAGTGAGATGACCCCTTGTGTTGTTAGCCTCTAGTGAGATTGTACAGCGTGTTATTGACCTCTAGTGAGATGACCCCTTGTGTTGTTAGCCTCTAGTGAGATTGTACAGTGTGATATTGTCCTCTAGTGAGATGACCCCTTATGTTGTTAGCCTCTAGTGAGATTGTACAGTGTGATATTGACCTCTAGTGAGATGGCCCCTTGTGTTGTTAGCCTCTAGTGAGATTGTAAAGCGTGATATTGTCCTCTAGTGAGATGACCCCTTGTGTTGTTAGCCTCTAGTGAGATTGTACAGCATGATATTGACCTCTAGTGAGATGACCCCTTGTGTTGTTAGCCTCTAGTGAGATTGTACAGCATGATATTGACCTCTAGTGAGATGACCCCTTGTGTTGTTAGCCTCTAGTGAGATTGTACAGCGTGATATTGTCCTCTAGTGAGATGACCCCTTGTGTTATTAGCCTCTAACAAGATTGTACAGCAGGATATTGACCTCTAGTGAGATGACCCCTTGTGTTGTTAGCCTCTAACGATATTGTACAGCATGATATTGACCTCTAGTGAGATGACCCCTTGTGTTGTTAGCCTCTAGCGAGATTGTACAGCGTGATATTGACCTCTAGTGAGATGACCCCTTATGTTGTTAGCCTCTAGTGAGATTGTACAGTGTGATATTGACCTCTAGTGAGATGGCCCCTTGTGTTGTTAGCCTCTAGTGAGATTGTAAAGCGTGATATTGTCCTCTAGTTAGATGACCCCTTGTGTTGTTAGCCTCTAGTGAGATTGTACAGCGTGATATTGACCTCTAGTGAGATGACCCCTTGTGTTGTTAGCCTCTAGTGAGATTGTACAGCATGATATTGACCTCTAGTTAGATGACCCCTTGTGTTGTTAGCCTCTAGTGAGATTGTACAGCGTGATATTGTCCTCTAGTGAGATGACCCCTTGTGTTGTTAGCCTCTAACAAGATTGTACAGTGTGATATTGACCTCTAGTGAGATGACCCCTTGTGTTGTTAGCCTCTAACGAGATTGTACCGCATGATATTGACCTCTAGTGAGATGACCCCTTGTGTTGTTAGCCTCTAGCGAGATTGTACCGCGTGATATTGACCTCTAGTGAGATGACCCCTTGTGTTGTTAGCCTCTAGTGAGATTGTACAGCGTGATATTGACCTCTAGTGAGATGACCCCTTGTGTTGTTAGCCTCTAGTGAGATTGTACAGCGTGATATTGTCCTCTAGTGAGATTGTAAAGCGTGATATTGTCCTCTAGTGAGATGACCCCTTGTGTTGTTAGCCTCTAGTGAGATTGTACAGCGTGATATTGTCCTCTAGTGAGATGACCCCTTGTGTTGTTAGCCTCTAGTGAGATTGTAAAGTGTGATATTGTCCTCTAGTGAGAGGGCCCCTTATGATATTGTCCTCTAAAGCGATATACCCTTGTGATATTAGCCTCTGGTGAGATGGACCCTTATGATATTGTCCTCTAGTGCGATAGACCCTTGAGATATTAGCCTCTAGTGAGATGGACCCTGTGATGTCCTCTTTTGAGATAGCCGCCTCATGATATTATCCTCCAGTGAGATGACTCATTGTGATATATGCCACTAGTGAGACTACCTGTACAATCAGTGCCTAACTAAAGTTGTGAGTTCAAATCCCACTCATGGAGAGTTGTACTCGATACAACATTATGTGATAAAGTTTGTCAGTGAATAGCTGCACGTCGGTGGTTTTCTCTGGTACTCCGGTATCCTCCAACAATAAAACTTACCATCACAATATAACTGAAATATTGTTAAAAGTGGTGTTAAACACCATAAACCTACCCCCTCTACCTTAGACTGAAAAGGATTGGTAGTTATAAATGTAAGGTAATGTATACCGTACATTGATTTAATAAATATTGTTTATTTTAGGCCCAGGTTGTTTACAAGTTGTTCAAGTAAAGATATATATGTATATAAAGATGATTTATTAAATATTGTTTATTTCAGGCCCAGGTTGTTTACAAAGCAGCGTATGGTTCAAGTAAAGACATATATGTATATAAAGAACTTGGTTTGACACAGTCACAAATATTTATTGTGGGGAAGGCTTCTAAGAAGGACGGAACTAAAGCCCAGGTGAGAAAAAATTATCATAATATATTTGTTTTGTTTGATGTTGTTTAACGCCACTTTCAACCATATTTCAGTTTTATCGTGGCGCTCAGTTTTATAGGTGGAGGAAACCGGAGGACCGGGAGAAAACCACCGACCTGTAGCAAGTCACTGACAAACTCTATCACATAAAGTTGCACACCTCGCCCTGATTGAGATTAGAACTCATATCAGTGGTGATAGGCACTGATTCCATAGGTAGTTGTAAATCCAACTACCATACGATCATGGCCACGACGGCCCCTATAGAAAACAAAGAGAAGGTCATAGGTTAAAAAGTAAAAATGTATCAAAACAATAAAAATTATGAATGCATAAATGATAAAAATTGGAATGGCCCAAATTTTCAACCTAATTCAGTTTTTAAAAGTTTTCGTTTCATTTACAGTAAGAGAACTAGTGAATAACACAATTTATGTATGTTTTGATGCTATTTAAAAAAAATTGAAATCTACAAATGTAAGAAGTGAAAATTATGTCTTTTATGAGCAACAAAAAAAAATTTGGGATCCTCAAATTTTACTGTACAATAATGAAGTTGAACTAAGCAGAATTTTAAAACTGTTGATGGTTTATGGTGTTTTACACAATTTTCATTAATATCTCAGTTATATCGTGGCAGTCAGTTTTATTGGTGGAGGAAACCGGAGTACCCGGAGAAAACCACTGACCTGCCACAAGTCACTGACAAACTTTATCACATAATGTTGTATCGAGTGCACCTCGCCATGAACAGGGTTCAAACTCACAACTTTAGTGATGATAGGCACTGATTGCACAGGTACTTGTAAATCCAATTACAACAGGATCATGGCCACGACAGCCCCTTAAAGCTGTTGAATATGGCTTAATACAAGTAAATCCAGTCAAGCAAAGTATTGCCTCTGATTTCAGATTTTAACAGATGGTTATGGAGCACATCTCAACGACTTATTAGCTGTTGTGTCCCTAAGACCAGTTTTAAGTAATGCGAGGATATTTAGACGTGGTTGTATAGCACATCCGGAAAAATCGGAGGGTAAAAAACTGTTAAAACGATCATCATCTAATAACCCTGTGAACAAGGACTCTTCAAAGCAGCTTGAAGGCAGTGCCTCTCAAATTAGAATTACTGTCGGTGAACACGGCAACACTATTTTACAGCCTGGTCAACCTGATTACGTTGGAATTGTTCGTCCCCGGGGATCATCCCCGCGGTTAAAATCAAGTCTGAATGACAACATGAGATAGCATTTGATGTAGATGAAATTAATTTTGTCTAGAAAAAAAATGTCTTCAAATGGCATGTGGCATAATATTATGGTGATGTTTACCATTTGAACGGGTTAGTAAAGAGTTCAAGAGAGGTTAAAAGGTTTTTTTTTGTCAGTGCCAATTTTGAATATGGAGCAGAATAGGGTGTCATTTTAATGTTTTAGTATTTGAGATCATATTTAATTTTAAAATTGAGGAAAAAAATATTTTGTAAATTACAGAAATTTGTAATCCATGCAGAAATTTGTATAAGAAAAATTAATACAAATTACAAAGAATTTGTTTTTGACAGTTTTGTTTAACGATTTTTTTTTTCTTTTTTTTTTCTTTCTGAAAATGGGAAATTAAACAGGCTTATAAAGAAGTGAATACAATGAAGGAAATAACAGTCTTGTTATTAAGCTTCAAGTCTTTTTTTTTTAACTGGCTATTTTTAGACATAGCTTTTTGCTTTTTGAAATTTTATTGGAGAATCTGTAGTTTTGAGATTTGCATTGTTTTTATACAAAAAGAAATGAAAATTGTTATTGATTATAATCTCCATTGTAGAAATGCTAATAAAACTTATACATGTACCACCAATCTCTGATAATACGATAAATCATTGTTCTTAGCCTAGTAATTGGCCTTTTTTAGCTCACCTGACCCAAAGGGTCATGTGAGGTATTGCCATCACTTGGCGTCCGTCCGTTAACTTTTCATATTTTAATCTACTCCTCTGAAACAACTGGACCAAATGGAACCAAACTTGGCAGAAAGCATCTATATAAGGTCCTCTATAAAGTTTCTTCATTTCGTCCCATTCCGCCAACAAATATGGCCACCAAGGGCAATTCTTGTTTCTGATTGGCTAATGTTAAAACAATCTTCTCCTCTGAAACTGCTTGGCCAAATGGAGCCAAACTTGGCAGGAAGCATCTATGTAAGCTCCTCTATAAAACTTCTTCATTTAATTCCATTCGGCCAACAAACATGGCCGCTGTTACTAACAATAGAACATAGGGTAAAATTGCACGTTTTTGGTAACAACTCAAAAACCGTTAATAATATCAGAAATCCGACATGGGTAAAAATGATCAGCACAGGAAGATCTAACTACCCTGAAGTTTTGAAGAAAATCTGATTACTTATCTTGGAGTTATTGCCCTTTTTTCATCAAATTTTCAAAATTTTAATACTTTTCGTTTTTTATTTCAAAAACTATAAGAGATAGACGTTAAGTTTAAACAGCAAACATGTGCAGCATGTCAAGATCTACATGCCCTGCAATTTTGAAGTAAATCTGATTACCCGTCTAGGAGTTATTGCCCTTTTTTATTTTTTATTTTTTTAATTTAAACATTTTTGTCTGATATTTCAAAAACTATTAGAGATAAAGGTTAAGTTTAAATTGCAAACATGTGCAGCATATTAAGATCTACCTACCCTGTAATTTTGAAGTTAATTTGAGTACCCAATTTGGAGTTATTGCCCTTTTTTTCCGTCAAATTTTCCAAATGTTAATACCTTTTGTCCTTTATTTCAAAAACTATAAGAGATAGATGTTAAGTTTAAACAGCAAACATGTTCAGCATGTCAAGATCAACCTAGCCTACAATTTTAAAGTAAATCTGATTACCCATCTTGAAGTTATTGCCCTTTTTTTCATCAAATTTTAAAAATGTTAATACTTTTCATCCTTTATTTCAAAAACTATAAGAGATAGATGTTGAGTGTAAACTGAAAACATGTTCAGCTTGTCAAGATCTACATGCCCTGCAATTTTGAAGTAAATCTGATTACACGTCTAGGAGTTATTGCCCTTTTTTCATCATTTTTTAGCTCACCTGACCCAAAGGGCCATGTGAGGTATTGCCATCACTTGGCGTCCGTTGTCCGTCCGTTAACTTTTTCATATTTTAATCTTCTCCTCTGAAACAACTTGGCCAAATGGAACCAAACTTGGTAGTAAGCATCTATGTAAGGTCCTCTATAAAGTTTCTCCATTTCGTTCCATTTGGCCTATAAACATGGCCGCCAAGAATAATTCTTTTTTCTAATTGGCTAATGTTAAAAAAATCTTCTCCTCTGAAACAGCTTGGCCAAATGGAGCCAAACTTGGCATAGATGGTCCCTGGGTGTGTCCCTTTTAAAATTGTGTCCGACAGCCCCACCCTCCATTCAAGATGGCTGCTGTTTTTTAAGGTAATGATTATCTCCCTTTGAAATTTGCTTCAGTATCATTCTATTGTCAGGTGAGCGATACAGGCTCAGTGGGCTGAGCCTCTAGTTTTTATTAGTTCAAAGATTGGAGCTAGTCATCAAATGTTAAAAGTTCTTGTTTTTTGTTCGAACTAAAAACGTTTGGAAGCAGATTTTGCCAGCTGTATATATTACTTATGTATATACTTGTTAAGAATTTATATTTTTAATTGTTATGTGAAGTTTTTATTATGTGTCGAAATTTAAAGTATTTTAAACATGACAAATATTTTTTTATTTTTTTCTTAATTATGTTGTTTTTTCTTTTCCTGCCTCAGATTACAATTTTTACCTGTTTGAACTTGTATTATATTAATATCAGTATACTCTTGATCAACCAGACTTTTGTCTATTGTTCAATTAAATTTTAACATGGTAATATTTATGCACATAAATATACAACAAGGCTTGCATATATAAACATTAATGCACTTACCTGTAACTTTTACCTCTAAGTATTCAGTATTGAACAATTGACCAATAATAACATTGAATGAATAAATGACAAAAAAAAAAATATTTAAACAGTTAGATGAGGTGTGCATACATACATTTCTCCTATTCTTAGCCTGTTTAACCTATTTGTTAAATTTTCATTATATTTTTACAGACTGCCCTAATTTTTTTCTCCTACTTGCCCGATAGCCAAATTTAGAAAAAATTGCTATTTATTCAAACAAATTCTTTCATGGCCTTCAAGGGGGTTAGCATGAAGACTGGTTTTTTTTGTCACCACAGATGTTAAATTTCTGAATGAGAATTAAGGCCAGTTTGACTGTCATTAATGACGGAAATTTACACATTTGTTAAAATATTTTTGACATTTTGGTCATTGGAGAAACAGGTTTTCCTTCTGCTACCAGTGGATTACGATATTTTTCCACTCTTTTATAGTGAAATTTTCAAATTTTATAGTTCTTGCTTTTAAATTTGAAAATGTAATTGTCTTGAGTGGAGAAATATCATTATCCACTTGTAGCAGAAATATAGAATCTAACTCCGGGGGGAGTACAAGATAGGGAAATCTCTGACACCCGAGGGTAAGATTTCAATCGTTCTCTTACGAGGTTTGCCAAGTTAGAGAACGATTGAAATCTTACCGAAGGATGTCAGAGATTTCCCTATCTTGTACTTTTTCCGGTGTTTGATTTTATGTCTTACTAAACACCTTTGTTTTGTTTACATTCCATCGAGCGTTTTCCTGCAAAATTATTTTCCATTGCTGAAGTAAATAATTGATTTATCGATATACATCCATGTCTTGGCAGTATTTTAAACGTATTTCATAATAAACCAGAGAAAGTTGATCTGGTGATCACAGATACCCCCGCATTAAAGTTTGAAAGATTTGGTTGAATCGTACCTTAAATATCATCCGGAAACCTAGAAAGTCCCTATTTGCTAAGAGAAAAAGGGCCATAACTTATGAACGGTAAATGTGAAATACACCATAATCAAACTTTACCTGTATTTTATGGTATACAGCATTGTGTTAAAGTTTGAATAGATTTGGTTCAGCTGTACTTTAAATATCATTTGGAAACCTAAAAAGTCCCTATTTTCTAAGAGAAAAAGGGCCATAACTCAGGAACGGTAAATGTGAAATATACCGTAATAGAATTTAACCTGTATTTAATAGTCCACAGTATTGTGTTAAAGTTTGAAAAGATTTGGTTGAGCCATACTTTAAATATCATCCGGAAACCTAAAAAGTCCCTATTTTCTAAGAGAAAAAGGGCCATAGCTCATGAATGGTAAAGGTGAAATACACCGTAATCAAAAGTAACCTGTATTTTATGGTACACAGCAATGTGTGAAAGTTTGAAAAGATTTGGTGGAGCAGTACTTTAATTATTATCCGGAAACCAAAAGTGTGACGGACGGACGGACATGAGGATCCCTATATACTCCCGACTCTCGTCGAACGGGGGTATAATTACAATGTATTTTATAAATATAATATAAATGCTACTACAACAGCGATAAATACCTGTTAAAAAAATTATTTGAATTTTTTCAAAGGGAGGTAATTTCTTTCTTTACGTTAGTTACGAAGAAGGGAGAGCATTCTATTATTTACTCAAAGTAAACAAACATTGACAGGTAGAGAGGTGAAAAAAGAACCAAACGAAGTGAAAGGCGCACAATCATTAAATCATTAGCTAGCAGAATAGTATACATAGATTAATTTAAAAAAAATTATGTAGTAGAATCATGGTTTTATTGATGAGAATAAAGTTTGAACCATGATAAAGAGATATGAATACATTTTTTCTGGGAAAAAATGTGTGATTTTTGTCTTGTCTTGTATGGGGGGGAACAAGACAAAAATATCTTCCTCCGCTAAAAATAGGAACTGGCTTATCTTTTTAGTGAGAATGAAAAATCTATATTTAAACTTTATAGGTTGCCATGATATATATTATTTGCCCATAACCATTTTTAAACATGTCTGAAATTAAGGAACAAGACCAAGATTATGGTTTTTAATTTTAAAGTTTTCAAGAGTTTTGTTGAACATGATTATAAATCATTTTCAATTGTGATCTGAAAGCATAAACAACTAGGGTTTATGGGATAGATGATCTATTTTTATTTGTAATTATAGAACTATTATCTATTTTTATTTGTTATTATAGAACTATTATATGTACAGATATTGTTTGTATTCTTATTCAATTATATTGACAGAGATGTAGTTTTATTAATATAACAACTTCTAAAGACACATTATATTTCAAAAATTGATATAATTTTATAGTATGAATTTATTTTTAAGTTCGAAATATATTTTACTTCTACCTTCTGTTGCATAATATATATATATATATATATATATATGGTTATTTTTTCACAAATTGATCTTCTTTTTTTTTAATTCTTTTAATTTTTTGTTAAATTGATTTTTATTGATTGATAAACAAGAATTTATCTTTTTTTTTTAAGCAAAAAAATATTGCAGACTGGTTACCTCCCTTGATTTAGTGCAATACAGGGGGATATGGAGGACTGGTTTCACAGAAATGGCCATACCAATAGTTTTTTAATTAGCTTAGCGATTTGTTTTAAACTCTTGTTTCTAAAGACTATTTGGATTATCCCACCCACAGTATTAAAACCAAAAGAAATATTACACCCAAGCATTCATCACTAAATGTCCTTTCATTTCTTCAGTTCATTTTAATAACAAACAATCTATATTTTACCCCCAGTATTAAACATCATTGATTGTCTTAGATATAATTTAAAAGATATTTTACCAAGTAACCTGCATAGCATCTGTTTAAATATTACCTCCTACAATAAGTAGTATGGTGTAACATTGTATAAACAAAAATTCTGTCTATTCTGAACACAAGTATTGGTCACAAGGATGTTGCATTGACTGACAAATCTTCAATGAAAATACTATCGTCGATACAGTACAGTCAGAGACATGGTGTGATAGACGTATCACTCTTCTTAGTGATACTGATATATCTTTTGATCTATTTAATCTATTTACTTATTTTGATATACCTCATGGGTGATAGTAAGTAAAGATAATTTACAACCCATCCTTATTGAAAAGAGTAGGTTAATTGATCGGGAGTCACATATTACAGCAAAAGAAAAAGAAAGTTTACAATCCAAAATTGGACAGATTCTATGGATTGCAAGACAAAGCAGACCAGACACCATTTTTCTCCACATACAGTTCTGGTACAAGCAGTATCTATTACAGCTGAACATGAAGACTCAATAGCAAATACTTGATTTATGGAAGGATGCTCTTTGGTGAAAAGAGTCAAATTACAATTTTCGATAGTTTCCGATTCGGTTAATTTTACAGAGTTGCTAGCAGCCTTGTTAAGACATTCTTTAGCCCAATGGTATACACTCTGACAAATTGCACACTTCGTCCTTTTCCCATACTTGTTTAACGGATTGGTACCTCTTTGACTACTCATCGGTTTCTTCTGCTGTGTATAATATACTGGTTCCTGCTTTATTGTTATAGATTGGTCATTATTATTTGCACATGCACCGTCACCAAATATGCGCAGTAAGGCAGACTTCATGGTGGCATATTTAATGTCACTTGATGCTGTTAATGCAAGTTGTTTTTCACTCGAGGTTAAGTTTGCCTTATCTAAAAGTCTGAAAGCCAAGACAGCCTCAGGAATTGTAATTTCATACTTCTTTGACTGGTTATACCTTTTATCGAACTCAACTATATACTCTGACATTGACATATTTTCAGATTTGCTGAGAGTATCAAAGTTTTTGTAAGCTTCATAGGCCTTATCCTTATCATCTCTCAAAAATACTTTGTCCAAGTGTTCAAATCAGCGTTTTCATACCATCTTCTTTAGCAAGATCAGCCGCTGCTACTTCCATCGCCACTTCTCTGGCATTCCCCGTGAGACTAAGTGACACTGCCAATGCTTGTTTATCCGATTTCAAATCTGTCACTAGTTTCCACACCTCGATTTCGTTCTTCCACGTTTCGTATGTCATTGTCGCTTGATTAAATATCGGGGGATTCTTAAAGGTCGTCATCTTGCCGCTCTGCTACCATGAAATAATTGGAACTCACCAAATTAGTTGACTGCCAAGTCGTTGTATGGGCACCCGCCTTGTCCTTGATCTTCTGCCGGAAGTACCGGAAAAACCCTGGGAATATTTTGGGTGTACCTAAGACCGGGAATATTTGGGTGTGGCTAAATTATGGAAACTGAATGTGGACAGTTAGCAAGTAACACTCTAAATGTAAAAGAAATTTTGAAGATATATTTAATAGAACAAAAGATATATCCAAATCACCAAGATGAGTGATACATCTATCACAGTGCTTTATCACGCTATGTCTCTGACTGTACTGTATGTCTTATTGTCTACTCGAAATAGATTTCTCAACGCAATGCAATATTCCTTTGAAATCCATTCTCTTAAACCAATCAGCGATAGTGTATATAAATTACATATTCTGACATCAAATAGATAATTACATGACAAAAGTAGGAAAGATCACGTATGTAGATCTATAATGCACTTTCATGTCATTCAGTCTGATTTAAGACATGTTTTTATTTCACTCTTCTAAACAGTATTTTTTTTCTGTTATGTATTTTTCTTTGTATTTTAAGTTTTTAACCAAACACATTTGTTCATTTCATTCTTCTAAACAGTATTTTTTTCTGTTATGTATTTTTCTTTGTATTTTAAGTTTTTAACCAAACACATTTTTTTATTTCACTCTTCTAAACAGTATTTTTTCTGTTATGTTGTATTTTTCTTTGTATTAAAAGTTTTTCATACACTTTTATTATGACAATCAATTTTTTTCATTTCTATTTTTTTCTTCCTTGCTTTGTTCCTATGACCTCGTTTAAGTTTTAATTTTCGATCTGACAATTCATTAGTTCGAATCTCAAACAACAACTTGACCATCAAGCCTCATGGTCATAAAACTGAGTTTCATACTTCTACCAGGGCTGTCTTAACTGCATTGTAGGCCCTGGGGCAAAGCAGTGCACTGCGACCCCTACCTACACAAACACTCCCAGGAATAAAACTGTAAATGTCGATAAAATTAAACATATATTTATTGTTTTAACATTAAGAACATGCTGTACACAACATAAATAGAATAGCATGGGGACCCTGGGCAACTGCCTACAGCAGGCCCATTCGTTAAGAGGGCACTGACTTCTACCCCTAAATCATCCAATCAGAACACTTGATTTTTTAGATACAGTGTTCTGATTGGTTGTTTTGGTTTTTTGAGTACAAGCACAAAAATCGTACAAGAAAATTTGATCTCATGACAAGATAAATTTGATTGTGAAAAAAATATTTTCAGATCAAATAATTTATTCAAATCTGTATATGTCATCAATTAAAATTAATGAGAAGTACATTTTACCAAAGTGTCCAATCATCTTATATACATTGACTTATTAAAATTCTGTCCATTTTGAATCATAATTACAGTTAAACCTGCCCATGTGGTCACCTCTATTAAGTCAAACCTGCCCATGTGGTCACCTCTATTAAGTCAAACCTGCCCATGTGGTCACTTCTATTAAGTCAAACCTACCCATGTGGTCACCTCTATTAAGTCAAACCTGCCCATGTGGTCACCTCTATTAAGCAGTCACTTGTCTTAAAAGACCACTTTTTCTTTGTCCCAAAGGTGATCACAAAGAATAGTAAAATATTGTTATTGATAAGGCCTTCTGATTTTTCTAATATATTCCACAATACCAAATAAGGGTAATAACAAAATTACCGAACTCCGAACAATTTTACAAAGGGAAAGTCAAAACTCATAATTATATAAACAGACAAAATCAGTCAACAACCGGAAAACTGTGAAAACCGTAATGACCCTGACTTGGTACAGGCATTTCTAAAGAAATGGTGGGTTGAATCAGATTTTAAAGTGCCAAACCTCCCGCTCTCATTACGGTTCAAAGGTTCCGGCTGTCACTATAACAGTATTTAAATACAGGAACAAAATAGGTAAAATAGTTGTCAAAGCAGTACCATATTCGGTGACGTAAATGTCAAAAATATTTTTACGTCGCACATTGATAAAAAAATATCCTTGACATTTTTCTGGTATTTTAAGAATACCATACTTAAAATACCATACTGAAAATAGTTAAGAACTATGATTAAGAAATGACAATCTAAAATTGTTTAAGATGGTCAGAATTTGAATACATTTATAAATATTTTTTATTATTTATTTTTTTAAATATGACAAGTTAAACTTTTTTTAAATTCTTTTTTGTACATGTGATTGGTTAAACATGAGGTTAGTTAAAATGAAGTTAGTTAAACATATGATTGGTTAAACATGTGGTTAGTTAAGAATATGATGGTTAAACACAAGGTCAGTTAAACATAATTTGCTAAACATGTGGTTAGTTAAACATATGATTGGTTAAGCATGTGGTTAGTTAATGTTTTTGGTTTATCATGTGGTTTAATTAAACATATGATTGGTTAAACACATGATTGTTAAACATATGATTATTTATTCTATTTTGACTGTTATTGTGATAAAGAAGTAGTAAAATGTGTGTCAAATTATGTGATTTTTCTGTACATGTTTAATACGCAAGCAAGATGTTGTTTTGTTTTTTAATTCTTGCCAACATGAAGCATTTGAAAATTATTCTGTCTTGTCTTGTCTGTGTCCCATGTGCATATTAGATTAAATCAAGCTTCGTCAATTCCATCGCAATTTTATCCGTTCAAGTCAATGTAGATATGTGCTGCAAGAAGCAATTTGTTTAATTTGTGAATATTAATGGAATGCAAAGTAATATTGTTTATTTTTATCTATTACATTTCATCCCTATTAAATGTATGACGTTGGTTATTGGTAGCTTTACCCTCTTTCTGGCACCAATTTCACCCCTTTTAGAAATACAATAATAAAAAAATCTCTTTCAACAGAAATTTTTGAATTAAATAAAAAAATTAATAGATATCCAATTCTGTCTTTTTCTTCATTTTTTTCTAGAACGAGGGTAGTAGTTGTTTACTTGCCTGTTCAACATTTTTTTTATTTAAAGTAAAAAGAAAAAAAAATTCATTATCAAATAGGTGTGTCTGAAAAGTAATTTTTTTTTAATTTGGGGATATTTTAAGTTTACTTGATTATTTATGATGCTCAATAATATAACAGTTTTTATATAAAGTTCTAAAGATCTCTATTATTTCTTTGCATCTTTAATGTTAAATATTATTTTTGTTAAACAAAATTTACACTGAATTAAATTTGCATTATTGCAGGAATGTCTTGGATGTTCAGATTTAGGCTTTGCTGTATTTTTAGCTCTTAAAATGATAGTACTTTTTAATTTGTGAAAAAAAGATGGGTTTTAAGGTTTATTTTAGATTTTGTTATTATAAAAAAAAATGGATTCAAAAATAACTTTTAGCCCATGAGAATCATACATTTTAGTCCTTCTTAGAGTAATTACGTTAATTATCTCAACAACTATGTTATTTCAGAATTTACAAACTTTTTAACATTTATTGTCATGTTATTAGTGTGATTTCTTTGAAAGGTAAATGGAAGGGTAGGACTGAGGTACACAAATGGACCCACAATCAACATTCTTATTATTTATTTGTTTCTGTTTTTGTTTTTTTTTTGCATTTTCTAACAGGTGCATATAGTAATAGGTCAAATGTTTTTCCGCATTAAAATATTTCCGTTTTGGCTTTATATTTCATATAAAAGCATTTATTAAAACAAAATTCTTGTCAAGTAATTTCTTACTCAATTTCAATGAAATTTTCAGCATTGAAAGCAGCTATGAATATAGTTTTTTCTTCTTGTAATTCTACTTTCCCTTAAAATATTATTTAAACACGAAATTTTTATTTTTATTCACCAAATATTACTATATAACCATAACAAATTGTGGGGACACTCATGGTCATGATCGTATGGTAGTTGGGTTTACAACTACCTATGCAATTAGTGCCTATCACCACTAACGTTGTGTGTTCGAATCCTGCTCAGGCGAGGTTAATTCAATACAACATTATGTGATAAAGTTTGTCAGTGACTTGCGGCAGATTGGTGGTTTTCTCTGGGTACTCCAGTTTCCTCCATCAATAAAACTGATCACCACAATATAACTGAAATATTGTTGAAAGTGATGTTAAACACCATAACCTAAACCCCCTTAACCTCATAAAAATTGGTATGTCAAGAATTTACATCAATGCTTGTAAATAAAAGTTCGAAAATTTAAACGAAAATATTAGAATAAACTTTTATTAATTCTTTAATTAATTTAAAGTTGAAAAATTAAAGAAAATTGGATAAGAAATGAACTTCAGGATACATTTTTGAGAATACCAGTAAGTGGTTTTATACGAAATATCTTAGTGTTAAAAAGACCTTTGACCTGTGACCATTGAAGACCCACAAATGTGTCTGAAAATGAAATATAAAAATATCCCTTTCTACCCCTCCACAGACTTTTCAATGGAATAGCCCTGATAAACATATATGTAGAGATTTCCACATTTTTCGTGGATGAAAGACTTTTTATGTGAACTCTAGTGTCTATGTTAGATATGACATTTTGGCTGTTGATTTTATTGTGTTATAACACTGGTACATCTAATTTGTAGATGTTGTCATTATGTTCGTTGTTATTTGTATTAAAAAAAAAAGAACAGAAATATTTAATAGATTGTTTTAATTAATTAAAATTAACATGGTGGAATTTTTAGTTGGATTCATTTTTCGGGTGAAAATATTGGTAATACTTTTATTGATTATTCAAACTTTTACCGGTAGCAATTTTGGACGTTTTAAAGTCAATGTCAGCAACATTCCTGGTATATTACAATTCTGGTTACCTTCTTTTCTCAGGAAAAAGGAGAACCTGGAGAAAAACCCCAAAACCTGTGTAAAGTAACCGACCAATGCTATCATATAAAGTTCTATTATCAAGTACATCTCTCAACAGGAATGGGTTAGGGTTAGGGTTATTGTGTTAACGCCACTTTCAACAATATTTCAGTTATATTGTGGCGGTCAGTTTTATATGGAAAAAATGAAGTAATGCCTCAAGACTGGAACATTGTTAATTTAATTAAACTGGCAATGAAAGGTAACCTCAAAGAATGCAAAAACTACAGAGGAATCGCACTATTGTCAGTGGTTGTAAAGGTGCTGAACAGAATACTTCTAACAAGACTATTGAAGGCTGTAGACGAAAAGCTAAGAGAACAACAAGCAGGCTTTAGAAAAGATCGATCATGTACAGACCAAATAGCTGCACTGCGAATAATAATAGAACAATCATTAGAGTGCAACACCTCCTTATTTCTCAACTTTGTAGACTTCGAGAAAGCTTTTAACAATTTAGATAGAGAAGTTTTATGGAACCTAATGGCACACTATGGAATACCTCAAAAGTTCATCAACATCATCAGGAACTCTTATAACAACATGCAATGCAGTCATACATGAAGGCAAACTAACTGAAAGTTTTGATGTCAAGACAGGAGTAAAACAAGGCTGCTTGTTATCTCCTTTTCTCTTCCTCCTGGCAATTGATTGCATCATGAGAGTCAACTGAAGGAAAAAGAAACGGAATCCAATGGACAATGTGGCAACAACTGGATGACTTAGATTTCACAGACGATATAACCCTCATCTCCAGTACACAACAACAACTGGATGACTTAGATTTCACAGACGATATAGTCCTCATCTCCAGTACACAACAAATGCAAGAAAAAACATCCCTTCTAGCAGAAACATCAATTAAACTAGGACTAAGACCAAGGTTATGAAGATCAATGCCAAACATAAACAACCTATTAAGATAAAGGATACCAACCTGGAAGAAGTAGAGGAGTTCACCTACCTAGGAAGCATTGTGAATATTGAAGGAGGCACTGATGCTGATGTAAAGAATAGTATTAACAAAGCCAGAATCATCTTCAACATTCTAGGGAAAGTATGAAGTGCCAAGAACATCTCAAGAGGCACAAAGATGAAAATCATTAACTCAAATGTAAAATCTGTGCTTTTGTATGGGGCAGAAACATAGAGAACAACAAAGGCCATGTTGTAAAAAATCCAAAGATTCATCAACTACTGCCTACGAAAAATCATGAACATCCGATGGTTCAACAAAGTCAGAAGCAGCATCACTAGACAGGCCCTCAAATGGAACCCACAAGGCAATAGAAGCAGAAGACGACCTAGAAACACCTACATAGAGACAGAGTCAGAATTGAAAGAGCAGGGACACAACTGGAACTCGGCAGAAAAACTAGCACCAAATCGAGTTAGATGAAGGGAGTTCGTCAATGACCTATGCTCCCCAGCGGAGCAAAGGGCTTAAGTAAGTAAGTGATTTATACTATACAATTATTGCACAAAATGAAGTGCTGTAATTGTTTTATTATATTTAACATTCCCAATTTTCTTTGTTGTACATGGATAAATTTTTAGGGATTGTTTGTTGTTTTTATTCAAATTCAAAAACACGAGCTGATCCATTTTATATCATAGACACGTGTACTAATTCAATATGTACAAATTTATATTACTAATTTGATGTGCACAAATTTATATTTGTATTCTGCTTGCATTTTAAACCGAGAATGTAATGAGCATCCATTTAAATGATTATAAATATTGAGGTAATTACACATGATTGTGTATTTACATAATTTCAAAATTTTAAAAATATTGAAAATTGTCAAATTTGTTATTGTTCTTGTTACTTTTTAGTGTATATTTCATAAAAAAAACAACGTATGAGTGTACCCCTATTTAAAGCCCAAGGTTTTTTTTAATCTATTGAAAATATGCTCCATTTTTTTTAAATATTAATGTTAACATGTATATGATGCTTTTGGTATAATGTTGTTTTAGAATATTTAATAAAGAGAAAAAGTTGAGTAAGTTTTTTAATAAAATGAAGTTTCCTAAAAAATATAACTACTTACTAACCTATGAATATGAACCCATTTCTTGGATTTATAAAGGCAGTTAACTTCAAAAAGAATTATATATAGCTATACATGTACATAGGCTGTACAAAGAATTTAAGGAAAAAATATAAATAAATACGGTTTTTAGGAAAATCATGCCAGTTGCTACTTCAATTACCAATTTTATTTCGGCCATTGCATTTAATATTTTTCAAAATATTAACAAACCGAAAGTACATTTTTTCTTTAAAAAGGACGTTCTAAGTTCCGATTTATACTTTTTTGGTGAATTGGTGGTTTGACACCTAAAGGCAGGTTTGACTGCAGTTGTAATTTCTCTTTATCTCACACTGACCAGTTCATGATTTGAAATTTTGATATTATTTTGCATTCATGGTTAGCTTTTCACAATGAAATGGAGGGGAGGAGGGCATCATGGTCATGATTGTATAGTAGTATATACTTATTGACTGGGTATGAGGGAATAGCAAATTTGTTGTCCCCGAGACACTGACTATTGACCGAGGCGAAGCCGAGGTCAATAGTCAGGGTCGAGGGGACAACAGACTTGCTATTCCCGAATACCCAGTCTATAAGTATTTTATTATACCGAAAAACATTAGACTCATAGTTGAATGATCACCTCAAAATGATAAAAGACCAATAAAATCACATATCTTTTGCCAGTATTTTGCATTACAAATCTGAATATTGTCTCATGGACATTTTTATGCTATTTCCGCAGTCATTCATAATGATTCTTTTGAGAAAGTAGACTTCAACATAAATTTACAGTGACTACAAGTCTTATGAAAATTTTGAATTTTATTGAAATTTTTGAAATTTTAAAATTTTATGAAAATTTTGAAATTATGAACTTTAAAAAAAAAAAATTAATTTTGAAATTTTATGAAATTTAATGAAAACTGAAATTTTTGAAATTTTTTGAAAATTTGGAAATCTTATGAACATTTTGAATTTTTTTTTTTAATTTTTGAAATTTTTAAATTTTTAAAAAATTTCAAAGTTTTCGTTAATAGACGATGAAGTCTGAGTGTTCCGAATAAATATAAAACTTTTATCCAATCCGGACACGGCACTAAAATTCCGCGAAACAGTGTCACGTTACCGGTCAAATAGTAAGAAACTATTGACTGATGACCGCCGGTACAGTTACTTCTCATCATTAGACTTGAAAAAATAGTAAAACTATCGAATTTATTTTTATATAGAAATTTATAACTGAGGTATAATAAACAATGACTATTCCCCCTGTGGTAATTTCAGCAATCATATTTCCTGGGCTTTTCTAAATCATTCATCTCATTGATTTAAATCAAATGACGTATATAATGGAATAGGATCTATCACCTTCTGACAAATGTCAATATCCATACACAAAAGAACGAACTAAATAAACAATGTTTTTTTTTTATTAATTTAATTTAATTAAATACACACACAGGAAAATGTATTAGTTTTATAAAGCACCAATAAAGTAGACTAGAAATCCATCAGAAAAAGGGCCTACAATTTAAAATGTTCAATTGCACAGTTGTTCATAATGTATAATAAAACACTTATAGACTTGATATTCGGGTAATAGCACTTTCATTGTCCCCTCTGTACCAACTATTGTCCTCGGCATTGCCTCAGACAATAGTTGATACCTTGGGGACAATAAAAGTGCTATTACCTTCATACCCAGTCAATAAGTGTATATTACTTGTCGTCTGACGTCTCGGTAATTTAGCTCACGCAAGGGAAAAGTCAGAGGACTTGCATGACGTCATTTAATTTAAACCAACGAGATGAATGATTTAGAAAAGTTCGGAAAATATGATTGCTGAAATTACCACAGAGGGGAATAGTCCTAAAATTTTTGACCGGCACCACCGGGGGAAGTCATGCAGTTGATTTTAGGATGCAATAGCAAAACTGGTTTTTATAAAGGAAAAAAGATACTGAAGTATAATAATTGGATTTACAACTACCTGTGAAATCAGTGCCTATCACCAATAGAGTTGTGAGTTTGAACCACATTCATGGAGAGGTGTAGTCGATACAACATTATATGATAAAGTTTGTCAGTGGCTTGCGACAGGTCGGTGATTTCCCCCGGGTACTCCGGTTTCCTCCACCAATAAAACTGACCGCCATGATATAGCTGAAATATTGTTGAGAGGGGCGTTAAACACCATAAAACCAAACCAATCAAAATGGAAATTTCCTAAACATTATCTTCAGAAAAATTTAAAGGTAGAATATAGAATATGATATGAAATTTTTATACAATGTTACACAAGATCAATGTTGGCTATAATGTTTTGTACTGTCTTAGAGTTATGGCCCTTGCTTGAAAAATGACAAGTTTACCTTGACCAACTGAGAGGCTGAAGCTATTGTCAGCTGAACCAGGCATAGCATTTAGTTTAATATTTGCTAGGTCATAGGTCATCTAGGTCATAATATGGACACATTCTTCTTTTACTTTGATAATTTCTCATTGTATTCTTAAACTGAAGGGGCCATCGTTGCTGTGATTTTATGGTAGTTATATTTACAACTACCTGTGCAATCAGTGCCTAACACCACTAAAGTTGTGAGTTCGAACCTCGCTCAGGTGAGTTGTACTCTATGCAACATTATGTGATAAAGTTTGTCAGTGACTTGCAACAGGTCAGTGGTTTTCTCCGGGTGCGCCGGCTTCCTCCACCAATAAAACTGACCACCACGATATAACTGATATATTGTTGAAAGTGGCATTAAACACCATAAACAAATCAAACCAAGCCAACCATTATATTCTTCAAATGAAAAATTATATGTATAGATGAAATATTTAGATATTAGATCTGAGTTAATGCAGTGTTTATGATTTAAAAGGTCATTATAAAACAGGATCAATGATGCAATCAAACGTGGCCCATATACAGTGTAATTAGGGGGGAGGGGGGATCAATGATGCAATCAATTGGGGCCCATATACAGTGTAATTAGGGGGGAGGGGGGATCAATGATGCAATCAATTGGGGCCCATATACAGTGTAATTAGGGGGGAGGGGGGATCAATGATGCAATCAATCGGGGGCCCATATAGTGTAACTAGGGGGGGAGATCAATGATGTAGTCAATCGGGGCCCATATAGTGTAACTAGGGGGGGGGGGGGAGAGATCAATGATGTAGTCAATCGGGGCCCATATAGTGTAACTAGGGGGGTGGAAGATCAATGATGTAGTCAATCGGGGCCCATATAGTGTAACTAGGGGGGGGGGGGGAGATCAATGATGTAGTCAATTGGGGCCCATATAGTGTAACTAGGGGGGGGGAGATCAATGATGTAGTCAATCGGGGCCCATATAGTGTAACTAGGGGGGGGGATGATCAATGATGTAGTCAATCGGGGACCATATACAGTGTAATTAGGGGGGAATAATGTTTTTACTGATACAATACGTAAAACTTTTTCCTGTTTGCTTACATTATTTTTCCTGTTTATTTGTTTGTTTGTTTGTTTGTTTGTTTATACAATTTATCATGTGGTTTTAAATAATTGTTTGTATAATTATTGTTCATGCATGACAAATTTTGTAAATTAAAGTGATTTGACAAAACTCTGATGGTAATAAATAGGATATACATATATATACATGTATATAATAATGGCTTAAAGAAACATACTGGTAAGTAATTATGATATACTTTGAATGACATATATAATATAGGATGTCTGATGATGTATTTATTGATAGGGTCAAATCTCTTTATCTCGATTGCCTTCAAGAGAGGTCACCCTTCTTATAATGCCACTTTTCCAAATGTTGCAGAAGGGGAGGCCTTGTGAGAGGAGGACTATCGTAGGGAGGATAACAATATTTAAAAAAAATTAATGGAGTGTTTAATGACAGCCTAATTATACAACAGAGGTCTAATCATATGTGATGGGCTGTTGTGGCCGTGATCGTATGGTAGTTGGATTTACAACTACCTATGCAATCAGTGCCTATCACCACTGATGTTGTGAGTTCGAATCTCGATCAGGGCAAGATTTAGAACATTATGTGATAAAGTTTGTCAGTGACTTTTAACAGGTCGGTGGTTTTCACCAGGTATTCCTGTTTCCTCCTCCAATAAAACTGACTGCCACGATATAGCTGAAATATTGTTGAAAGTGGTGTTAAACACCATCAAACAAACAACAAACTCTAATCATATATTAGTGTGCAATATATAATTTGATTTATAATTTTTTTTTTAAAGAATTTGTTCAACTGTAATTGACTAGTAACTTTAATTAAGTTTTAATTAATATCATAATATTTAAAAATAAGATACAGTCAAACCTGCCCATACAGTCACCTCTATTAAGCAGTCACCTGTATTAAAAAGTCACTTTTTACTTGTCCTCTCACAGAAAATTTCATATAAATTGAACCTGTTTTAAGAGGTCACCTGTCCTAAAAGACCACTTTTTCTTTGTCCCAAAGGTGATCTCTGAATACAGGTTTGACTGTATATTGTAATATTGTAGTTTATAAAAAAAAAATGGGGTTAAATATACAATGTAGATATTTAGTATAGATGAACTGCATACTTATGGAAGCTTGAAATGTTTTAATAATCCACTTAACTTACTTGACAAAATAAAATATGTTAAGATTATTAAAAAAATGTAAATTGTTAAAAAAAAAAGTGAACAATAACTAACTTTGTTATCCATTGTCTACATTGAACTAAGACATATACAGTCAAACATACTCTCTATTCAACAGTCACCTCTACATTGAACTAAGACATATACAGTCAAACATGACTCTCTATTCAACAGTCACCTCTACATTGAACTAAGACATATACAGTCAAACATGACTCTCTATTCAACAGTCACCTCTACATTGAACTAAGACATATACAGTCAAACATGACTCTCTATTCAACAGTCACCTCTACATTGAACTAAGACATATACAGTCAAACATGACTCTCTATTCAACAGTCACCTCTACATTGAACTAAGACATATACAGTCAAACATGACTCTCTATTCAACAGTCACCTCTACATTGAACTAAGACATATACAGCCAAACATGACTCTCTATTCAACAGTCACCTCTACATTGAACTAAGACATATACAGTCAAACATGACTCTCTATTCAGCAGTCACCTGTATTAAAAGTCACTTTTTGCAATTTTCTTCTTAGAAAATTTCATTTAAATTGAACCTCTTTTAAGAGGTCACCGGTCTTAAAAAAAACTAGAGCTGACCTCTTAATACAGGTTAGACTGTAAGTCTACCTTATCAATTGTAAAATAACTTGATTGATCTTGACATCAATATTTACATACACATGTATATATTCAATAGGAAGGCCCTGAACCTGAAAACAAAGAAGTTCTGTCCAAGACAAAACTGTACGAGGAAAATCAATTATTTGACCTTGTGGTCAAATGTCAAGGTCACAGGGAGCTCATTTATAAGAGTGAGACTCTGCTATGTCCTAACAGATGTATATACTCATTTGTGGTCAAAGGTCATGGTCAGTAACTTCATTCTGACATGTGACACTCTGCCATGTTCTAATACACATACAGCATTTTCAGTAAGAACCAATTGCCAATAAAAAATATCACCTACCGGTATTTTTGTTTTCCAATCAGTTACTATTCATGCATAAACACAAACAAGGGGGACAACTTTTGTACTCTCTGTCACTTGAAGTCATATTTGTGTTTATGTCTGAAAAACTATAAATATGGGGTTGGAAAATTAAGGTTAAGCTTAAGACACAATGGCCAGGTAGGCCTTAAAAAAACAAAAGTTTACTTAATTCAGTAAAAACTTTAAAGAAAGAAATTAATTAGTATTTTTACACCTCAAAAAGGCCATTTTCACATTCCTGATTCGATTCTAAAAATATATATGTTCTTTTATGTTTTTTTCCCTTTAAAATAGGTCTTATTTGCCAATTTTTTTTTTAATTAGCAAAATTGCCTTAATTTTTTTTCACCTACTAAAATTCTATTTATTCAAACAAATTCTTTCAGGATTTTCACTTGTCTGAATCCAGTTTTACTTGTTCCAGGCTTCGGGCAAGTGGGTTAGCGAGAAGACTGAAATAGAATTTATATTGTATGTTAAATCACTGTTTATGTAGTTATAAATTAAATTTTATTTTATCTTGCTTTTTAAAAAAAAATAATGGGCATATGAGGGGCAGATGTGGTCGTGATTGTATGGTAGTTGGATTTACAAACTACCTATGCAATCTGCATATCACCACTAACGTTGTGAGCTCGAATCCCGCTAATGGTGAGGTGTACTCGATACAACATTATGTGATAAAGTTTGTCAGTGACTTGCGACAGGTCGGTGGTTTTCTTGGGGTTTCCTCCACCAATAAAACTGACCGCCATGATATAACTGAAATATTGTTGAAAGTGGCATTAAACACCTTAACCCTAACCCTAACCCTAACCCTAAAAATTTAATGGGTATATGTGGCTGTGTGGTAAAGGTCATGTTGACCTCTGATTACTACTGAAGTGTTTATGCACCCTAATACCCCTCCACCCCACCACCCCCCCCCCCCCCACCCCCCCCCCCCCCCCACCCCAGAAGTTATTTCCCTTGATTAAATTTTGCCCTCTTCTTGTTCAGAAGTTATTTCTCCTGATTAAATTTTACCCAATATTCAGACATTAATTTTTCATCTTGGTCAAATGTTTTTTTATTCAGAAACTAATTTTTTAGTCAAAATTTATTCTTTGTTTTGGAGTGATTTTAGTTTGAGCATATTTTATTTGCCAATTAAATAGACAAAATGGATTAGACACAAGCTGAACAAACTTATGAAGTCTTCTCCAAATTACAATTTGTTACCTTTAATAAGTACATTTAGTTTAAACATATTTTATTGTCCAAAAACATGACAATAGGATCAGATACAAGTTTTTCAACTTAGAACATCTTCTCCTTTATATAAACAATATACAAATACAGTTGAACATAAATACACAAAAGCTACAGTCTTTCTTAATAATTAGAAAAACATAATACGTACATAAGAGGCATGAATTACTATATATAGCACTAATAACGAATCAATGATGACATTCACAAACAAAATGGAAGGAAAAATAAAATTAGGAGTTATAATGATTGATTAAATTTTAACTTTTTGTTATTCAGAAGTTATTGCCCCTGATTAAATTTTTCATTTTATCAGAAGTTATTCCCCCTTCATTAAATTTTACATTTTGAACAGAAGTTATTGCCCCTTGATTAAATTTTTCATTTTGAACAGAAGTTATTGCCCTTTATTTTTTTCTCACACAGTATTGTTCAGTATGATTCAAATTGCTTTTGCAAGTTGTCAAGAATATTAATTTCACACTTCATATACTATAAATTTCTCAAGGATGCAGCATTGATAAAATTGTCCTGTCTATACAACCAGAACTAATTATATAATTTAGCTTGTATTGATTTTATTAAAGGGTAAACAACTAGAATTCATAGAAAATCAAAACCATATATCTATATCATGACCTAAAATCAGGATATACCATCCCTGACAATATGTGACTCAATAAACCCCCCCCCCCCCTCATCAGATCCATGGATACAAAACCCTTGACAATATGTTACTAATTTAACTCTCCCCTCATCAGACCTTCTGATCATGACCCATCGTTAGGATACAAAACCCCTGACAATATGTTACTCAATAAACCCTCCCCTCATCAGACCTTCTGATCATGACCCATCATAAGGATACAAAACCCCTGACAATATGTTACTCAATAAACCCTCCCCTCATCAGACCTTCTGATCATGACCCATCGTTAGGATACAAAACCCCTGACAATATGCTACTCAATAAACCCTCCCCTCATCAGACCTTCCGATCATGACCCATCATATGGATACAAATCCCCTGACAATATGCTACTCAATAAACCCTCCCCTCATCAGACCTTTCGATAATAACCCATCATATGGATACAAATCCCCTGACAATATGTTACTCAATAAACCCTCCCCTCATCAGACCTTCCGATCATGACCCATCGTTAAGATGCAAAACCCCTGACAATATGTTACTCAATAAACCCTCCCCTCATCAGACCTTCAAATAGTTAGGATACAAAGACCATGACAATATGTTACTCAATAGACCCTCCCCTCATCAGACCTTCTGATCATGACCCATCATATGGATACAAATCCCCAGCCAATATGCTACTCAATAACCCCCCCCCCCCCCCCTCATCAGACCTTCTGATCATGACCCATCATAAGGATACAAAACCCCATATATCATGACCCAAATCTAGATATACTATCCCTGACAATATGTTACTCAATAAACCGTCCCCTCCCCTCATCAGACCTTCAGATCATGACCCATCATATGGATACTAAACCTCTGACATTATATCACATTATAAGCCCTCCCCTCATCAGAACTTCCGATCATGCCCTATCGTTAGAATACAAAACCCTTGACAATATGTTACTCAATAAACCCTCCCTTCACCAGACCTTCTGATCATGACCCATCGTTAAGATACAAAACCCCTGACAATATGTTACTCAATAGACCCTCCCCTCATCAGACCTCTTCCGATCATGACCCATCATATGGATACATAACCCTTAACAATATGTTACTCAATAAACCCTCCCTTCACCAAACCTTCTAATCATGACCCATTGTTAGGATATAAAACACTCAATAACCCCCCCCCCCCCCCCCCCCCCCCCTCCCCCCTCCTCCCTCCCCTCATCCGACCTTCCGATCATGACCCATCGTTAGTATACAAAATCCCTGACATATATTACTTAATTAGTCCTTCATCATACCAGATGCATCTTTAATCCATTCAAAGAAAGTTTAATTAAAAAATATGATTGGTTCAGAAGGTAATATTGACCTATAGGATTCATTCACAAAAAAACAATTACATCCTGGTTACTGTAAATAAATTGTTTTGTATGTATTGATTAGTAATAAAACCGTTAACATCTGTATTTATATAGAAGATAACAAATTACTTTCTCTAGCTCTGATCACCAATATATTTTTATATATACAGGAGTAGATACTTATTTTCTCTAACTGTGGCTAGGTTTATTGTCACATTCAATAATTGTTTTAGCTTGTACATGATAAAAAAGAAGTCCACAACATATGGCATAGGAAATTTAGATCCGGCCTTGGAAAAAGCACACAAATGTGGCAGAGTTAAACTGATTAAAAAGACCATGATATATGACGTAGGAAATCCAGGTCACAGCTTGGAACAAGCACAAAGATGTGGCAGAGTTAAACTGATTTAAAATAACACGACATACTGTCATAGGAAATCCAGGTCACAGCTTGGAACAAGCACAAAGATGTGGCAGAGTTAAACTAGTGAATGGGACCCTAGTCCTTCCCCTCTTGATATGTATTTCATGACTACACTAGTCTTAGCGAGTCTGGGAAAACCAAAGGCCCACATGCACTGTATAGGTTACAGCAAATTTCACTTTGTATTTGTCTAAAAATTAGGATATGTTTTAAGACTTAGTATTCATGACTTTTAAATGTTGTTTGATATGATGAATGAATGAATTCAGGAGACACAAAGCTTCTGTACACTCTACATAAAACTTATTGTTATTGACAGGAAAACTCCTGTGTTGGACATGATGATATATCACACAACATGTATTCAATTATTTTCAATTTATTATATCAGTAGTCATAAGAGAAATCATTTGATTGCATCAACTAATAAATAAATCCCTTTAAAAGCCTCATACATTAATATATTTACAACATCAAAGCCAACTTATTTATTAGGACTTGAGGGGCATATGAAATGGATCACTTTGTCTGTATTCAAGGATTTAAAATTAACTTTGACAATCTATTCTCTCCAAATTTCTTTGGATGTTCAAATCAAATTTTTATTATGACTCATTGGTTATTTCTCTGTTTGCTGCAATATCCCTGATACTGCTTTATCTGACCCACTCTCATGCAGACTATAGGCTCAGTTCAACTCTATTTGAAAACAAACATTTCTTGACAAGAAAGATCAGTGATTGCACGTTTATGATGTGGTGTGTTTCCTTTGCATATTGAAACTGGGTGATACCGGGGAACACCTGCTGATAGACGCTGTTGTAAAGTATGTATGTCACAATCGGTGGAGGATGAGATACATTTTCTGTTGCACTGCCCCACCTATTCGACACAGCGCGATAAGATGCTAACTGACTATCAACTTCAAAACAATTGTGATTTTACACATATGTCTGACTCAGATAAACTTATAACTTCTTCTAAATACCAGTGCTAAACCCGTTGCCATATTTATTATCCAACTTTGTAATATTCGAACACAGACATTAAGCAGGTGAAATTGAAAGTGAAATGACCAATTGTAAAATATTGTCAGTTAATAGAAACTTTAATATACAATTTTTAGACTTTCGAAATTATTTGAAAAGTGCTTCGTAAGCCTTTGGAGGCTGGCTGTATATAAAACTGAACACATATATTGTATTATTTGTATATATCAGGTTACACTATAATAATAAATTATATATATATTGTCAAGTAAAATACCAAATTTGAGGGTTTACAAAATAAGCAAACTGTACATTAGGCGAGGTGTACTCGATACAATATTATGTGATAGAGTTTGTCAGTGACTTGTGGCAGGTCGTTGGTTTTCTCCGATTTTCTCCACCAATTAAATTGACCGCCACGATATAACTGAAATATTGTTGAAATTGGTATTAAACACCATTACCCCCCCTCTCCCCCAAACTGTACAAGAATGATCATTGGCTGGTTTAACATGCCATGAAAATCTACTAGAATGTTCCCTCTATATGATCAATAATAAAGTTGATGTTAAATTGGTGTTGATTAGAAATCAAAAATGAACACCATTCCAGGATATAGGCTGAACATTGGACCCTTTAGCTACATGTATGTGAAATTGTTAAAAAGAAAAAACCCAATATCTTAGACATTGATTGGACCCTGCCAAGGTGTACATTCATAACTTTGAATAGTAAACATACCATTGATGTACTCAATACAACATTATGTGATAAAGTTTGTCAGTGACTTGTAGCAGGTTGGTGGTTTTCTCCGGGTAATCCGGTATCCTCCACCAATAAAACTTACCGCCACGATATAACAAAGTTAGACACCATAAACCCCTAACCCTAACCCCATTGATGACCTGACCTTCTAAGGTCATAAAAACCCTAGCTACTCATGAAACACCCAATTGGGCCTTACTGTCAAAAAATCCCTGAGAGCAAGTTTTGTACCCCTACTAAAAAAACATACAATCCGAAAACTATAATATTGGATGCTGTTTTCTGATTGGCTGGTTTTTTTTTCATCAAGTGTAAACAAAAATGTACTTGAAAGTTTCATGACCTATAATGCGGGGTGAGTGATAAAGACTCAGGTGAGCCTCTTGTATAATTTTATCGTAAGAGGCCATGCATTCTCTGGTTTCCATGGAGTATGGTGCTTCATTTACACTTTGATATTGTCCCTTTAATATTGAACAGAATTTTCTTAATGATAAAACATATGTCATTGTGTCTGATTCTGGAGCAGTTATAATTTTGAATAATTACATAGTCATACATGTATGAATTATTTTTTTTTAAATATAACATCCTATTAATTATTTAGATGAATAATTTTAAATAGAGCAATTTAACCATGAACTGCTATTACAGGTAACAAATTTACCTGTGTCAGGTATCTGAAAACAATACAATGTTCCATTTAAATAACTTTGACCACTAAAACTGGTCACACACAATCAATCAAAGTTTTCAGACTTTGTTAAATTGTATGGATTGTTTATATAACTGAGGGCAGACGGTAAGAAATATTAATGTAACTGATTTTATTTGGTTTTTGTCATATAAAAAAAAGATTGAAGTCAAAATTTGGGATATTTGTTAACTGTGCATGCTAAGTTGAATAAGGATGGTAAATTAAAGATAGATAAATTTTGGGGATAACTGATAATTTATATATGTAATGTCAAATTTTTAAATCCAAAAGGTATTTTTGGGTAGTCCTAGATCTTTACCCCTTGATTGAATTTGTACCTTTTTTTTAAATATAGACATTATCTAATATAATGTTTTTGTGTTTGTTCTGTGAATTAAGTTAAGAAATTTTTATTAATTAAGATGTCAACCAGCTGTCAACCCCCATGGAATACCCAAGAGGGGGAGGGGGTATAGAAACTGGATATTTTTTTACTTGAAATATGTTTAGCATAAAACTGTATGAGATAAAAGACTTTAAAAACTTTCTCTGTAACAACAAAAGTATTTTAAAACACGCATGACCAGAATGTGCCATCATTTTCCATATAAGATCTAGATTCCTATCTGTAACATTGAACTGTCGTACTTCATACAACGTATGGTGATCAGAACAGATCAGTGTAGTCTCAATTAAGCGAAACCATTGGTACATTTACAACAAAAATCACCATGATTATTCCCCTTGGATGTTTTTTTGACAAATTAATCTTCTTTTACAACAATCCAAAAAAGCAAGAAGGCTGCCATTGCAAGAAGTTTGACTTTGGACCAATCAGAAAAATGTTTGAAGTCTCCTTTTCAGAAACTATAAAACTGACCATTGGTATGCATGGTCATGTTATAAGCTTGCTTTTGTGTTATAATGTTTCGCTCCATGTTTCTGACAATCAAAATTTGATATTTAACAGTAGTAAAGCTCATTTATTTGTGTGAGCCACATTGGTTTCACTTCTAATCCTCTTGCTAGTCATACCAGTTCTTTGATGGTAACTACTGGTATTTGAAGTTTGTAGAATAAAGGAGAAACTTGTCTTGTATGTATCAAGCAGTTATTCCAAGCAGTGTTTCAGCTAGACTTTGAAATCTTCAGGAAAATTGCCAGTTTTATCCAAATTTCTTCAGAATATTCTTTAATAATTAAACTAATTTTTATAAAGTTCTTCAGGACAATTTGAGAAATAGGTGGGCAAATATCCTGAGACCTGTGACTAGCTGAATCACTTTAGAAATTATATTAAATGAAAATTCATGTACAATCAACTGTATCAATTAGACAATATTATTTTGAAATGAACATCAATCAGTCATATGTTTATATCAAATTGTATCCCATTGAAATTATGGATGATCGAGAACAATTTAATTTTTAATGAAATGATGACAACGATGATGATGATGCATGCTAGGTACATGTAATGTATTTGATCAAGACAATTATGTCCTTGATTTGACAGACATGTTGATCATGAGCTAGCTAATTTTATATAGTGCTAGCAAGCTCACAGACACTGAAACAACAGGCTGCAGGTAGACATGTCGCTCCACCTGGACATATTCTGACTGTAATTCAAACAGTCTTTGATCATACTCCTTAATGCTGTGTTAAAAGGCAGAGACAGCAAAAATGCAAAATTTGTTAAAAATTGAGTTTTAAAATGGAGTTTGAACCACTGACTTCTCACACTAAAGGTGAGTATATTGTAATTAACCATTTCACCACATATAGGCAATGTGTGACTCTCTTTACATTACACTTGAGGGAATTACCATTTAACTTTTTTTTTCTGTTGTCAAATTTTATAGAAAAAAAATATCTTGCCCCTATAATCACTCATTAAATCACCAATAAAAGTGTGACATCATTTGCATAAATTGTAAAAATTTGATGGAGTGGAGACAATTCAATATAAACTAGATTATTTTTATTTGGCCTTTGTAGATTTAGATAAAAAGGGGGAGGGAGTTGGGATAACATATGCATGTAAAAATTTAACCCTGTCACATTTTTTTACCTGTCCTATTAACCAGGAACAGGATTTTTATTGATTTTTGTCATCATTTCTATGTTTAGAATTTTGAGGTTTGACATGAGAGTGGTTCTATTTATAGTGTTTTAAAATTTTATTTTCAAATGCAGTGAAACCTGTGGTTTAGATAAACAAAACCCTGAATAAAATGAATTAATGTATAAAACAAACTATAAATAAAGTCCTAATGTAGGAAATCTTTGTTAATTTAACCTGTGTAAACCAATCACCTGTCTATTCCAAAAACAAAAGTTTGTCCCAAGGAGGTTTGGTTTAGACAGGTTTCAAGTATTCAGTATAGGTTGGTTGGTTTATGGTGTTAAACGCCACTTTCAACAATATTTCAGTTATATCCTGGCGGTCAGTTTTATTGGAGAAGGAAACCAGACTACCCAGAAAAAACCACCAACCTGTCGCAAGTCACTGACAAACTTTATCACATAATGTTTTATCCAGGACACCTCGCCATGAACAGGGTTCAAACTCATAACTTTAGTGGTGATAGGCACTGATTGCACTGGTTGTTGTAAATCCAACTACCATACAATCACAACAATGATGCAGCACCCCCCCCCCCCCCCCCCCCCCCCCCCCCAATTAAGTGCACTGTGTCTTAAATTATCTATGAGTAATAATTATAAATACTGAAATATTGCAAATGTTGGCATTAATCACCAATCAATCAATCCATCTAATTTTTCAACCTTATTAGTAAATTTTACAAAAGTGATGGGGAAAAAAAAGATGAGTGATGTAGATAAAATAAATCCACATTTTACTTCTGTAAAGGGTTGTATTAGTTTATTGATATTTCCATGTTATTATCAACGAACCATATTATTTCTAATCTATTATTTACATGTAAACTTCGGCATGTAATTAGCTGACAATATATTCAATCAGGGTGACATGCCTAAGTAAGTAAATACTGTCAAACCTGTATTAAGAGGTCACATTTGGGACAAAGAAAAAGTGGCCTTATAAGACAGGTGACCTCTTAAAAGAGGTTCAATCCATATGAAATTTTCTATGACAGGACAAGAAAAATGTGACCTTTTAATACAGGTGACTGCTTAATAGAGGTGATGACATGTGCAGGTTTGATTGTACAATTTTGTACTAGGTCCCGGATTCTATGGAACACTGGTACTTAATTAGTTGAGATTACATTTCTTAAGATTGTATAAATTCATGTTGATCATTTTCAAGAGATTGCTGGCAAATATTTTTGTTGCTATATATAGCAAGCTATTTAGGCTCATGTCATGGGTTAAGTGAAGTCCATTTAACTTTTAACGTGGGGACTAATATAAAAAGGGGGAGCTGAGGGGCCTCACGTTTTTTTTTCTGAAAACAATTTTCATCATCAACTTTTACAGAACCAGAAAATACATTGACCAGAAAAGTTCAAAAGATAAATAATCTGTTTTCAGCGAGAATTGTTTTGTAAATTTGAAGAAAAAGTACTAATTTTTTATTTAAAAAAAATGATTTGTTTTTCATGTGACAAAATTTCTGCACCCCCCCTACATGTTAAATGGCTGTTCCCTTAGTGTTAAATGTCGTGGAGTGTGGTAGAGATGTATTTGCTTAAACTTGTACATGTACTTGTTTGATTTTAAAGATACATTTAATAGGGGGGGAAAACACAAAAAGACTGACAACTGAAAATTTTAATATTTTCGTTTAATTATGGATTTTATTTTTAGATGCTTCAGAAAATAGATTCTTATTTAGATAAATCAGGCATTCAAGTTTTTTTGTTTATCTTGGTAAATAATCTAGTTTTAACACAGGTTATATACAAACAATATACTTTTTAGTATTTCAAAGAAAATGGGAGTATCTATTAGGGTTGGTATATTTAAAAAATATTTGGTGTATTATTTTAGAGATGTTCAATTACATCTGTCAAGGAACTTCATTTATATGTGAAGATATAATTATGGATGTTTGTTATTAAAATAAATAACATTTTGGTTGTGATTGTATGGTAGTTGGATTTACAACTACCTGTGCAATCAGTGCCTATCACCACTAAAGTTGTGGGTATGAATTCCGCTCATGATGACATGTACTCGATACAACCTTATGTGATAAAGTTTGTCAGTGATTTGCGGCAGGTCGTTGGTTTTCTCCAGGTACTCCGGTTTCCTCGACCAATAAAAAAACTGACCACAATGATATAACTGAAATATTGTTTAAAGTGGTGTTAAATACCAAAAACCCCGAACAAATTTGTAAAGACCTGTAGCACTATCTATCTCCTTTATGATAATTATATCCAATTACTGCTCCCTACATGTTTTGTGCCCGAAATAAATACAAAATGTATGTTTTTTTCTTAAAAAAAAATTAGCAAACCAGATTTAAATGTTCTTTTAGTTTTAACCCCATTTACAAGTTGACTTTAATTCTAATATAAAATTCAAATTTAAATTAAATTTACATTGCATTCTCGTTAAAACTGTCCGAGTAAATCTTGTTCCGAAATATAAAATGAAGGAATGCAATGTCACTGTCAGTCACAGGATAGAAATTGATTCCTTTTTATTCCTTTAAAACTGCATTTCAAAGTCAGAATGCATTAATATTACAAAGAGGACCGATAACTGAGCTGTGAAGAGGCATTAGAAAGAGCACATAGCCTTAAATCTGGGATAAAATAACAAATTTAGTTGTATTTTTGAAATGGTAACATGTGAACTCTAATGAATTTCTTACTAACCCTGGGTAAGAGATCTATTGAAAAACAGGATACCTTAGATTTATTGTTTGCTGACCTGGGCATCTAAGGTGTTTTGTTAACAGGCAAGTCAAACAATAAAGTATTATGTGATATACAATTATAGTCTTTTGTTGAGGTCAATACGATTAGGCTGAGGTGAATATTGATTTCTAAGGTCCATAAAAACTCGTATTGACCGATACAAAAGACTGTAATTGTTTTATTACATTAAACGAAAACAAAAGTGAAACCAAGTTAATACGAGTTTTAATCAAACAATATAAAATTTTACGGAATGTCAGGTTATAGCATGATAGCCAATAAAATTGTTTAAATAAAATCATCATGTAATAATTTTTTTTTTTATCCCAATTAAAAGTTGTATTTATGAGAGTTACGTGTACTTATAAAAGTAGACAATTCTTCAAATGGTCAAAAATAGAAAACGTATCTCATGGTTGAGCAGGCTTTAATTTGATCATGAATTGTTGATGAGTTATTAATGAATAATTGCATTTTAATGCATAAGATATGGTGTCATTTAAAAGATATTACCGGTATACCAAAAAATATAGTTATCTCCCTTGTTCATAAATCATATTAACCACAAATTTTTCACACTTCAATCCTGGCTTTTTAAGAAATAATGATCCAATTAAAAGGATAATCCTCAATATCGTATGTGAACTACTTCTCAGAAACCATGTACCCGGTATGTGATGGAATTGTTATTTGGTAAATTTATAAAAAGCTTCTCAGAAAACTGTTACACCATGAATGTGGTCAGGCGGTAAAGGATACATACTCATATGAGCTTCTTATTTTGTACAGGGGACGCTGTGGTCGTGATCGTATTGTAGTTTAATTTACAACTACCTGTGCAATCAGTGCCTATCACCACTAAAGTTGTGAGTTCGAATCTCGCTCAGGCGAGGTGTACTCGATGCAACATTATGTTTGTCAATGACTTGCAAAAGGTTGGTGGTTTTCTCTGGGTACTCCAGTTTTCTCCACCAATAAATATGACACTGAAATATTGTTGAAAGTGGCATTAAACACCATAAGCCATCTATTTTTGTAGAAAATGATTGTTGGCCTGTTGTGCTAGTTATAGAGAAAGATTTATTTAATATGAGATTATAATTAATAACCTTCATGCATTATTATGAACACCTGTTTTTTTTTGTCATTGTATATGATCTTTTATTCTCAATAAACCATCATTATTTGACAAGGTATAGAGAAATACATATGTATAATATATACAATATTCAATAATATGCATTGTTAAGCTGACATAACTACTCCTAGTATTTTTGTGATATTTCATTACAACTAATTATTTCATGTATTTAAAAATTTTTTAAAAAAAAATTGATTATTCATGATTGAACAGTACACACGATGAGCACCGATCCTCCAGTAAAACTTTGTTCAGAGCAGTAAACTTTTCAGTTTATATTTAGAAGTACAGTCAAACCTGTATTAAGAGGTCACATTTGGGACAAAGAAAAAGTGGCCATATAAGACAGGTGATCTCTTAAAAGAGGTTCAATTCATATGAAATTCTTTATGACAGGACAAGAAAAAGTTGTCATTTTAATACAGGTGGCCACAAGTGCAGGTTTGTATATAAAATTAAATTCAAGAATTTTATTCGGACCAGTAAATTCAAATTTTCATTTCGAGGACTGATTGAACTCTATATACTATATATCTTTATTTTCTCTAGGCCTTTAATATAAATAAATTTTAGCCGTAAGTGATAAAGTTTACCAGTTGCTTGCCCACGGTCGGTGGTTCTCTCCGGATACTCCGGCTTCTTCCACCACTAAAACTGGTCACCATGCTATAGCTGAAATATTGCTGAAAGTGGCATTAAACACAATAAATCAAATCAAATCAATCATCAAATAAATTTTACAATCTATATCATCCAGATCATGTTTAATTAATTCAACCAACTCACTTCCTGTTTCAAGATCTAAAAAACTGTTACCTAAAAATGTATATAACATTACAAAATAATTAGTTACGTTTTTACCGATAAGTCTGACATTTATATAAAATACTTAAGTAACCTCAAAAAATCCATATAAATCCTATAGATACTTTTATATATGCTTTGTTAACAGATTTTCCCGTCGGTATCACAAACAGTAAGTATTTTGTTTAAATACCTTCCAGGCCTTTCAATAAGGGGCGGTACCATGTACTTTTATACACCTAAAATGGTCTTTGGTACCTCTTGATTTTAATGAGTGTTGTATAAGAAATTCATGAAAATTGTTCAAATTTTAATAAGTACTGCTTGTAAATAGAGAAGTACTGGTAGACTTGAAAAATATTGAAAACCCTGACCTTCTAAATTTGTAAATGAAATTCATTATTGATCATAATTGTATAGTTTTTCAGCCTTTGAAGTGCTGTTGTAGAGGACTAGTGACCATTTTTTTAAATAAATTGAAAGAGGGTGGAAAAGTGGGAGGGGTGAAAAATATCTTTTAAAAAATAATTTCTGATGATTGCATTTTTAGCTGACTTGATCAAAGGCCATGTGAGTTTTTTTTACCATAAAGGAGATAGTGTTACAGGTCTTTACAAATTTGTTAGGGTTTTGATGTTTAACGCCACTTTCAACCATATTTTAGTTATGTCGTTGCGGTCAGTTTTATTGGTTGAGGAAATCAGAGTACCTGGAAAAAACCACCGACCTGTCACAAGTCACTGACAAACTTTATCACATAATGTTGTATCTAGTACACCTCTCTCCATGAGCAGGATTCTAACTTACATTGTTAGTTGTGAAAGGCACTGATTACACAGGTAGAGGGAAATCCATGCAACTACCATACAATCATGACCACCACAGCCCTTAACTTACTGGGGAATCAATCTTATACAAATGAAGGCCGCTGGAGCTATCGGGTTAAACTTTTGTGGGATCAAATTTTAAACTGTGCTACAATTGGAAAAATTATTCTGTCTTTTTTTGATTTTATGAATTAGCTTAATGCAATATGAATATTCAATTTTGTTACCAATGAATGTGGCAGGGGGCTTTTGAGTTAAAATCCTGCATAATAATTAAGTTGTCCTCACCTGATTTGTTTTTGCTTTTACACATCTAAAATTGCCTAATATAAATTTTGTATAAAAATAAGTTAGGTTTTGATTTAATTAATTAAAAAATCAGTTTTTAATTCCTCAAAAATCAATATTTAATTCATCAAAAATCAGTATTTATATTTATCAAGATCATTATTTAATTCGTCAAAAATCAGTAGTTCATACCATCTGTTACAAGACTAATATAAAACATCCACAGGGAGAATAGATGAATGTGTGTAGGGATACTTCTGTTTGTATTGTAGAGGATTTGCCTATCATGTATATGTATGTATCATCATTTGGTTATTCTTGGAACATGTGACAGTGTATATTATCTACTGGTAATCAGATTAAAAAGTTTGTGAGTTTTCCTGTACCGGTACTTTATTGTATTTTTGTTAACATTTATAAAGGTTTTCTAAGAAGCAAATTTTATTATTGATTCATGGTAAGTAATTTTAACTTCTGTAAAATAAACATTTTTATTGACACATACAACATGTATATCAAACATTAAAATCACATTAACTTTGTAAATTTTTTCATTTTGTTTCCTTTGTTAATCTTTGAAAAAATCACCAGCCATTAAATATAACCGTCAAGTCTGAAATGTTTGCTAATTCAACCTGTCTAATCCAAATACCTGTCTATTCAGAACAGAAAAGTTGACTCATAGGTTTTCAGTCTAGACAGGTTTCACTCTTTAGATTATATAACAAGCACTGAGTACTGGTGACGGTTGTCAGGGCTCAGCCCTTGGTGCTATCCAAGGTACAGACAGGGGATGCCCCTCAAAAGGTGGAGGGTTGTCAGGTTATTATACAGACAGTCAGACTGTTGACTATGGTTGGTAACAATTTTGAAGAATGCCACACTCCCTGCATGAAAAAGAACTCTTTTTTTTATTTTTTTTTAGATTTCAAAAAGAGTAGACACATCATTATAGCCACTTCAAAAGACACATCATTATAGCCACTTCAAAAGACACATCATTAAAGCCACTTCAAAAGACACATCATTAAAGCCACTTTATATTTTGTCCCTACCCAACTCTCCATACTTTACCAGTAGCAGTCAAAAGTCATTTTTCTCGGTTGTCTCATTCAACTCTCATTTCCGTAAAGTTTTTGGCTATTGTTAAATTCTTCTATTCCTGAATATGCATGAAAGAAATATTTACCGCTGGACGCTTAGAGCAACCAACGATCAATCAATCATAAAACAAACACTATTAATCACTCTGAATGCATTCATGTTCAATGAGTTTAGGTGAGAGGTGATTGTTCATTTTGTTGATATTGGTGAAATTGTTGACCATCACTGTTTAAGCTATCTTTAGGCGAGAGGTGATTTCCATTTTGTTGATATTGGTGTAATTGTTGACCATCACTGTTTAAGCTATCTTTCCATGATGTTGTTGGTGAGCAAATTTTGTACAATAATATTAATAAAAAATCGTGATTACTGTTATATTCCATTATCAAAAATTAGATATTAAAAATGGAATTTGCCTTCCAGTATTTCAAGAAAATAGGAAAAAGAAAAAAAATCATGGTCAAGATTATTGCCTGAATATTTCAAAGTCATAATCAAAAATTGCATATTAAAATTAACTTTGTATTCCAGTATTTTACGAAAATAGGAAAAACAAAAAAATATCATGGACAAGGTTATACATTGCCTGAATAATTCAAGGTGTTTTCAGCTTTTAGACATTATTTTGTATTACATTATTTCAATATTATATAATGTTAAGCAAGCTAAACACCAATCAATCAATCAATCCATTAATTGGAGTACTTTTTATTATTTCCTAATCTAAGCTTTTAATGTTAACTAATTTGTTATGTAATATAGTTATACATTTTGTTTCTTGTATACCTGCTGTATAACTGATTAGGGACTGACCATTTAACTTTTGGTGAGGGGAGGCTTTGTTTTATATCTCCCCCCCCCCCCCCCCCCCCCCCCCCCCCAGCCAGAAAATATTTTTTAAACAGAGCAAAAATCATGATATTTCTTTTTGGACCTGAAAAATCAGTAATTTTCTTCAGAATGTTACCAAAATTTATTGTTTAAAATTGCAAGGTAAGATTATTAATTTATTTGCATTTTTCGGGTCATGATATTTTTTCTATAAAATTTAGCAACAATTATATTGTGGTTGTCGATACTATTCATGCAGGAAACTAGATTTCCTTGAGAAAAACCTCAAGTCACTTTAAAAACTCCATCATATAAAGTTGTGACGAGAGTCTCTGTTGTATTAAAATTTGGATACCTAGGTTATTATATGTATTAAAGGCTAATAAGAATTAATACATTTTTCAGAAAACTGTTAAAACAGATATCGTTTTGGGATTGTAAAGGGTTTAAACATTTATATAATACAGACTTTGGCTTATAAAAAATGCATTTTTATTGTGATTTAATTTTGTCCACTGATGTTTTATTGTAGTCTGATTCTCAAGAATGTTTTATTGTAATCTGATTCTCAAGAATGTTTTATGGTAGACTGATTCACAAGAATGTTTTCTGAGGCATGTAGTTCAAACACGCATAATATTATATGTAACTATGAACTCGATGACATTGTTACAAGTTTTTCTGAAACTTTTGAAAAATGCAGCCATTGGAGCAAATAAAGGTAGAAATATAAGATCTAGTAAATTTAAGAAAAGACATAAAGATAAACCTTGGCATGATATTGATTGTAAATCTAAATTAGGACATATAAAAAACCTTGGGCGATTGTTGAGTAATTCCCCTTGGGACAAATCTTTAAGGTTAAAAGTCATGTATGAGAAAAAACAGTATAATAACTTGTGCTAAAAAAACATAGGATATATAAATCCAAATTATTACAGAATCTTATTGAATCATCTGATAATAACCCCACAGAGTTTTGGAAAATTGTAAATTTATTAAAAGAAAAAAATTGTGAAGATCCTAGTCAAAATATATCACCTCAGGGATGGCATGATTACTTCAATACATTGATGAACCTGAAATATGATAATAACTTTAATGTTAAAAATATTTGTAAATATGTTGATTCTAATTCAGATGAGTTGAATGCTGACATCACAGCTTAGGAGGTAATTAAAGTTGTTAAATCATTGAAAATTAAAAAATCTTGTGGTTTTGATTGTATAACAAATGAGATGGTAAAGGTATCTTGTAGTATACATGTTCAAATATATACTGATATTTTTAATGTTATTTCAAAATCTGGTATATACCCTTCATTATGGAGGGAGAATTTTATTAAGCCACTTTTTAAAGGCAGATGTTCAAATGATCTAATATTGCCTAATATAAATTTTGTATAAAAATAAGTTAGGTTTTGATTTAATTAATTAAAAAATCAGTTTTTAATTCCTCAAAAATCAATATTTAATTCATCAAAAATCAGTATTTACATTTATCATGATCATTATTTAATTCGTCAAAAATCAGTAGTTCATACCATCTGTTACAAGACTAATATAAAACATCCACAGGGAGAACATTTCTGTTTGTATTGTAGAGGATTTGCCTATCATATATATGTATGTATCATCATTTGGGTATCCTTGGAACATGTGACAGTGTATATTATCTACTGATAATCAGATTAAAAAGTTTGTGAGTTTTCCTGTACTTTATTGTATTTTTGTTAACACTTATAAAGGTTTTCTAAGAAGCAAATTTTATTATTGATTCATGGTAAGTAATTTTAACCTCTGTAAAATAATCATTTTTATTGACACATACAACATGTATATCAAACATTAAAATCACATTAACTTTGTAAATTTTTTCATTTTGTTTCCTTTGTTAATCTTTGAAAAAATCACCAGCCATTAAATATAACCGTCAAGTCTGAAATGTTTGCTAATTCAACCTGTCTAATCCAAATACCTGTCTATTCAGAACAGAAAAGTTGACTCATAGGTTTTCAGTCTAGACAGGTTTCACTCTTTAGATTATATAACAAGCACTGAGTACTGGTGACAGTTGTCATGGCTCAGCCCTTGGTGCTATCCATGGTACAGACAGGGGATGCCCTTCAAAGGGGGGTGGGTTGTCAGGTTATTATACAGACAGCCAGACTGTTGACTATGGTTGGTAACAATTTTGAAGAATGCCACACTCCCTGCATGAAAAAGAACTCTTTTTTATTTTTTAGATTTCAAAAAGAGTAGACACATCATTAAAACCACTTCAAAAGACACATCATTATAGCCACTTCAAAAGACACATCATTAAAGCCACTTCAAAAGACACATCATTATAGCCACTTCAAAAGACACATCATTAAAGCCACTTCAAAAGACACATCATTAAAGCCACTTCAAAAGACACATCATTAAAGCCACTTCAAAAGACACATCATTATAGCCACTTCAAAAGACACATCAGTATAGCCACTTCAAAAGACACATCATTATAGCCACTTCAAAAGACACATCATTAAAGCCACTTCAAAAGACACATCATTAAAGTCACTTCAAAAGACACATCATTAAAGCCACTTCAAAAGACACATCATTAAAGCCACTTCAAAAGACACATCATTATAGCCACTTCAAAAGACACATCATTAAAGCCACTTCAAAAGACATATCATTAAAGCCACTTCAAAAGATACATCATTATAGCCACTTCAAAAGACACATCATTAAAGCCACTTCAAAAGACACATCATTATAGCCACTTCAAAAGACACATCATTAAAGCCACTTCAAAAGACACACCATCAAAGCCACTTCAAAAGACACATCATTAAAGCCACTTCAAAAGACACATCATTATAGCCACTTCAAAAGACACATCATTAAAGCCACTTCAAAAGACACATCATTAAAGCCACTTCAAAAGACACATCATTATAGCCACTTCAAAAGACACATCATTAAAGCCACTTCAAAAGACACATCATTATAGCCACTTCAAAAGACACATCATTGTAGCCACTTCAAAAGACACATCATTATAGCCACTTCAAAAGACACATCATTAAAGCCACTTCAAAAGACACATCATTATAGCCACTTCAAAAGACACATCATTAAAGCCACTTCAAAAGACACATCATTAAAGCCACTTCAAAAGACACATCATTAAAGCCACTTCAAAAGACACATCATTATAGCCACTTCAAAAGACACATCATTATAGCCACTTCAAAAGACACATCATTATAGCCACTTCAAAAGACACATCATTAAAGCCACTTCAAAAGACACATCATTAAAGCCACTTCAAAAGACACATCATTAAAGTCACTTCAAAAGACACATCATTAAATCCACTTCAAAAGACACATCATTAAAGCCACTTCAAAAGACACATCATTAAAGCCACTTCAAAAGACACATCATTAAAGCCACTTCAAAAGACATATCATTAAAGCCACTTCAAAAGACACATCATTATAGCCACTTCAAAAGACACATCATTAAAGCCACTTCAAAAGACACATCATTATAGCCACTTCAAAAGACACATCATTAAAGCCACTTCAAAAGACACACCATCAAAGCCACTTCAAAAGACACATCATTAAAGCCACTTCAAAAGACACATCATTATAGCCACTTCAAAAGACACATCATTAAAGCCACTTCAAAAGACACATCATTAAAGCCACTTCAAAAGACACATCATTATAGCCACTTCAAAAGACACATCATTAAAGCCACTTCAAAAGACACATCATTAAAGCCACTTCAAAAGACACATCATTGTAGCCACTTCAAAAGACACATCATTATAGCCACTTCAAAAGACTCATCATTAAAGCCACTTCAAAAGACACATCATTATAGCCACTTCAAAAGACACATCATTGTAGCCACTTCAAAAGACACATCATTGTAGCCACTTCAAAAGACACATCATTAAAGCCACTTCAAAAGACACATCATTGTAGCCACTTCAAAAGACACATCATTAAAGCCACTTCAAAAGACACATCATTAAAGCCACTTCAAAAGACACATCATTAAAGCCACTTCAAAAGACACACCATTATAGCCACTTCAAAAGACACAGCATTAAAACCACTTCAAAAGACACATCATTAAAGCCACTTCAAAAGACACATCATTAAAACCACTTCAAAAGACACATCATTATAGCCACTTCAAAAGACACATCATTATAGCCACTTCCAAAGACACATCATTAAAGCCACTTCAAAAGACACATCATTATAGCCACTTCAGAAGACACATCATTAAAGCCACTTCAACAGACACATCATTATAGCCACTTCAAAAGACACATCATTATAGCCACTTCAAAAGACACATCATTAAAGCCACTTCAAAAGACACATCATTATAGCCACTTCAAAAGACACATCATTGTAACCACTTCAAAAGACACATCATTAAAGCCACTTCAAAAGACACATCATTAAAGCCACTTCAAAAGACACATCATTATAGCCACTTCAAAAGAAACATCATTATAGCCACTTCAAAAGACACATCATTAAAGCCACTTCAAAAGACACATCATTATAGCCACTTCAAAAGACACATCATTAAAGCCACTTCAAAAGACACATCATTATAGCCACTCCAAAAGACACATCATTATAGCCACTTCAAAAGACACATCATTAAAGCCACTTCAAAAGACACATCATTATAGCCACTTCAAAAGACACATCATTAAAGCCACTTCAAAAGACACATCATTAAAGCCACTTCAAAAGACACATCATTAAAGCCACTTCAAAAGACACATCATTATAGCCACTTCAAAAGAAACATCATTATAGCCACTTCAAAAGACACATCATTAAAGCCACTTCAAAAGACACATCATTAAAGCCACTTCAAAAGACACATCATTAAAGCCACTTCAAAAGACACATCATTGTAGCCACTTCAAAAGACACATCATTATAGCCACTTCAAAAGACACAACATTATAGCCACTTCAAAAGACACATCATTGTAGCCACTTCAAAAGACACATCATTAAAGCCACTTCAAAAGACACATCATTAAAGCCACTTCAAAAGACACATCATTATAGCCACTTCAAAAGACACATCATTATAGCCACTTCAAAAGACACATCATTATAGCCACTTCAAAAGACACATCATTAAAGCCACTTCAAAAGACACATCATTAAAGCCACTTCAAAAGACACATCATTATAGCCACTTCAAAAGACACATCATTAAAGCCACTTCAAAAGACACATCATTATAGCCACTTCAAAAGACACATCATTATAGCCACTTCAAAAGACACATCATTAAAGCCACTTCAAAAGACACACCATCAAAGCCACTTCAAAAGACACATCATTAAAGCCACTTCAAAAGACACATCATTATAGCCACTTCAAAAGACACATCATTAAAGCCACTTCAAAAGACACATCATTATAGCCACTTCAAAAGACACATCATTAAAGCCACTTCAAAAGACACATCATTATAGTCACTTTATATTTTGTTCCTACCCAACTCTCCATACTTTACCAGTGGTAGTCAAAAGTCATTCTCCCATTCAACCCTCATTTCCGTAAAGTTTTTGGATATTGTTAAATTCTTCTATTCCTGAATATGCATGAAAGAAATATTTGTCACTGGACGTTTAGAGCAACCAACGATCAAACAATCATAAAACAGACACTATTAATCACTCTGAATGCATTCATGTTCAATGAGTTTAGGGGAGAGGTGATTGTTCGTTTTGTTGATATTGGTGAAATTGTTGACCATCACTGTTTAAGCTATCTTTAGGGGAGAGGTGATTGTCCATTTTGTTGATATTGGTCCAATTGTTGTCCATCACTGTTTAAGCTCTCTTTCCATTATGTTGTTGGTGAGCAAATTTTGTACAATAATATTAATAACAAATCGTGATTACTGTTATATTCCATAATCAAAAATTAGATATTAAAAATGGAATTTGCCTTCCAGTATTTCAAGTAAATAGGAAAAAGAAAAAAAATCATGGTCAAGATTATTGCCTGAATATTTCAAAGTCATAATCAAAAATTGCATATTAAAAATTAACTTTGTATTCCAGTATTTCACGAAAATAGGAAAAACAAAAAAATATCATGGACAAGGTTATACATTGCCTGAATATTTCAAAGTGTTTTCAGCTTTTAGACATTATTTGTATTACATTATTTCAATATTATATAATGTTAAGCAAGTTTCCATTAATTGGAGTACTTTTTATTATTTCCTATGTAGATAAGCTTTTAATGTTAACTAATTTGCTATGTAATATAGTTATACATGTTTCTTGTATACCTGCTGTATAACTGATTAGGGACTGACCATTTAACTTTTGGTGAGGGGAGGCTTTGTTTTATATTTTTCCCCCAGCCAGAAAATATTTTTCAAACAGAGCAAAAATCATGATATTTCTTTTTGGACCTGAAAAATCAGTAATTTTCTTCAGAATGTTACCAAAATTTATTGTTTAAAATTGCAAGGTAAGATTATTAATTATTTGCAGTTTTCGGGTCATGATATTTTTTCTATAAAATTTAGCAACAATTATATTGTGGTTGTCAATACTATTTGTGCAGGAAACTAGATTTCCTTGAGAAAAACCAACGACCTGCCTCGAGTCACTTAAAAAACTTCATCATATAAAGTTGTGACGTGAGTCTCTGTTGTATTAGAATTTGGATACCTAGGTTATTATATGTATGACTGTATGTGCATCGTGATTAATGGCCATGGTGACCAGTAGTAAATTGTACTCGATGACCTTAAGTTAAACACCAATCAATCAATCAATAAATTAGTTCGCCAATTAATCTGACAAGGTTAACTGGCATGGCAGACATTAATGTTTCTATTATAACAATATCTATGACTATTGACATTGTTAGATTAGTGATATTTATTTATATACATATACATGTACTGCATAATTAATTAATTAAAGGTACCATTAATAATCTTCTTGTTTTGTTTACAGATGTGCAGAGGATTGTAATATTTTGTCCATCAGTGCATCATTAACAGTATATGAACAGTAAGTAAACAATAAACTGGTTTATAGGTGCAACAGGGTAGTAGTAATCCTCTATATTCTGGACACATAATTGTCGAAGCATATAAATATCAAGAAAAATATAATATAACGATTAACCCTAAAAGATTCAGGGGCCATTGTGGTCATGATCGTTTGGTAGATTGATTGATTGATTTTTGCTTAATTTCCAGCAAGTAGTATTTCAGCTCTATTCAGGAGGAGAACAAGTTCAATAATATATAAACATTATATAGAAATGAGGGAGGGATGGGGCAACCGGGTTATTGAATTTTGTATCTCACTGAAAAAGTATGGAGAATTGGGTAGTTACGACAAATTTAGCCTTTTTCAGAGTCTGCAATGCGCCTACTCTTTTTCTAAATCTACAAAAGTGGTCTTTTGCATTAAGGGAGGGTGGCATTCTCTTAGCATGTTACCCATTATTGTCCACGATCAGGCTTTCCATATTGAACATTGATTGATTGGTGTTTATTATTAAAATAAGTAACAAATTTGTAGGGGCCATCGTGGACGTGATCGTATGGTAGTTGGATTTACAACTACCTGTGCAATCAGTGCCTATCACAACGTTATGAGTTCAAATTCTGCTCATGGCGACGTGTACTCGAGACAACATTATCTCAGAAATCATGTATGTAATGGAATTGTTACTTGATATCAAAGATCCTAATGTATTCCTGGTACAAGGTGTGTGGGATATTTGATCAAACAAAAGTTCAAGATTATATATATGTTTTTAAGCCACTGCAACAGAAGAATTAGTTCAATATAGAATCCTAATATAAATCCTAGTACAAGGCGTGGGTAGATTTTTGATCAGTCAAAAGTTCAAGATGATATGTTTTTATTTTAGACACTGCCACAGTACAATTAGTTCAATACAGAACCCTATGGGAAAATTTATAAAAAGCTTCTCAGAAAACCACACAACTATTTGAATGAAATTTTGTCCTTTACAAAGTTTATAATTTTTGTGTTGATTGGAAATTCCAACAGTGTACAAATGCCATACATATTTTTAAGGTAGGACATTGTTAGAAAATGTAAAAAAAATAATTCTAGAAATCTGATAAAATGCAAATTGTATAATAACTATCATTGGATGTAAACAGATTATTATGCATTAATAAAGAAATGTGTGTGTGAGCAAGTGATTGTTTTTTCATGCAGATAAAAATACCAAGAACATGTTAGGGACCGACTACTTAACTTTGGGGGGGGGGGGGGGGGAGGGGGCTATGGTATTTTTTTATCGTTCAGAATTTTTTTTTCGGACAACAAGAGAGTTAGAATATTTATTTTTTTGTCGCGCCAAGCGCGAATTTTTTTTCCAGAATTTAACATTAGGTTATATGACAAAAACTCTGAATCAGATTATTGTCCGTCCCTTACATTTCGATGAGATGATGATGATGACAGTTTTGTACTAGACCAACACCCTTAGTGTTACCTTAGTGTTAGCTCATTGTAAACAACAGTCCTCGTGTAGATGTGCCGACACATTATCCTGATTCTAAGTATACCAGTCTTTACTCCTACACCTTAATGCTGCATGCTTAACAAAGAAACAACAAATACCCAAATTTATAGTTTTGGTTTGGCATGACCAGGGCATGAACCCATGACAATTTACTGCACTCGAGGCCAGAACTCTAACGGTTACACCATGAATGTGGTCAGCTGGTAAAGGAAACAGGCTCATATAAGTTTGTCAGTGACTTGTGACAGGTCGGTGGTTTTCTCCGGGTACTCCTGTTTCCTCCACCAATAAAACTGACCGCCACGATATAGCTGAAATATTGTTGAAAGTGGCATTGAACACCACAAGCCATCTATCTTTGTAGAAAATGCTTGTTGGCCTGTTATGCTAGTTATAGAGAAAGATTTATTTAATATGAGATTATAATTAATAACCTTCATGCATTATTATGAACACCTGTTTAAAAATATGCATTAATTAACAAAATAAATATTGATTTGATTTTTTTTTGTCATTGTATATGATCTTTTATTCTCAATAAACCATCATTATTTGACAAGGTATAGAGAAATACATATGTATAATATATACAATATTCAATAACATGCATTGTAAAAGCTGGCATAACTACACTAGTATTTTTGTGATATTGCATTACAACTTTTTTTTTTTTTTTAAACATACAAAAAAAAGAAAAAAATATTAAATTGATTATTGATGATTGAACAGTACACACGATGAGAACCGAACCTCCAGTAAAACTTTGTTCGGAGCAGTAAACTTTTCAGTTTATATTTAGAAGTACAGCCAAACCTGTATTAAGAGGTCACCTTTGGGACAAAGAAAAAGTGGCCATATAAGACAGGTGATCTCTTAAATTCATATGAAATTATTGATGACAGGACAAGAAAAAGGTGACATTTTAATACAGGTGGCTGCTTAATAGAGGTGACCGCAAGTGCAGGTTTGACTATGTAAAAATAAATTCAAGAATTTTATTTGGACCAGTAAATTCAAATTTTCATTTCGAGGACTGATTGAACTCTATATAATATTTAAGAAATAAATCATGGAAGCCAGAATGTGTTGGGAGTTTTAACATGGGTTGGTGGATATTAGTATTTTATCCCGAGCCAGAGGCGAAGGATACAATTTACTAATATCCGCCAACCCATGTTAAAACTCAAAACACATTCTGGCTTCCATGATTTATTTCGATTCTTATATGTCTAAGAGTACAAATACGGTAGTATACTTTGATTGGAAGACGGTAATTTATATTTACGTTTGCGGAAAATGTTGCACACAATTTATGCTGCCAATGGAAAAGTCAGTCACATTCACTAGCACATGTGCGAATGAGATTATACCATCGATAAATCGCTCGTTTTTCTACAAAGCGAAAGAAGGAATTCATGTTAGAAATATATATATATATCTTTATTTTCTCTTAGACCTTTAAATAAATGTTACAATCTATATCATCCAGATCAAGTTTAATTAATTCAGCCAACTGACTTCCTAGTTTCCAAATCTAAAACTGGTTACCTAAAAATGTTATATAACATTACAAAATATTCCTTCCTGAATTAGTTTTTACCAATACATCAAAAGAGCTATAGAAATCCTATAGATACTTTTATATATGTTTTGTTAACATATTTTATTGTCCGTAGTCTACCTTGATATAGGTATGTCATATACAGTAAGTTTTTTGTTTTTGTTTTTTTAAATACAGTCAAACTTGTATTAAGAGGTCACCTTTGGAACAAAGAAAAAGTGGTCTTTTAAGACAGGTGACCTCTTAAAACAGGTTCAATTCCCATGAAATTTTCTAAAAGAGGACAAGAAAAAGGTAACCTTTTAATACAGGTGACTGCATAATAGATGTGACCGTTTAGGCAGGTTTGAATGTATCTTCTAAATTTGTAAATGAAAATTCATTACTGATCATTACTTGTAGATTTTCAGCCTTTTAAGTCCTATCATAGGGGACTAGTGGAAATTTTCTGAAATAAATTGAGGGAGGGCGGAAAAGGGGCGGGGGGAGATTGAAAAAATATCTTTAAAAAATAATTTTCAGATGATTGCATTGTTAGCTGACTTGGCCAAAAGTCATATGAGGTTTTGCTATCGCTTGTCATCTGTAGTGCGTCGTAAACTTTTCACATTTAAATCTCCTCTGAAACCACCGAATCAAATTTAACCAAACTTGGCTCCTTGCGTAATCTCCACCCTCCATTCAAGATGGCAACCAATACTAAAACTAGAATGTAGTTTAACATTATCAGGGGTTTCAAAGTGGGCCGGTACCCGATACTTTTACCCGCCTGAGATCGTGTATAGTAGCCCGGGGTTCTATGGTACCGCGGTACTTAATGTTTAACGTCTGTGTAACGTAACTAGTTTTCGGAATTAATCCAAAAATGTTATATTTTATTCCCCGATATAGAAACCTATTTTCCCCCACAATTCATTTTATTCTTTGAATTTGTTTAAAAATACGTCGCCACTTTTCTCTATGACAACGCCGATGTACCTCCCAGAAATGGTTTCCTATGATATCGCGGTAATTGCAAAATTAATGTTATGGGACACAATGTTTGATAAATCAAGACATCGTTTATAAATACTAAATCAAGGTGAATATCTGGCAAACTTATACCATAAAGAAAATCTTGATAATTTATCACATTTAATAAAGTAAAGTTTCTTTGAAATAACAAATGTAACGAAGTTGAGTCAATTTGATGTAACGTTATGTTATTAATATGTTTTCATAGCTTAATTTTTCCATCAACTTTGTCGGTCTAGAAAGTAACTAAAAATAGCACCAATAATCCCAAATCGGGTTGAAATGAAACGTAAACAAACGGACGACATTTCTAAAAAAAATAGCAGACGAATTATGACAACTATGGTTTAATTATTGGACATTTTACAAAGCATGGTATCAGGGTAAAATAAAAATGTCCGCTATTTCTAAGGAAAAGATAAAAATACGTGTACTTACAAAAATTCAAGACATTTGGACAGAATGACCAGACGTTCCGATAAATGTGACTGTTGTGTTTATGAATATGTGATAGGGTGTATTTTACTATAGTAATAGTTTTATTTCATAATTATGTATTCAGTAATTAACAACTTCGCATATGTCTTAAATAAAATATTTCAACTTGTATATAATTACTTTTATATATTATATTAATAAATTATTAAATGAGCTATAATTATCGATCTCATTAAAACTACTCTAGTATTGTTTATTGATTAGATAACGACACACCTGGATTAACATGCTTGGTATGTCACATGCCTTGGAATCATTTTGGATATTCTTATCATGCTTTCTATTGGTTCAAAGTTTCCGAAATTCTGAATTCAGTCCTTCTGATTGATTCTTCGCTTTTGAGTTAGATTTAAAAACGGGTATTGGCTTTGGAAGGTCCAAGACGCTCTACAAATTTCTGATACTGATTCTTTGGAATTTGAATATCCTTATTGAAATCCTAGATTGAATTATATTCCAACTGATTATAATTGAAGGAGAACTGCTATCATGTAGCCTACCACAATGTATTTATTTTGGTGAAACCTGGTCCCACAGACAGGGTTAAAACCTTTTTAGTTGACGAAATAAATTATATATAACTTGGATCAGCTCGTTATTTATCTACCCAACTGAGCAGCCCGGTTTTAAATATATAAATAGAAAAACCGGCGGGTGGCACTACAGTGCATAGGAACAGACAAAATAAATACCGCGGTATCATAGAACCCGCGGTACCATAGGAAGGGAGTATACCGGTAGAAATTACTGAACCCCCCAAAATTAGCGGTGGTCAAAACCACAAGTACGATGGTCGATAGGCTTGTGGAATATTTTTCATAAAAAATTAATGATCACGTCAATTGCTGAATTCTCGCATTCAAATCGAACAACTGCGTCACGACCAAGTTGATGGGATATTCCCTGTTTTAAAAATAACTTTACCTTAGAATCGTAAATAGCAGTTTGCGCATGCGGTAAATAGATATGTTTTCGCCCCAATATCTTTTCATCCTTGTGTAAAACTCGGACCGGAACAAAGCTTACATCATTTCAAAATAAAAAAATGACCGATTACAAATTATGTTCAAACACAATTTAGTGTAATCTCCAGTAATATAAGGTACCCTAATATAAGTATGATTATTATGAATATATGACTACACAATATTTTGTGCGATTTTTTTTATCCATTTAAAACCAAGGGTCGAATCATTCTGGGGCGTACTGTCTTGTTGCTTAACTCCGTCCATATTGTTTATCTTCCGGTATAAAAAAATAAAAACCTATGGCTAATTTATTTACATATTTTGACGGGGCCCTACCGCGGTTGTTCACAGAAATGAAAGTGTGCTGAAAAACATTTTTAAAAGGGGGTACGAGGAGATAAGGGATAGAAAATTACTAGAAATCTTGAAAAAGGACCGGACATGGCTCAAATTCGAATTGCATTGTAATGGGAAGGTCTAAAACGCGGAAGTGGGAAAACACGGAAGACGGTAATTTATATTTACGTTTGCGGAAAATGTTGCACACAATTTATGCTGCCAATGGAAAAGTCAGTCGCATTCACTAGCACATGTGCGAATGAGATTATACCATAGATAAATCGCTCGTTTTTCTACAAAGCGAAAGAAGGAAGTCATGTTAGAAATATATAAATATCTTTATTTTCTCTTAGACCTTTAAATAAATTTTACAATCTGTATCATCCAGATCAGGTTTGGTTAATTCAGCCAACTGACTTCCTGATTCCAAATCTAAAACTTGTTACCTAAAAATTTTATATAACATTACAAAATAATCCTTCCTGAATTAGTTAAGTTTACCAATAAGTCTGACATTTATATAAAATACTTAAGTAACATCAAAAGTCAAAGAGCTATAGAAATCATATAGATACTTTTATATATGTTTTGTTAACATATTTTCTTGTCGATATAGTCTACCTTGATATAAGCATATCACAAACAAGATTCAATCTTGTACAAATGAAGGCCACTGGAGGTATTGGGTTAAAGCTTTGTGGGATCAAGTTTTAAATTGGACCACCATTTGGATATTATGAAATAGCTTAATGCGATATAAATATTCAAGTTCATACCAATGAATGTCCTAGGGGGCTATTCGGTTCAAGTCCTGTTAGATAAACATTTAGCATATGCTGTAAAATGAAAAAGTTCAATGAATTCTCTTTAACCAGGTGTGAGATACAGGTTGTTGTGATCAAGCCTCTAGTTTTCTAAAAGTGCCATCATGGTCGTGATCGTATGGTAGTTGGATTTACAACTATCTGTGCAATCATTGCCTATCACCACTAAAGTTCTGAGTTGGAACCTGGTTCATGGCGAGGTGTACTCGACACAACATTATGTGATAAAGATTCAGTGACTTGTGACAGGTCAATGGTTTACTCTGGTTTCCTCCACCAATAAAATCGACCGACCGCCACAATATAACTGAAATATTGTTGAAACACCATAAATCGAAACCTAGTTTTCTATGACATGCAAAAGTAATTTCAGTAATTAAAAGTTAAAATAATTAAATTATCCTCACCTGATTTGTTTTAGCATTTACACATCTAATTTTGCCTATTTTGTATAAAAAATATGTTAGGTTTTGATTTAATGCATCAAAAATCAGCATGTAATTAAATTATATAAAAAAAAATCAGTATTTAAATACCTCAAAAATCATTATTTGAATTCATCAAAAATTATTATTTAATTTATAAAAAATCAGAATTTAAATTGATCAAAATCAGTATTTAAATTCATCAAAAATCAGTATTTAATTCATTAAAAATCAGTATTTAATTAATTGAAAATCATTATTTAATTCATCAAAAATCATTATTTGATTCATCAAAAATCATTATTTAATTCATCAAAAATCAGTATTTGATTCATCAAAAATCATTATTTAATTCATCAAAAATCAGTATTTGAAATCATAAAAAATCAGTAATTAATTAATTAATCTAAAAAATTCAGTATTTAATTCATCAAAATCATTATTTAATTCATCAAAAATCATTAATTTATTCATAAAAAATCATTATTTAATTCATCAAAAATCAGTACATGTATTTAAATTTATCAAGATCATTATTTAATTCGTCAAAAATCTGTAGTTCATACCATCTGTTACAAGACTAATACAAAGTATCCACAGGGAGAATAGATTAATGTGTGTAGGGATACTTCTGTTGGTATTGTGAAGGATTTACCTATCATATATGTATCATCATTTGGGTATCCTTGGAACATGTGACAGTGTATATTATCTACTGATAATCAGATAAAAAAGTTTGAGTTTTCTTGTACTTTATTGTATTTTTGTCAACATTTATAAAGGTTTTCTATGAAGCAAATTTTATTATTCATTTGTGGTAAGTAATTTTAACTTCTGCAAAATATACATTTATATTGACACATACAAGACATATATCCAACATTAAAATCACATTAGCTTTTTTCATTTTGTTTCCTTTTTAAACCCTGAAAAAAACACCAACCATAAAGTGTGAAATGTTTGCTAATTCAACCTGTATAATCCAAATACCTGTCTATTCAGAAGAAAAAAGTTAATCCATAACTTTTCAGTCTACACAGGTTTCACTCTAGATTATATAACAAAACACTGAGTACTGGTGACAGTTGTCAGTACTCTGCCCTTGTAGCTACTCAGGGTGCTGAGAGAGGATGTCCCTCTAAAGTGTGTGTAGTAAGGTTGTCGAGTTATTATACAGAGAGCCGGGACTGTTGACCATGATGGATAATGTTTTTAAAGAATGCCACACTCCTTGCATGAAAAATAACTCTTTTTTTAGATTTCAAAAAGAGTAAGCACATTGCACAAACTTCAGAAGGCTAAATATTTCGTCCTAACCCAGCTCTCCATACTTTTTCCAGTGGCAGTCAAAAGTCATTGCCCAGGTTGTTCCATTCCACCCCATCAGTGGGAGGTGTACAACATTATGTAATAAAGTTTGTCAGTGACTTGCGACAGGTCAGTGGTTTTCTACGGGTCCTCCGGTTTCCTCCACCAATAAAACTGACCGCCACGATATAACTGAAATATTGTTTAAAGTGGAGTTAAACATCATCAAACAACAAACTCCATTCAACCCTCATTTCTGCATAGTTTTCAGATATTGGTAAATTTTTCTTGTCCTGAATATGCATGAAAGAAATATTTGCCACTAGACGTTTAAAAACAACCAACAATCATTCAATATTTATCACTCTGAATGTATTAATGCTCAATGATTTGAGGTGAGAGGTGATTGTTTGTTTTGTTGATGTCCATGTAATTGTGGTCCATCACTGTTTAAACTTTCTTTAGGTGAGAGGTGATTGTTTGTTTTGTTGATATTGGTGGAATTGATGACCATTACTGTTTAAACTTTCTTTAGGTGAGAGGTGATTGTTTGTTTTGTTGATGTCTGTGTAATTGTGGTCCATCACTGTTTAAACTTTCTTTAGGTGAGAGGTGATTGTTAGTTTTGTTGATATTAGTAGAATTGTTGTCCATCACTGTTTAAACTTTCTTTAGGTGAGAGGTGATTGTTTGTTTTGTTGATATTGGTGGAATTGATGACCATTACTGTTTAATCTTTCTTTAGGTGAGAGGTGATTGTTTGTTTTGTTGATGCTAGTGTAATTGTTGTCCATGACTGTTTAAACTTTCTTTAGGTGAGAGGTGATCGTTTGTTTTGTTGATGTCAGTGTAATTGTTGTCCATCACTGTTTAAACTTTCTTTAGGTGAGAGGTGATTGTTCGTTTTGTTGATATTAGTAGAATTGTTGTCCATGACTGTTTAAACTTTCTTTAGGTGAGAGGTGATTGTTCGTTTTGTTGATATTAGTAGAATTGTTGTCCATGACTGTTTAAACTTTCTTTAGGTGAGAGGTGATTGTTTGTTTTCTTGATATTGGTGGAATTGTTGTCCATGACTGTTTAAACTTCCTTTAGGTGAGAGGTGATTGTTTGTTTTGTTGATATTGGTGGAATTGATGACCATTACTGTTTAAACTTTCTTTAGGTGAGAGGTGATTGTTTGTTTTGTTGATGTCAGTGTAATTGTTGTCCATCACTGTTTAATCTTTCTTTAGGTGAGAGGTGATTGTTAGTTTTGTTGATATTAGTAGAATTGTTGTCCATGACTGTTTAAACTTTCTTTAGGTGAGAGGTGATTGTTTGTTTTGTTGATATTAGTGGAATTGTTGTCCATGACTGTTTAAACTTTCTTTAGGTGAGAGGTGATTGTTCGTTTTGTTGATATTAGTAGAATTGTTGTCCATGACTGTTTAAACTTTCTTTAGGTGAGAGGTGATTGTTTGTTTTGTTGATATTGGTGGAATTGATGACCATTACTGTTTAAACTTTCTTTAGGTGAGAGGTGATTGTTTGTTTTGTTGATATTGGTGGAATTGATGACCATTACTGTTTAAACTTTCTTTAGGTGAGAGGTGATTGTTTGTTTTGTTGATGTCAGTGTAATTGTTGTCCATCACTGTTTAAACTTTCTTTAGGTGAGAGGTGATTGTTTGTTTTGTTAATATTAGTGTAATTGATGACCATCACTGTTTAAACTTTCTTTAGGTGAGAGGTGATTGTTCGTTTTGTTGATGTCAGTGTAATTGTTGTCCATCACTGTTTAAGCTTTCTTTAGGTGAGAGGTGATTGTTAGTTTTGTTGATATTGGTGGAATTGATGACCATTACTGTTTAAACTTTCTTTAGGTGAGAGGTGATTGTTTGTTTTGTTGATATTAGTAGAATTGTTGTCCATCACTGTTTAAACTTTCTTTAGGTGAGAGGTGATTGTTTGTTTTGTTGATATTGGTGGAACTGATGACCATTACTGTTTAAACTTTCTTTAGGTGAGAGGTGATTGTTTGTTTTGTTGATATTGGTGGAATTGATGACCATTACTGTTTAAACTTTCTTTAGGTGAGAGGTGATTGTTCGTTTTGTTGATATTAGTAGAATTGTTGTCCATGACTGTTTAAACTTTCTTTAGGTGAGAGGTGATTGTTTGTTTTGTTGATATTGGTGGAATTGATGACCATTACTGTTTAAACTTTCTTTAGGTGAGAGGTGATTGTTTGTTTTGTTGATATTAGTAGAATTGTTGTCCATCACTGTTTAAACTTTCTTTAGGTGAGAGGTGATTGTTTGTTTTGTTGATATTGGTGGAATTGATGACCATTACTGTTTAAACTTCCTTTAGGTGAGAGGTGATTGTTTGTTTTGTTGATATTGGTGGAATTGATGACCATTACTGTTTAAACTTTCTTTAGGTGAGAGGTGATTGTTTGTTTTTTTGATGTCAGTGTAATTGTTGTCCATCACTGTTTAATCTTTCTTTAGGTGAGAGGTGATTGTTAGTTTTGTTGATATTAGTAGAATTGTTGTCCATGACTGTTTAAACTTTCTTTAGGTGAGAGGTGATTGTTTGTTTTGTTGATATTGGTGGAATTGATGACCATTACTGTTTAAACTTTCTTTAGGTGAGAGGTGATTGTTTGTTTTGTTGATATTGGTGGAATTGATGACCATTACTGTTTAAACTTTCTTTAGGTGAGAGGTGATTGTTTGTTTTGTTGATGTCAGTGTAATTGTTGTCCATCACTGTTTAAACTTTCTTTAGGTGAGAGGTGATTGTTTGTTTTGTTAATATTAGTGTAATTGATGACCATCACTGTTTAAACTTTCTTTAGGTGAGAGGTGATTGTTTGTTTTGTTGATGTCAGTGTAATTGTTGTCCATCACTGTTTAAACTTTCTTTAGGTGAGAGGTGATTGTTAGTTTTGTTGATATTGGTGGAATTGATGACCATTACTGTTTAAACTTTCTTTAGGTGAGAGGTGATTGTTTGTTTTGTTGATATTAGTAGAATTGTTGTCCATCACTGTTTAAACTTTCTTTAGGTGAGAGGTGATTGTTTGTTTTGTTGATATTGGTGGAATTGATGACCATTACTGTTTAAACTTTCTTTAGGTGAGAGGTGATTGTTTGTTTTGTTGATATTGGTGGAATTGATGACCATTACTGTTTAAACTTTCTTTAGGTGAGAGGTGATTGTTTGTTTTGTTGATGTCAGTGTAATTGTTGTCCATCACTGTTTAAACTTTCTTTAGGTGAGAGGTGATTGTTTGTTTTGTTGATATTGGTGGAATTGATGACCATTACTGTTTAAACTTTCTTTAGGTGAGAGGTGATTGTTTGTTTTGTTGATGTCTGTGTAATTGTTGTCCATCACTGTTTAAACTTTCTTTAGGTGAGAGGTGATTGTTTGTTTTGTTGATATTGGTGGAATTGATGACCATTACTGTTTAAACTTTCTTTAGGTGAGAGGTGATTGTTTGTTTTGTTGATATTGGTGGAATTGTTGACCATTACTGTTTAAACTTTCTTTAGGTGAGAGGTGATTGTTTGTTTTGTTGATGTCAGTGTAATTGTTGTCCATCACTGTTTAAACTTTCTTTAGGTGAGAGGTGATTGTTTGTTTTGTTAATATTAGTGTAATTGATGACCATCACTGTTTAAACTTTCTTTAGGTGAGAGGTGATTGTTTGTTTTGTTGATGTCAGTGTAATTGTTGTCCATCACTGTTTAAACTTTCTTTAGGTGAGAGGTGATTGTTAGTTTTGTTGATATTGGTGGAATTGATGACCATTACTGTTTAAACTTTCTTTAGGTGAGAGGTGATTGTTTGTTTTGTTGATATTAGTAGAATTGTTGTCCATCACTGTTTAAACTTTCTTTAGGTGAGAGGTGATTGTTTGTTTTGTTGATATTGGTGGAATTGATGACCATTACTGTTTAAACTTTCTTTAGGTGAGAGGTGATTGTTTGTTTTGTTGATGTCAGTGTAATTGTTGTCCATCACTGTTTAAACTTTCTTTAGGTGAGAGGTGATTGTTTGTTTTGTTGATATTGGTGGAATTGATGACCATTACTGTTTAAACTTTCTTTAGGTGAGAGGTGATTGTTTGTTTTGTTGATGTCAGTGTAATTGTTGTCCATCACTGTTTAATCCTTCTTTAGGTGAGAGGTGATTGTTAGTTTTGTTGATATTAGTAGAATTGTTGTCCATCACTGTTTAAACTTTCTTTAGGTGAGAGGTGATTGTTTGTTTTGTTGATATTGGTGGAATTGATGACCATTACTGTTTAAACTTTCTTTAGGTGAGAGGTGATCGTTTGTTTTATTGATGTCAGTGTAATTGTTGTCCATCACTGTTTTAACTTTCTTTAGGTGAGAGGTGATTGTTCGTTTTGTTGATATTAGTAGAATTGTTGTCCATGACTGTTTAAACTTTCTTTAGGTGAGAGGTGATTGTTCGTTTTGTTGATATTAGTAGAATTGTTGTCCATGACTGTTTAAACTTTCTTTAGGTGAGAGGTGATTGTTCGTTTTGTTGATATTAGTAGAATTGTTGTCCATGACTGTTTAAACTTTCTTTAGGTGAGAGGTGATTGTTCGTTTTGTTGATATTAGTAGAATTGTTGTCCATGACTGTTTAAACTTTATTTAGGTGAGAGGTGATTGTTCGTTTTGTTGATATTAGTAGAATTGTTGTCCATCACTGTTTAAACTTTCTTTAGGTGAGAGGTGATTGTTCGTTTTGTTGATATTAGTAGAATTGTTGTCCATGACTGTTTAAACTTTCTTTAGGTGAGAGGTGATTGTTTGTTTTCTTGATATTGGTGGAATTGTTGTCCATCACTGTTTAATCTTTCTTTAGGTGAGAGGTGATTGTTTGTTTTGTTGATATTGGTGGAATTGATGACCATTACTGTTTAAACTTTCTTTAGGTGAGAGGTGATTGTTTGTTTTGTTGATGTCAGTGTAATTGTGGTCCATCACTGTTTAATCTTTCTTTAGGTGAGAGGTGATTGTTTGTTTTGTTGATATTGGTGGAATTGATGACCATTACTGTTTAAACTTTCTTTAGGTGAGAGGTGATTGTTTGTTTTGTTGATGTCAGTGTAATTGTTGTCCATCACTGTTTAAACTTTCTTTAGGTGAGAGGTGATTGTTTGTTTTGTTGATATTGGTGGAATTGATGACCATTACTGTTTAAACTTTCTTTAGGTGAGAGGTGATTGTTTGTTTTGTTGATGTCTGTGTAATTGTTGTCCATCACTGTTTAAACTTTCTTTAGGTGAGAGGTGATTGTTTGTTTTGTTGATATTGGTGGAATTGATGACCATTACTGTTTAAACTTTCTTTAGGTGAGAGGTGATTGTTTGTTTTGTTGATATTGGTGGAATTGTTGACCATTACTGTTTAAACTTTCTTTAGGTGAGAGGTGATTGTTTGTTTTGTTGATGTCAGTGTAATTGTTGTCCATCACTGTTTAAACTTTCTTTAGGTGAGAGGTGATTGTTTGTTTTGTTAATATTAGTGTAATTGATGACCATCACTGTTTAAACTTTCTTTAGGTGAGAGGTGATTGTTTGTTTTGTTGATGTCAGTGTAATTGTTGTCCATCACTGTTTAAACTTTCTTTAGGTGAGAGGTGATTGTTAGTTTTGTTGATATTGGTGGAATTGATGACCATTACTGTTTAAACTTTCTTTAGGTGAGAGGTGATTGTTTGTTTTGTTGATATTAGTAGAATTGTTGTCCATCACTGTTTAAACTTTCTTTAGGTGAGAGGTGATTGTTTGTTTTGTTGATATTGGTGGAATTGATGACCATTACTGTTTAAACTTTCTTTAGGTGAGAGGTGATTGTTTGTTTTGTTGATGTCAGTGTAATTGTTGTCCATCACTGTTTAAACTTTCTTTAGGTGAGAGGTGATTGTTTGTTTTGTTGATATTGGTGGAATTGATGACCATTACTGTTTAAACTTTCTTTAGGTGAGAGGTGATTGTTTGTTTTGTTGATGTCAGTGTAATTGTTGTCCATCACTGTTTAATCCTTCTTTAGGTGAGAGGTGATTGTTAGTTTTGTTGATATTAGTAGAATTGTTGTCCATCACTGTTTAAACTTTCTTTAGGTGAGAGGTGATTGTTTGTTTTGTTGATATTGGTGGAATTGATGACCATTACTGTTTAAACTTTCTTTAGGTGAGAGGTGATCGTTTGTTTTATTGATGTCAGTGTAATTGTTGTCCATCACTGTTTTAACTTTCTTTAGGTGAGAGGTGATTGTTCGTTTTGTTGATATTAGTAGAATTGTTGTCCATGACTGTTTAAACTTTCTTTAGGTGAGAGGTGATTGTTCGTTTTGTTGATATTAGTAGAATTGTTGTCCATGACTGTTTAAACTTTCTTTAGGTGAGAGGTGATTGTTCGTTTTGTTGATATTAGTAGAATTGTTGTCCATGACTGTTTAAACTTTCTTTAGGTGAGAGGTGATTGTTCGTTTTGTTGATATTAGTAGAATTGTTGTCCATGACTGTTTAAACTTTATTTAGGTGAGAGGTGATTGTTCGTTTTGTTGATATTAGTAGAATTGTTGTCCATCACTGTTTAAACTTTCTTTAGGTGAGAGGTGATTGTTCGTTTTGTTGATATTAGTAGAATTGTTGTCCATGACTGTTTAAACTTTCTTTAGGTGAGAGGTGATTGTTTGTTTTCTTGATATTGGTGGAATTGTTGTCCATCACTGTTTAATCTTTCTTTAGGTGAGAGGTGATTGTTTGTTTTGTTGATATTGGTGGAATTGATGACCATTACTGTTTAAACTTTCTTTAGGTGAGAGGTGATTGTTTGTTTTGTTGATGTCAGTGTAATTGTGGTCCATCACTGTTTAATCTTTCTTTAGGTGAGAGGTGATTGTTTGTTTTGTTGATATTGGTGGAATTGATGACCATTACTGTTTAAACTTTCTTTAGGTGAGAGGTGATTGTTCGTTTTGTTGATATTAGTAGAATTGTTGTCCATGACTGTTTAAACTTTCTTTAGGTGAGAGGTGATTGTTCGTTTTGTTGATATTAGTAGAATTGTTGTCCATGACTGTTTAAACTTTCTTTAGGTGAGAGGTGATTGTTCGTTTTGTTGATATTAGTAGAATTGTTGTCCATGACTGTTTAAACTTTATTTAGGTGAGAGGTGATTGTTCGTTTTGTTGATATTAGTAGAATTGTTGTCCATCACTGTTTAAACTTTCTTTAGGTGAGAGGTGATTGTTCGTTTTGTTGATATTAGTAGAATTGTTGTCCATGACTGTTTAAACTTTCTTTAGGTGAGAGGTGATTGTTTGTTTTCTTGATATTGGTGGAATTGTTGTCCATCACTGTTTAATCTTTCTTTAGGTGAGAGGTGATTGTTTGTTTTGTTGATATTGGTGGAATTGATGACCATTACTGTTTAAACTTTCTTTAGGTGAGAGGTGATTGTTTGTTTTGTTGATGTCAGTGTAATTGTGGTCCATCACTGTTTAATCTTTCTTTAGGTGAGAGGTGATTGTTTGTTTTGTTGATATTGGTGGAATTGATGACCATTACTGTTTAAACTTTCTTTAGGTGAGAGGTGATTGTTTGTTTTGTTGATGTCAGTGTAATTGTTGTCCATCACTGTATAAACTTTCTTTAGGTGAGAGGTGATTGTTTGTTTTGTTGATATTGGTGGAATTGATGACCATTACTGTTTAAACTTTCTTTAGGTGAGAGGTGATTGTTTGTTTTGTTGATGTCAGTGTAATTGTTGTCCATGACTGTTTAAACTTTCTTTAGGTGAGAGGTGATTGTTTGTTTTGTTGATATTGGTGGAATTGATGACCATTACTGTTTAAACTTTCTTTAGGTGAGAGGTGATTGTTTGTTTTGTTGATGTCTGTGTAATTGTGGTCCATCACTGTTTAAACTTTCTTTAGGTGAGAGGTGATTGTTTGTTTTGTTGATATTGGTGGAATTGATGACCATTACTGTTTAAACTTTCTTTAGGTGAGAGGTGATTGTTTGTTTTGTTGATGTCAGTGTAATTGTTGTCCATCACTGTTTAATCCTTCTTTAGGTGAGAGGTGATTGTTAGTTTTGTTGATATTAGTAGAATTGTTGTCCATCACTGTTTAAACTTTCTTTAGGTGAGAGGTGATTGTTTGTTTTGTTGATATTGGTGGAATTGATGACCATTACTGTTTAAACTTTCTTTAGGTGAGAGGTGATCGTTTGTTTTATTGATGTCAGTGTAATTGTTGTCCATCACTGTTTTAACTTTCTTTAGGTGAGAGGTGATTGTTCGTTTTGTTGATATTAGTAGAATTGTTGTCCATGACTGTTTAAACTTTCTTTAGGTGAGAGGTGATTGTTCGTTTTGTTGATATTAGTAGAATTGTTGTCCATGACTGTTTAAACTTTCTTTAGGTGAGAGGTGATTGTTCGTTTTGTTGATATTAGTAGAATTGTTGTCCATGACTGTTTAAACTTTCTTTAGGTGAGAGGTGATTGTTCGTTTTGTTGATATTAGTAGAATTGTTGTCCATGACTGTTTAAACTTTATTTAGGTGAGAGGTGATTGTTCGTTTTGTTGATATTAGTAGAATTGTTGTCCATCACTGTTTAAACTTTCTTTAGGTGAGAGGTGATTGTTCGTTTTGTTGATATTAGTAGAATTGTTGTCCATGACTGTTTAAACTTTCTTTAGGTGAGAGGTGATTGTTTGTTTTCTTGATATTGGTGGAATTGTTGTCCATCACTGTTTAATCTTTCTTTAGGTGAGAGGTGATTGTTTGTTTTGTTGATATTGGTGGAATTGATGACCATTACTGTTTAAACTTTCTTTAGGTGAGAGGTGATTGTTTGTTTTGTTGATGTCAGTGTAATTGTGGTCCATCACTGTTTAATCTTTCTTTAGGTGAGAGGTGATTGTTTGTTTTGTTGATATTGGTGGAATTGATGACCATTACTGTTTAAACTTTCTTTAGGTGAGAGGTGATTGTTCGTTTTGTTGATATTAGTAGAATTGTTGTCCATGACTGTTTAAACTTTCTTTAGGTGAGAGGTGATTGTTTGTTTTGTTGATATTGGTGGAATTGATGACCATTACTGTTTAAACTTTCTTTAGGTGAGAGGTGATTGTTTGTTTTGTTGATGTCAGTGTAATTGTTGTCCATCACTGTTTAATCCTTCTTTAGGTGAGAGGTGATTGTTAGTTTTGTTGATATTAGTAGAATTGTTGTCCATCACTGTTTAAACTTTCTTTAGGTGAGAGGTGATTGTTTGTTTTGTTGATATTGGTGGAATTGATGACCATTACTGTTTAAACTTTCTTTAGGTGAGAGGTGATCGTTTGTTTTATTGATGTCAGTGTAATTGTTGTCCATCACTGTTTTAACTTTCTTTAGGTGAGAGGTGATTGTTCGTTTTGTTGATATTAGTAGAATTGTTGTCCATGACTGTTTAAACTTTCTTTAGGTGAGAGGTGATTGTTCGTTTTGTTGATATTAGTAGAATTGTTGTCCATGACTGTTTAAACTTTCTTTAGGTGAGAGGTGATTGTTCGTTTTGTTGATATTAGTAGAATTGTTGTCCATGACTGTTTAAACTTTCTTTAGGTGAGAGGTGATTGTTCGTTTTGTTGATATTAGTAGAATTGTTGTCCATGACTGTTTAAACTTTATTTAGGTGAGAGGTGATTGTTCGTTTTGTTGATATTAGTAGAATTGTTGTCCATCACTGTTTAAACTTTCTTTAGGTGAGAGGTGATTGTTCGTTTTGTTGATATTAGTAGAATTGTTGTCCATGACTGTTTAAACTTTCTTTAGGTGAGAGGTGATTGTTTGTTTTCTTGATATTGGTGGAATTGTTGTCCATCACTGTTTAATCTTTCTTTAGGTGAGAGGTGATTGTTTGTTTTGTTGATATTGGTGGAATTGATGACCATTACTGTTTAAACTTTCTTTAGGTGAGAGGTGATTGTTTGTTTTGTTGATGTCAGTGTAATTGTGGTCCATCACTGTTTAATCTTTCTTTAGGTGAGAGGTGATTGTTTGTTTTGTTGATATTGGTGGAATTGATGACCATTACTGTTTAAACTTTCTTTAGGTGAGAGGTGATTGTTCGTTTTGTTGATATTAGTAGAATTGTTGTCCATGACTGTTTAAACTTTCTTTAGGTGAGAGGTGATTGTTCGTTTTGTTGATATTAGTAGAATTGTTGTCCATGACTGTTTAAACTTTCTTTAGGTGAGAGGTGATTGTTCGTTTTGTTGATATTAGTAGAATTGTTGTCCATGACTGTTTAAACTTTATTTAGGTGAGAGGTGATTGTTCGTTTTGTTGATATTAGTAGAATTGTTGTCCATCACTGTTTAAACTTTCTTTAGGTGAGAGGTGATTGTTCGTTTTGTTGATATTAGTAGAATTGTTGTCCATGACTGTTTAAACTTTCTTTAGGTGAGAGGTGATTGTTTGTTTTCTTGATATTGGTGGAATTGTTGTCCATCACTGTTTAATCTCTCTTTAGGTGAGAGGTGATTGTTTGTTTTGTTGATATTGGTGGAATTGATGACCATTACTGTTTAAACTTTCTTTAGGTGAGAGGTGATTGTTTGTTTTGTTGATGTCAGTGTAATTGTGGTCCATCACTGTTTAATCTTTCTTTAGGTGAGAGGTGATTGTTTGTTTTGTTGATATTGGTGGAATTGATGACCATTACTGTTTAAACTTTCTTTAGGTGAGAGGTGATTGTTTGTTTTGTTGATGTCAGTGTAATTGTTGTCCATCACTGTATAAACTTTCTTTAGGTGAGAGGTGATTGTTTGTTTTGTTGATATTGGTGGAATTGATGACCATTACTGTTTAAACTTTCTTTAGGTGAGAGGTGATTGTTTGTTTTGTTGATGTCAGTGTAATTGTTGTCCATGACTGTTTAAACTTTCTTTAGGTGAGAGGTGATTGTTTGTTTTGTTGATATTGGTGGAATTGATGACCATTACTGTTTAAACTTTCTTTAGGTGAGAGGTGATTGTTTGTTTTGTTGATGTCTGTGTAATTGTGGTCCATCACTGTTTAAACTTTCTTTAGGTGAGAGGTGATTGTTTGTTTTGTTGATATTGGTGGAATTGATGACCATTACTGTTTAAACTTTCTTTAGGTGAGAGGTGATTGTTTGTTTTGTTGATGTCAGTGTAATTGTTGTCCATCACTGTTTAATCCTTCTTTAGGTGAGAGGTGATTGTTAGTTTTGTTGATATTAGTAGAATTGTTGTCCATCACTGTTTAAACTTTCTTTAGGTGAGAGGTGATTGTTTGTTTTGTTGATATTGGTGGAATTGATGACCATTACTGTTTAAACTTTCTTTAGGTGAGAGGTGATCGTTTGTTTTATTGATGTCAGTGTAATTGTTGTCCATCACTGTTTTAACTTTCTTTAGGTGAGAGGTGATTGTTCGTTTTGTTGATATTAGTAGAATTGTTGTCCATGACTGTTTAAACTTTCTTTAGGTGAGAGGTGATTGTTCGTTTTGTTGATATTAGTAGAATTGTTGTCCATGACTGTTTAAACTTTCTTTAGGTGAGAGGTGATTGTTCGTTTTGTTGATATTAGTAGAATTGTTGTCCATGACTGTTTAAACTTTCTTTAGGTGAGAGGTGATTGTTCGTTTTGTTGATATTAGTAGAATTGTTGTCCATGACTGTTTAAACTTTATTTAGGTGAGAGGTGATTGTTCGTTTTGTTGATATTAGTAGAATTGTTGTCCATCACTGTTTAAACTTTCTTTAGGTGAGAGGTGATTGTTCGTTTTGTTGATATTAGTAGAATTGTTGTCCATGACTGTTTAAACTTTCTTTAGGTGAGAGGTGATTGTTTGTTTTCTTGATATTGGTGGAATTGTTGTCCATCACTGTTTAATCTTTCTTTAGGTGAGAGGTGATTGTTTGTTTTGTTGATATTGGTGGAATTGATGACCATTACTGTTTAAACTTTCTTTAGGTGAGAGGTGATTGTTTGTTTTGTTGATGTCAGTGTAATTGTGGTCCATCACTGTTTAATCTTTCTTTAGGTGAGAGGTGATTGTTTGTTTTGTTGATATTGGTGGAATTGATGACCATTACTGTTTAAACTTTCTTTAGGTGAGAGGTGATTGTTCGTTTTGTTGATATTAGTAGAATTGTTGTCCATGACTGTTTAAACTTTCTTTAGGTGAGAGGTGATTGTTCGTTTTGTTGATATTAGTAGAATTGTTGTCCATGACTGTTTAAACTTTCTTTAGGTGAGAGGTGATTGTTCGTTTTGTTGATATTAGTAGAATTGTTGTCCATGACTGTTTAAACTTTATTTAGGTGAGAGGTGATTGTTCGTTTTGTTGATATTAGTAGAATTGTTGTCCATCACTGTTTAAACTTTCTTTAGGTGAGAGGTGATTGTTCGTTTTGTTGATATTAGTAGAATTGTTGTCCATGACTGTTTAAACTTTCTTTAGGTGAGAGGTGATTGTTTGTTTTCTTGATATTGGTGGAATTGTTGTCCATCACTGTTTAATCTTTCTTTAGGTGAGAGGTGATTGTTTGTTTTGTTGATATTGGTGGAATTGATGACCATTACTGTTTAAACTTTCTTTAGGTGAGAGGTGATTGTTTGTTTTGTTGATGTCAGTGTAATTGTGGTCCATCACTGTTTAATCTTTCTTTAGGTGAGAGGTGATTGTTTGTTTTGTTGATATTGGTGGAATTGATGACCATTACTGTTTAAACTTTCTTTAGGTGAGAGGTGATTGTTTGTTTTGTTGATGTCAGTGTAATTGTTGTCCATCACTGTATAAACTTTCTTTAGGTGAGAGGTGATTGTTTGTTTTGTTGATATTGGTGGAATTGATGACCATTACTGTTTAAACTTTCTTTAGGTGAGAGGTGATTGTTTGTTTTGTTGATGTCAGTGTAATTGTTGTCCATGACTGTTTAAACTTTCTTTAGGTGAGAGGTGATTGTTTGTTTTGTTGATATTGGTGGAATTGATGACCATTACTGTTTAAACTTTCTTTAGGTGAGAGGTGATTGTTTGTTTTGTTGATGTCTGTGTAATTGTGGTCCATCACTGTTTAAACTTTCTTTAGGTGAGAGGTGATTGTTTGTTTTGTTGATATTGGTGGAATTGATGACCATTACTGTTTAAACTTTCTTTAGGTGAGAGGTGATCGTTTGTTTTGTTGATGTCAGTGTAATTGTTGTCCATCACTGTTTAAACTTTCTTTAGGTGAGAGGTGATTGTTTGTTTTGTTGATGTCTGTGTAATTGTTCTCCATCACTGTTTAAACTTTCTTTAGGAGAGAGGTGAATGTTCGTTTTGTTGATGTCAGTGTAATTGTTGACCATCACTGTTTAATCTTTCTTTAGGTGAGAGGTGATTGTTCGTTTTGTTGATGTCAGTGTAATTGTTGTCCATCACTGTTTAAACTTTCTTTAGGTGAGAGGTGATCATTTGTTTTGTTGATGTCAGTGTAATTGTTGACCATCACTGTTTAATCTTTCTTTAGGTGAGAGGTGATTGTTCGTTTTATTGATGTCAGTGTAATTGTTGTCCATGACTGTTTAAACTTTCTTTAGGTGAGAGGTGATTGTTTGTTTTGTTGATGTCAGTGTAATTGTTGACCATCACTGTTTAATCTTTCTTTAGGTGAGAGGTGATTGTTCGTTTTGTTGATGTCAGTGTAATTGTTGTCCATCACTGTTTAAACTTTCTTTAGGTGAGAGGTGATTGTTTGTTTTGTTGATATTGGTGGAATTGTTGTCCATCACTGTTTAAACTTTCTTTAGGTGAGAGGTGATCCTTTGTTTTGTTGATGTCAGTGTAATTGTTGACCATCACTGTTTAATCTTTCTTTAGGTGAGAGGTGATTGTTCGTTTTGTTGATGCTAGTGTAATTGTTGTCCATCACTGTTTAATCTTTCTTTAGGTGAGAGGTGATTGTTTGTTTTGTTGATGTCAGTGTAATTGTTGTCCATCACTGTTTAATCTTTCTTTAGGTGAGAGGTGATTGTTTGTTTTGTTGATGTCAGTGTAATTGTTGTCCATCACTGTTTAATCTTTCTTTAGGTGAGAGGTGATTGTTTGTTTTGTTGATATTGGTGGAATTGTTGTCCATGACTGTTTAAACTTTCTTTAGGAGATAGGTGATTGTTTGTTTTGTTGATGTCAGTGTAATTGTGGTCCATCACTGTTTAAACTTTCTTTAGGTGAGAGGTGATTGTTTGTTTTGTTGATATTGGTGGAATTGTTGTCCATGACTGCTTAAACTTTCTTTAGGAGATAGGTGATTGTTTGTTTTGTTGATGTCCGTGTAATTGTTGTCCATGACTGTTTAAACTTTCTTTAGGTGAGAGGTGATCGTTTGTTTTGTTGATGTCAGTGTAATTGTTGACCATCACTGTTTAATCTTTCTTTAGGTGAGAGGTGATTGTTTGTTTTGTTGATGCTAGTGTAATTGTGGTCCATCACTGTATAAACTTTCTTTAGGTGAGAGGTGATCGTTTGTTTTGTTGATGTCAGTGTAATTGTTGACCATCACTGTTTAATCTTTCTTTAGGTGAGAGGTGATTGTTTGTTTTGTTGATGCTAGTGTAATTGTGGTCCATCACTGTATAAACTTTCTTTAGGTGAGAGGTGATTGTTTGTTTTGTTGATATTGGTGTAATCGTGGTCCATCACTGTATAAACTTTCTTTAGGTGAGAGGTGATTGTTTGTTTTGTTGATGCTAGTGTAATTGTGGTCCATCACTGTATAAACTTTCTTTAGGTGAGAGGTGATTGTTTGTTTTGTTGATATTGGTGGAATTGTTGTCCATCACTGTTTAAACTTTCTTTAGGTGAGAGGTGATTGTTTGTTTTGTTGATGTCAGTGTAATTGTTGTCCATCACTGTTTAAACTTTCTTTAGGTGAGAGGTGATTGTTTGTTTTGTTGATATTGGTGTAATTGATGACCATTACTGTTTAAATTTCTTTAGGTGAGAGGTGATCGTTTGTTTTGTTGATGTCAGTGTAATTGTTGTCCATCACTGTTTAAACTTTCTTTAGGTGAGAGGTGAATGTTCGTTTTGTTGATGTCAGTGTAATTGTTGTCCATCACTGTTTAAACTTTCTTTAGGTGAGAGGTGAATGTTCGTTTTGTTGATGTCAGTGTAATTGTTGTCCATCACTGTTTAAACTTTCTTTAGGTGAGAGGTGATCGTTTGTTTTGTTGATGTCAGTGTAATTGTTGACCATCACTGTTTAATCTTTCTTTAGGTGAGAGGTGATTGTTCGTTTTGTTGATGTCAGTGTAATTGTTGTCCATCACTGTTTAAACTTTCTTTAGGTGAGAGGTGATCGTTTGTTTTGTTGATGTCAGTGTAATTGTTGACCATCACTGTTTAATCTTTCTTTAGGTGAGAGGTGATTGTTTGTTTTGTTGATGTCAGTGTAATTGTTGTCCATCACTGTTTAATCTTTCTTTAGGTGAGAGGTGATTGTTTGTTTTGTTGATGTCAGTGTAATTGTTGTCCATCACTGTTTAATCTTTCTTTAGGTGAGAGGTGATCGTTTGTTTTGTTGATGTCAGTGTAATTGTTGACCATCACTGTTTAATCTTTCTTTAGGTGAGAGGTGATTGTTTGTTTTGTTGATGCTAGTGTAATTGTGGTCCATCACTGTATAAACTTTCTTTAGGTGAGAGGTGATTGTTTGTTTTGTTGATATTGGTGGAATTGTTGTCCATCACTGTTTAAACTTTCTTTAGGTGAGAGGTGATCCTTTGTTTTGTTGATGTCAGTGTAATTGTTGACCATCACTGTTTAATCTTTCTTTAGGTGAGAGGTGATTGTTCGTTTTGTTGATGCTAGTGTAATTGTTGTCCATCACTGTTTAATCTTTCTTTAGGTGAGAGGTGATTGTTTGTTTTGTTGATGTCAGTGTAATTGTTGTCCATCACTGTTTAATCTTTCTTTAGGTGAGAGGTGATTGTTTGTTTTGTTGATGTCAGTGTAATTGTTGACCATCACTGTTTAATCTTTCTTTAGGTGAGAGGTGATTGTTTGTTTTGTTGATGTCAGTGTAATTGTTGTCCATCACTGTTTAATCTTTCTTTAGGTGAGAGGTGATTGTTTGTTTTGTTGATATTGGTGGAATTGTTGTCCATGACTGTTTAAACTTTCTTTAGGAGATAGGTGATTGTTTGTTTTGTTGATGTCCGTGTAATTGTGGTCCATCACTGTTTAATCTTTCTTTAGGTGAGAGGTGATTGTTTGTTTTGTTGATATTGGTGGAATTGTTGTCCATGACTGTTTAAACTTTCTTTAGGAGATAGGTGATTGTTTGTTTTGTTGATGTCCGTGTAATTGTTGTCCATGACTGTTTAAACTTTCTTTAGGTGAGAGGTGATCGTTTGTTTTGTTGATGTCAGTGTAATTGTTGACCATCACTGTTTAATCTTTCTTTAGGTGAGAGGTGATTGTTTGTTTTGTTGATGCTAGTGTAATTGTGGTCCATCACTGTATAAACTTTCTTTAGGTGAGAGTTGATCGTTTGTTTTGTTGATGTCAGTGTAATTGTTGACCATCACTGTTTAATCTTTCTTTAGGCGAGAGGTGATTGTTTGTTTTGTTGATGCTAGTGTAATTGTGGTCCATCACTGTATAAACTTTCTTTAGGTGAGAGGTGATTGTTTGTTTTGTTGATATTGGTGTAATTGTGGTCCATCACTGTATAAACTTTCTTTAGGTGAGAGGTGATTGTTTGTTTTGTTGATGCTAGTCTAATTGTGGTCCATCACTGTATATACTTTCTTTAGGTGAGAGGTGATTGTTTGTTTTGTTGATATTGGTGGAATTGTTGTCCATCACTGTTTAAACTTTCTTTAGGTGAGAGGTGATTGTTTGTTTTGTTGATGCTAGTGTAATTGTTGTCCATCACTGTTTAATCTTTCTTTAGGTGAGAGGTGATCGTTTGTTTTGTTGATGTCACTGTAATTGTTGACCATCACTGTTTAATCTTTCTTTAGGTGAGAGGTGATCCTTTGTTTTGTTGATGTCACTGTAATTGTTGACCATCACTGTTTAATCTTTCTTTAGGTGAGAGGTGATTGTTTGTTTTGTTGATGCTAGTGTAATTGTTGTCCATCACTGTTTAAACTTTCTTTAGGTGAGAGGTGATTGTTTGTTTTGTTGATGCTAGTGTAATTGTTGTCCATGACTGTTTAATCTTTCTTTAGGTGAGAGGTGATCGTTTGTTTTGTTGATGCTAGTGTAATTGTTGTCCATCACTGTTTAATCTTTCTTTAGGTGAGAGGTGATCGTTTGTTTTGTTGATGCTAGTGTAATTGTGGTCCATCACTGTATAAACTTTCTTTAGGTGAGAGGTGATTGTTTGTTTTGTTGATGTCAGTGTAATTGTTGTCCATCACTGTTTAATCTTTCTTTAGGTGAGAGGTGATTGTTTGTTTTGTTGATGTCAGTGTAATTGTTGACCATCACTGTTTAATCTTTCTTTAGGTGAGAGGTGATTGTTTGTTTTGTTGATGTCAGTGTAATTGTTGTCCATCACTGTTTAATCTTTCTTTAGGTGAGAGGTGATTGTTTGTTTTGTTGATATTGGTGGAATTGTTGTCCATGACTGTTTAAACTTTCTTTAGGAGATAGGTGATTGTTTGTTTTGTTGATGTCCGTGTAATTGTGGTCCATCACTGTTTAATCTTTCTTTAGGTGAGAGGTGATTGTTTGTTTTGTTGATATTGGTGGAATTGTTGTCCATGACTGTTTAAACTTTCTTTAGGAGATAGGTGATTGTTTGTTTTGTTGATGTCCGTGTAATTGTTGTCCATGACTGTTTAAACTTTCTTTAGGTGAGAGGTGATCGTTTGTTTTGTTGATGTCAGTGTAATTGTTGACCATCACTGTTTAATCTTTCTTTAGGTGAGAGGTGATTGTTTGTTTTGTTGATGCTAGTGTAATTGTGGTCCATCACTGTATAAACTTTCTTTAGGTGAGAGTTGATCGTTTGTTTTGTTGATGTCAGTGTAATTGTTGACCATCACTGTTTAATCTTTCTTTAGGCGAGAGGTGATTGTTTGTTTTGTTGATGCTAGTGTAATTGTGGTCCATCACTGTATAAACTTTCTTTAGGTGAGAGGTGATTGTTTGTTTTGTTGATATTGGTGTAATTGTGGTCCATTACTGTTTAAACTTTCTTTAGGTGAGAGGTGATTGTTTGTTTTGTTGATATTGGTGGAATTGATGACCATTACTGTTTAAACTTTCTTTAGGTGAGAGGTGATTGTTTGTTTTGTTGATGTCAGTGTAATTGTTGTCCATCACTGTTTAAACTTTCTTTAGGTGAGAGGTGATTGTTTGTTTTGTTAATATTAGTGTAATTGATGACCATCACTGTTTAAACTTTCTTTAGGTGAGAGGTGATTGTTTGTTTTGTTGATGTCAGTGTAATTGTTGTCCATCACTGTTTAAACTTTCTTTAGGTGAGAGGTGATTGTTAGTTTTGTTGATATTGGTGGAATTGATGACCATTACTGTTTAAACTTTCTTTAGGTGAGAGGTGATTGTTTGTTTTGTTGATATTAGTAGAATTGTTGTCCATCACTGTTTAAACTTTCTTTAGGTGAGAGGTGATTGTTTGTTTTGTTGATATTGGTGGAATTGATGACCATTACTGTTTAAACTTTCTTTAGGTGAGAGGTGATTGTTTGTTTTGTTGATATTGGTGGAATTGATGACCATTACTGTTTAAACTTTCTTTAGGTGAGAGGTGATTGTTTGTTTTGTTGATGTCAGTGTAATTGTTGTCCATCACTGTTTAAACTTTCTTTAGGTGAGAGGTGATTGTTTGTTTTGTTGATATTGGTGGAATTGATGACCATTACTGTTTAAACTTTCTTTAGGTGAGAGGTGATTGTTTGTTTTGTTGATGTCTGTGTAATTGTTGTCCATCACTGTTTAAACTTTCTTTAGGTGAGAGGTGATTGTTTGTTTTGTTGATATTGGTGGAATTGATGACCATTACTGTTTAAACTTTCTTTAGGTGAGAGGTGATTGTTTGTTTTGTTGATATTGGTGGAATTGTTGACCATTACTGTTTAAACTTTCTTTAGGTGAGAGGTGATTGTTTGTTTTGTTGATGTCAGTGTAATTGTTGTCCATCACTGTTTAAACTTTCTTTAGGTGAGAGGTGATTGTTTGTTTTGTTAATATTAGTGTAATTGATGACCATCACTGTTTAAACTTTCTTTAGGTGAGAGGTGATTGTTTGTTTTGTTGATGTCAGTGTAATTGTTGTCCATCACTGTTTAAACTTTCTTTAGGTGAGAGGTGATTGTTAGTTTTGTTGATATTGGTGGAATTGATGACCATTACTGTTTAAACTTTCTTTAGGTGAGAGGTGATTGTTTGTTTTGTTGATATTAGTAGAATTGTTGTCCATCACTGTTTAAACTTTCTTTAGGTGAGAGGTGATTGTTTGTTTTGTTGATATTGGTGGAATTGATGACCATTACTGTTTAAACTTTCTTTAGGTGAGAGGTGATTGTTTGTTTTGTTGATGTCAGTGTAATTGTTGTCCATCACTGTTTAAACTTTCTTTAGGTGAGAGGTGATTGTTTGTTTTGTTGATATTGGTGGAATTGATGACCATTACTGTTTAAACTTTCTTTAGGTGAGAGGTGATTGTTTGTTTTGTTGATGTCAGTGTAATTGTTGTCCATCACTGTTTAATCCTTCTTTAGGTGAGAGGTGATTGTTAGTTTTGTTGATATTAGTAGAATTGTTGTCCATCACTGTTTAAACTTTCTTTAGGTGAGAGGTGATTGTTTGTTTTGTTGATATTGGTGGAATTGATGACCATTACTGTTTAAACTTTCTTTAGGTGAGAGGTGATCGTTTGTTTTATTGATGTCAGTGTAATTGTTGTCCATCACTGTTTTAACTTTCTTTAGGTGAGAGGTGATTGTTCGTTTTGTTGATATTAGTAGAATTGTTGTCCATGACTGTTTAAACTTTCTTTAGGTGAGAGGTGATTGTTCGTTTTGTTGATATTAGTAGAATTGTTGTCCATGACTGTTTAAACTTTCTTTAGGTGAGAGGTGATTGTTCGTTTTGTTGATATTAGTAGAATTGTTGTCCATGACTGTTTAAACTTTCTTTAGGTGAGAGGTGATTGTTCGTTTTGTTGATATTAGTAGAATTGTTGTCCATGACTGTTTAAACTTTATTTAGGTGAGAGGTGATTGTTCGTTTTGTTGATATTAGTAGAATTGTTGTCCATCACTGTTTAAACTTTCTTTAGGTGAGAGGTGATTGTTCGTTTTGTTGATATTAGTAGAATTGTTGTCCATGACTGTTTAAACTTTCTTTAGGTGAGAGGTGATTGTTTGTTTTCTTGATATTGGTGGAATTGTTGTCCATCACTGTTTAATCTTTCTTTAGGTGAGAGGTGATTGTTTGTTTTGTTGATATTGGTGGAATTGATGACCATTACTGTTTAAACTTTCTTTAGGTGAGAGGTGATTGTTTGTTTTGTTGATGTCAGTGTAATTGTGGTCCATCACTGTTTAATCTTTCTTTAGGTGAGAGGTGATTGTTTGTTTTGTTGATATTGGTGGAATTGATGACCATTACTGTTTAAACTTTCTTTAGGTGAGAGGTGATTGTTTGTTTTGTTGATGTCAGTGTAATTGTTGTCCATCACTGTTTAAACTTTCTTTAGGTGAGAGGTGATTGTTTGTTTTGTTGATATTGGTGGAATTGATGACCATTACTGTTTAAACTTTCTTTAGGTGAGAGGTGATTGTTTGTTTTGTTGATGTCTGTGTAATTGTTGTCCATCGCTGTTTAAACTTTCTTTAGGTGAGAGGTGATTGTTTGTTTTGTTGATATTGGTGGAATTGATGACCATTACTGTTTAAACTTTCTTTAGGTGAGAGGTGATTGTTTGTTTTGTTGATATTAGTAGAATTGTTGTCCATCACTGTTTAAACTTTCTTTAGGTGAGAGGTGATTGTTTGTTTTGTTGATATTGGTGGAATTGATGACCATTACTGTTTAAACTTTCTTTAGGTGAGAGGTGATTGTTTGTTTTGTTGATGTCAGTGTAATTGTTGTCCATCACTGTTTAAACTTTCTTTAGGTGAGAGGTGATTGTTTGTTTTGTTGATATTGGTGGAATTGATGACCATTACTGTTTAAACTTTCTTTAGGTGAGAGGTGATTGTTTGTTTTGTTGATGTCAGTGTAATTGTTGTCCATCACTGTTTAATCCTTCTTTAGGTGAGAGGTGATTGTTAGTTTTGTTGATATTAGTAGAATTGTTGTCCATCACTGTTTAAACTTTCTTTAGGTGAGAGGTGATTGTTTGTTTTGTTGATATTGGTGGAATTGATGACCATTACTGTTTAAACTTTCTTTAGGTGAGAGGTGATCGTTTGTTTTATTGATGTCAGTGTAATTGTTGTCCATCACTGTTTTAACTTTCTTTAGGTGAGAGGTGATTGTTCGTTTTGTTGATATTAGTAGAATTGTTGTCCATGACTGTTTAAACTTTCTTTAGGTGAGAGGTGATTGTTCGTTTTGTTGATATTAGTAGAATTGTTGTCCATGACTGTTTAAACTTTCTTTAGGTGAGAGGTGATTGTTCGTTTTGTTGATATTAGTAGAATTGTTGTCCATGACTGTTTAAACTTTCTTTAGGTGAGAGGTGATTGTTCGTTTTGTTGATATTAGTAGAATTGTTGTCCATGACTGTTTAAACTTTATTTAGGTGAGAGGTGATTGTTCGTTTTGTTGATATTAGTAGAATTGTTGTCCATCACTGTTTAAACTTTCTTTAGGTGAGAGGTGATTGTTCGTTTTGTTGATATTAGTAGAATTGTTGTCCATGACTGTTTAAACTTTCTTTAGGTGAGAGGTGATTGTTTGTTTTCTTGATATTGGTGGAATTGTTGTCCATCACTGTTTAATCTTTCTTTAGGTGAGAGGTGATTGTTTGTTTTGTTGATATTGGTGGAATTGATGACCATTACTGTTTAAACTTTCTTTAGGTGAGAGGTGATTGTTTGTTTTGTTGATGTCAGTGTAATTGTGGTCCATCACTGTTTAATCTTTCTTTAGGTGAGAGGTGATTGTTTGTTTTGTTGATATTGGTGGAATTGATGACCATTACTGTTTAAACTTTCTTTAGGTGAGAGGTGATTGTTTGTTTTGTTGATGTCAGTGTAATTGTTGTCCATCACTGTTTAAACTTTCTTTAGGTGAGAGGTGATTGTTTGTTTTGTTGATATTGGTGGAATTGATGACCATTACTGTTTAAACTTTCTTTAGGTGAGAGGTGATTGTTTGTTTTGTTGATGTCTGTGTAATTGTTGTCCATCGCTGTTTAAACTTTCTTTAGGTGAGAGGTGATTGTTTGTTTTGTTGATATTGGTGGAATTGATGACCATTACTGTTTAAACTTTCTTTAGGTGAGAGGTGATTGTTTGTTTTGTTGATATTGGTGGAATTGTTGACCATTACTGTTTAAACTTTCTTTAGGTGAGAGGTGATTGTTTGTTTTGTTGATGTCAGTGTAATTGTTGTCCATCACTGTTTAAACTTTCTTTAGGTGAGAGGTGATTGTTTGTTTTGTTAATATTAGTGTAATTGATGACCATCACTGTTTAAACTTTCTTTAGGTGAGAGGTGATTGTTTGTTTTGTTGATGTCAGTGTAATTGTTGTCCATCACTGTTTAAACTTTCTTTAGGTGAGAGGTGATTGTTAGTTTTGTTGATATTGGTGGAATTGATGACCATTACTGTTTAAACTTTCTTTAGGTGAGAGGTGATTGTTTGTTTTGTTGATATTAGTAGAATTGTTGTCCATCACTGTTTAAACTTTCTTTAGGTGAGAGGTGATTGTTTGTTTTGTTGATATTGGTGGAATTGATGACCATTACTGTTTAAACTTTCTTTAGGTGAGAGGTGATTGTTTGTTTTGTTGATGTCAGTGTAATTGTTGTCCATCACTGTTTAAACTTTCTTTAGGTGAGAGGTGATTGTTTGTTTTGTTGATATTGGTGGAATTGATGACCATTACTGTTTAAACTTTCTTTAGGTGAGAGGTGATTGTTCGTTTTGTTGATATTAGTAGAATTGTTGTCCATGACTGTTTAAACTTTCTTTAGGTGAGAGGTGATTGTTCGTTTTGTTGATATTAGTAGAATTGTTGTCCATGACTGTTTAAACTTTCTTTAGGTGAGAGGTGATTGTTTGTTTTGTTGATGTCAGTGTAATTGTTGTCCATGACTGTTTAAACTTTCTTTAGGTGAGAGGTGATTGTTTGTTTTGTTGATATTGGTGGAATTGATGACCATTACTGTTTAAACTTTCTTTAGGTGAGAGGTGATTGTTTGTTTTGTTGATGTCTGTGTAATTGTGGTCCATCACTGTTTAAACTTTCTTTAGGTGAGAGGTGATTGTTTGTTTTGTTGATATTGGTGGAATTGATGACCATTACTGTTTAAACTTTCTTTAGGTGAGAGGTGATCGTTTGTTTTGTTGATGTCAGTGTAATTGTTGTCCATCACTGTTTAAACTTTCTTTAGGTGAGAGGTGATTGTTTGTTTTGTTGATGTCTGTGTAATTGTTCTCCATCACTGTTTAAACTTTCTTTAGGAGAGAGGTGAATGTTCGTTTTGTTGATGTCAGTGTAATTGTTGACCATCACTGTTTAATCTTTCTTTAGGTGAGAGGTGATTGTTCGTTTTGTTGATGTCAGTGTAATTGTTGTCCATCACTGTTTAAACTTTCTTTAGGTGAGAGGTGATCATTTGTTTTGTTGATGTCAGTGTAATTGTTGACCATCACTGTTTAATCTTTCTTTAGGTGAGAGGTGATTGTTCGTTTTATTGATGTCAGTGTAATTGTTGTCCATGACTGTTTAAACTTTCTTTAGGTGAGAGGTGATTGTTTGTTTTGTTGATGTCAGTGTAATTGTTGACCATCACTGTTTAATCTTTCTTTAGGTGAGAGGTGATTGTTCGTTTTGTTGATGTCAGTGTAATTGTTGTCCATCACTGTTTAAACTTTCTTTAGGTGAGAGGTGATTGTTTGTTTTGTTGATATTGGTGGAATTGTTGTCCATCACTGTTTAAACTTTCTTTAGGTGAGAGGTGATCCTTTGTTTTGTTGATGTCAGTGTAATTGTTGACCATCACTGTTTAATCTTTCTTTAGGTGAGAGGTGATTGTTCGTTTTGTTGATGCTAGTGTAATTGTTGTCCATCACTGTTTAATCTTTCTTTAGGTGAGAGGTGATTGTTTGTTTTGTTGATGTCAGTGTAATTGTTGTCCATCACTGTTTAATCTTTCTTTAGGTGAGAGGTGATTGTTTGTTTTGTTGATGTCAGTGTAATTGTTGTCCATCACTGTTTAATCTTTCTTTAGGTGAGAGGTGATTGTTTGTTTTGTTGATATTGGTGGAATTGTTGTCCATGACTGTTTAAACTTTCTTTAGGAGATAGGTGATTGTTTGTTTTGTTGATGTCAGTGTAATTGTGGTCCATCACTGTTTAAACTTTCTTTAGGTGAGAGGTGATTGTTTGTTTTGTTGATATTGGTGGAATTGTTGTCCATGACTGCTTAAACTTTCTTTAGGAGATAGGTGATTGTTTGTTTTGTTGATGTCCGTGTAATTGTTGTCCATGACTGTTTAAACTTTCTTTAGGTGAGAGGTGATCGTTTGTTTTGTTGATGTCAGTGTAATTGTTGACCATCACTGTTTAATCTTTCTTTAGGTGAGAGGTGATTGTTTGTTTTGTTGATGCTAGTGTAATTGTGGTCCATCACTGTATAAACTTTCTTTAGGTGAGAGGTGATCGTTTGTTTTGTTGATGTCAGTGTAATTGTTGACCATCACTGTTTAATCTTTCTTTAGGTGAGAGGTGATTGTTTGTTTTGTTGATGCTAGTGTAATTGTGGTCCATCACTGTATAAACTTTCTTTAGGTGAGAGGTGATTGTTTGTTTTGTTGATATTGGTGTAATCGTGGTCCATCACTGTATAAACTTTCTTTAGGTGAGAGGTGATTGTTTGTTTTGTTGATGCTAGTGTAATTGTGGTCCATCACTGTATAAACTTTCTTTAGGTGAGAGGTGATTGTTTGTTTTGTTGATATTGGTGGAATTGTTGTCCATCACTGTTTAAACTTTCTTTAGGTGAGAGGTGATTGTTTGTTTTGTTGATGTCAGTGTAATTGTTGTCCATCACTGTTTAAACTTTCTTTAGGTGAGAGGTGATTGTTTGTTTTGTTGATATTGGTGTAATTGATGACCATTACTGTTTAAATTTCTTTAGGTGAGAGGTGATCGTTTGTTTTGTTGATGTCAGTGTAATTGTTGTCCATCACTGTTTAAACTTTCTTTAGGTGAGAGGTGAATGTTCGTTTTGTTGATGTCAGTGTAATTGTTGTCCATCACTGTTTAAACTTTCTTTAGGTGAGAGGTGAATGTTCGTTTTGTTGATGTCAGTGTAATTGTTGTCCATCACTGTTTAAACTTTCTTTAGGTGAGAGGTGATCGTTTGTTTTGTTGATGTCAGTGTAATTGTTGACCATCACTGTTTAATCTTTCCTTAGGTGAGAGGTGATTGTTCGTTTTGTTGATGTCAGTGTAATTGTTGTCCATCACTGTTTAAACTTTCTTTAGGTGAGAGGTGATCGTTTGTTTTGTTGATGTCAGTGTAATTGTTGACCATCACTGTTTAATCTTTCTTTAGGTGAGAGGTGATTGTTTGTTTTGTTGATGTCAGTGTAATTGTTGTCCATCACTGTTTAATCTTTCTTTAGGTGAGAGGTGATTGTTTGTTTTGTTGATGTCAGTGTAATTGTTGTCCATCACTGTTTAATCTTTCTTTAGGTGAGAGGTGATCGTTTGTTTTGTTGATGTCAGTGTAATTGTTGACCATCACTGTTTAATCTTTCTTTAGGTGAGAGGTGATTGTTTGTTTTGTTGATGCTAGTGTAATTGTGGTCCATCACTGTATAAACTTTCTTTAGGTGAGAGGTGATTGTTTGTTTTGTTGATATTGGTGGAATTGTTGTCCATCACTGTTTAAACTTTCTTTAGGTGAGAGGTGATCCTTTGTTTTGTTGATGTCAGTGTAATTGTTGACCATCACTGTTTAATCTTTCTTTAGGTGAGAGGTGATTGTTCGTTTTGTTGATGCTAGTGTAATTGTTGTCCATCACTGTTTAATCTTTCTTTAGGTGAGAGGTGATTGTTTGTTTTGTTGATGTCAGTGTAATTGTTGTCCATCACTGTTTAATCTTTCTTTAGGTGAGAGGTGATTGTTTGTTTTGTTGATGTCAGTGTAATTGTTGACCATCACTGTTTAATCTTTCTTTAGGTGAGAGGTGATTGTTTGTTTTGTTGATGTCAGTGTAATTGTTGTCCATCACTGTTTAATCTTTCTTTAGGTGAGAGGTGATTGTTTGTTTTGTTGATATTGGTGGAATTGTTGTCCATGACTGTTTAAACTTTCTTTAGGAGATAGGTGATTGTTTGTTTTGTTGATGTCCGTGTAATTGTGGTCCATCACTGTTTAATCTTTCTTTAGGTGAGAGGTGATTGTTTGTTTTGTTGATATTGGTGGAATTGTTGTCCATGACTGTTTAAACTTTCTTTAGGAGATAGGTGATTGTTTGTTTTGTTGATGTCCGTGTAATTGTTGTCCATGACTGTTTAAACTTTCTTTAGGTGAGAGGTGATCGTTTGTTTTGTTGATGTCAGTGTAATTGTTGACCATCACTGTTTAATCTTTCTTTAGGTGAGAGGTGATTGTTTGTTTTGTTGATGCTAGTGTAATTGTGGTCCATCACTGTATAAACTTTCTTTAGGTGAGAGTTGATCGTTTGTTTTGTTGATGTCAGTGTAATTGTTGACCATCACTGTTTAATCTTTCTTTAGGCGAGAGGTGATTGTTTGTTTTGTTGATGCTAGTGTAATTGTGGTCCATCACTGTATAAACTTTCTTTAGGTGAGAGGTGATTGTTTGTTTTGTTGATATTGGTGTAATTGTGGTCCATCACTGTATAAACTTTCTTTAGGTGAGAGGTGATTGTTTGTTTTGTTGATGCTAGTCTAATTGTGGTCCATCACTGTATATACTTTCTTTAGGTGAGAGGTGATTGTTTGTTTTGTTGATATTGGTGGAATTGTTGTCCATCACTGTTTAAACTTTCTTTAGGTGAGAGGTGATTGTTTGTTTTGTTGATGCTAGTGTAATTGTTGTCCATCACTGTTTAATCTTTCTTTAGGTGAGAGGTGATCGTTTGTTTTGTTGATGTCACTGTAATTGTTGACCATCACTGTTTAATCTTTCTTTAGGTGAGAGGTGATCCTTTGTTTTGTTGATGTCACTGTAATTGTTGACCATCACTGTTTAATCTTTCTTTAGGTGAGAGGTGATTGTTTGTTTTGTTGATGCTAGTGTAATTGTTGTCCATCACTGTTTAAACTTTCTTTAGGTGAGAGGTGATTGTTTGTTTTGTTGATGCTAGTGTAATTGTTGTCCATGACTGTTTAATCTTTCTTTAGGTGAGAGGTGATCGTTTGTTTTGTTGATGCTAGTGTAATTGTTGTCCATCACTGTTTAATCTTTCTTTAGGTGAGAGGTGATCGTTTGTTTTGTTGATGCTAGTGTAATTGTGGTCCATCACTGTATAAACTTTCTTTAGGTGAGAGGTGATTGTTTGTTTTGTTGATGTCAGTGTAATTGTTGTCCATCACTGTTTAATCTTTCTTTAGGTGAGAGGTGATTGTTTGTTTTGTTGATGTCAGTGTAATTGTTGACCATCACTGTTTAATCTTTCTTTAGGTGAGAGGTGATTGTTTGTTTTGTTGATGTCAGTGTAATTGTTGTCCATCACTGTTTAATCTTTCTTTAGGTGAGAGGTGATTGTTTGTTTTGTTGATATTGGTGGAATTGTTGTCCATGACTGTTTAAACTTTCTTTAGGAGATAGGTGATTGTTTGTTTTGTTGATGTCCGTGTAATTGTGGTCCATCACTGTTTAATCTTTCTTTAGGTGAGAGGTGATTGTTTGTTTTGTTGATATTGGTGGAATTGTTGTCCATGACTGTTTAAACTTTCTTTAGGAGATAGGTGATTGTTTGTTTTGTTGATGTCCGTGTAATTGTTGTCCATGACTGTTTAAACTTTCTTTAGGTGAGAGGTGATCGTTTGTTTTGTTGATGTCAGTGTAATTGTTGACCATCACTGTTTAATCTTTCTTTAGGTGAGAGGTGATTGTTTGTTTTGTTGATGCTAGTGTAATTGTGGTCCATCACTGTATAAACTTTCTTTAGGTGAGAGTTGATCGTTTGTTTTGTTGATGTCAGTGTAATTGTTGACCATCACTGTTTAATCTTTCTTTAGGCGAGAGGTGATTGTTTGTTTTGTTGATGCTAGTGTAATTGTGGTCCATCACTGTATAAACTTTCTTTAGGTGAGAGGTGATTGTTTGTTTTGTTGATATTGGTGTAATTGTGGTCCATCACTGTATAAACTTTCTTTAGGTGAGAGGTGATTGTTTGTTTTGTTGATGCTAGTGTAATTGTGGTCCATCACTGTATATACTTTCTTTAGGTGAGAGGTGATTGTTTGTTTTGTTGATATTGGTGGAATTGTTGTCCATCACTGTTTAATCTTTCTTTAGGTGAGAGGTGATTGTTTGTTTTGTTGATGTCAGTGTAATTGTTGACCATCACTGTTTAATCTTTCTTTAGGTGAGAGGTGATTGTTTGTTTTGTTGATGTCAGTGTAATTGTTGTCCATCACTGTTTAATCTTTCTTTAGGTGAGAGGTGATTGTTTGTTTTGTTGATATTGGTGGAATTGTTGTCCATGACTGTTTAAACTTTCTTTAGGAGATAGGTGATTGTTTGTTTTGTTGATGTCCGTGTAATTGTGGTCCATCACTGTTTAATCTTTCTTTAGGTGAGAGGTGATTGTTTGTTTTGTTGATATTGGTGGAATTGTTGTCCATCACTGTTTAAACTTTCTTTAGGTGAGAGGTGATCCTTTGTTTTGTTGATGTCAGTGTAATTGTTGACCATCACTGTTTAATCTTTCTTTAGGTGAGAGGTGATTGTTCGTTTTGTTGATGCTAGTGTAATTGTGGTCCATCACTGTATAAACTTTCTTTAGGTGAGAGGTGATTGTTTGTTTTGTTGATATTGGTGGAATTGTTGTCCATCACTGTTTAAACTTTCTTTAGGTGAGAGGTGATTGTTTGTTTTGTTGATGCTAGTGTAATTGTTGTCCATCACTGTTTAATCTTTCTTTAGGTGAGAGGTGATCGTTTGTTTTGTTGATGTCACTGTAATTGTTGACCATCACTGTTTAATCTTTCTTTAGGTGAGAGGTGATCCTTTGTTTTGTTGATGTCACTGTAATTGTTGACCATCACTGTTTAATCTTTCTTTAGGTGAGAGGTGATTGTTTGTTTTGTTGATGCTAGTGTAATTGTTGTCCATCACTGTTTAAACTTTCTTTAGGTGAGAGGTGATTGTTTGTTTTGTTGATGCTAGTGTAATTGTTGTCCATGACTGTTTAATCTTTCTTTAGGTGAGAGGTGATCGTTTGTTTTGTTGATGCTAGTGTAATTGTTGTCCATCACTGTTTAATCTTTCTTTAGGTGAGAGGGGATCGTTTGTTTTGTTGATGCTAGTGTAATTGTGGTCCATCACTGTATAAACTTTCTTTAGGTGAGAGGTGATTGTTTGTTTTGTTGATGTCAGTGTAATTGTTGTCCATCACTGTTTAATCTTTCTTTAGGTGAAAGGTGATTGTTTGTTTTGTTGATGTCAGTGTAATTGTTGTCCATCACTGTTTAATCTTTCTTTAGGTGAGAGGTGATTGTTTGTTTTGTTGATGTCAGTGTAATTGTTGTCCATCACTGTTTAATCTTTCTTTAGGTGAGAGGTGATCGTTTGTTTTGTTGATGTCAGTGTAATTGTTGTCCATCACTGTTTAATCTTTCTTTAGGTGAGAGGTGATCCTTTGTTTTGTTGATGTCAGTGTAATTGTTGTCCATCACTGTTTAATCTTTCTTTAGGTGAGAGGTGATTGTTTGTTTTGTTGATATTGGTGGAATTGTTGTCCATGACTGTTTAATCTTTCTTTAGGTGAGAGGTGATTGTTTGTTTTGTTGATGTCAGTGTAATTGTTGTCCATCACTGTTTAATCTTTCTTTAGGTGAGAGGTGATTGTTTGTTTTGTTGATGTCAGTGTAATTGTTGTCCATCACTGTTTAATCTTTCTTTAGGTGAGAGGTGATCCTTTGTTTTGTTGATGTCAGTGTAATTGTTGTCCATCACTGTTTAATCTTTCTTTAGGTGAGAGGTGATTGTTTGTTTTGTTGATATTGGTGGAATTGTTGTCCATGACTGTTTAATCTTTCTTTAGGTGAGAGGTGATTGTTTGTTTTGTTGATGTCAGTGTAATTGTTGTCCATCACTGTTTAATCTTTCTTTAGGTGAGAGGTGATTGTTTGTTTTGTTGATGTCAGTGTAATTGTTGTCCATCACTGTTTAATCTTTCTTTAGGTGAGAGGTGATCGTTTGTTTTGTTGATGTCAGTGTAATTGTTGTCCATCACTGTTTAATCTTTCTTTAGGTGAGAGGTGATCCTTTGTTTTGTTGATGTCAGTGTAATTGTTGTCCATCACTGTTTAATCTTTCTTTAGGTGAGAGGTGATTGTTTGTTTTGTTGATATTGGTGGAATTGTTGTCCATGACTGTTTAATCTTTCTTTAGGTGAGAGGTGATTGTTTGTTTTGTTGATGTCAGTGTAATTGTTGTCCATCACTGTTTAATCTTTCTTTAGGTGAGAGGTGATTGTTTGTTTTGTTGATATTAGTAGAATTGTTGTCCATCACTGTTTAAACTTTCTTTAGGTGAGAGGTGATCGTTTGTTTTGTTGATGTCAGTGTAATTGTTGACCATCACTGTTTAATCTTTCTTTAGGTGAGAGGTGATTGTTTGTTTTGTTGATGCTAGTGTAATTGTGGTCCATCACTGTATAAACTTTCTTTAGGTGAGAGGTGATTGTTTGTTTTGTTGATGTCAGTGTAATTGTTGACCATGACTGTTTAATCTTTCTTTAGGTGAGAGGTGATTGTTTGTTTTGTTGATGTCAGTGTAATTGTTGTCCATCACTGTTTAATCTTTCTTTAGGTGAGAGGTGATCGTTTGTTTTGTTGATGTCAGTGTAATTGTTGTCCATCACTGTTTAATCTTTCTTTAGGTGAGAGGTGATTGTTTGTTTTGTTGATGCTAGTGTAATTGTTGTCCATCACTGTTTAATCTTTCTTTAGGTGAGAGGTGATTGTTTGTTTTGTTGATGCTAGTGTAATTGTTGTCCATGACTGTTTAAACTTGCTTTAGGTGAGAGATGATTGTTTGTTTTGTTGATGTCAGTGTAATTGATGGCCATCACTGTATAAACTTTCTTTAGATGAGAGGTGATTGTTTGTTTTGATGATGTTAGTGTAATTGATGACCATCACTGTTTAAACTTTCTTTAGGTGAGAGGTGATTGTTTGTTTTGTTGATGTTAGTGTAATTGTTGTCCATCACTGTTTAAACTTTCTTTAGATGAGAGGGGCTTGTTCGTTTTCTTGATATTGGAGGAATTGCTGTCCATCACTGTTTAAAATTTCCTTTCAGAATCGTTTAATATGTTTAATATAGCCATTTGTTGGTGAGGAAATTTTGTAAAAATAATATTAATAGAATATCTTGATTACAGAACTCTATAATCAAAAATTTGATATTGAAAATGGAATTTGTCTTGCATTATAATATTTCACGAAAATAGGAAAAAGAAAATAAATCATGGAAAAGGTTATTGTCTTAATATTTCAAGATGTCATTCAGCTATCAAACATTATTTTGTAATACATTATTTCAATATTGTATAATGTTTAGTAAGACTCCATTAATTAGAGTACTTTTTTTTTTATTTCGTATTTAGATATTAAGCTTTCAATGTTAGCTAATTTGTTAAGTAATATTATGGTTAGACATGTTATTTCTTGTATGCCTGTTATATACCTGATTAGGGACTGACCATTTAACTTTTTTTGGTAGGGGAGGCTTTGTTTTATATTTTTTCCTCCAGCCAGAATTTTTTTTGCAAAAAAGCAAAAATCAATTTTGTTTTATGGATGTGAAAAATCAATAATTTTTCTCCAAATGTTACCAACATTTCTTGGTTAAAATTGCAAGGTAAGATTTTTTTTTTGTTATTTGCATTTTTTGGGTCAAGATATTTTTTTTCTATAAAATTAGGCAACAATTATATTGTGGTGATCAATTTCATTGATCCAGTAAACCAGATTTCCTTGAGAAAAGCAATGACCTGCACTAAGTCACCATAAAAATTCCATCATATAAAGTTGTGACGAGAGTCTCGGTTGTATTAGAATATGGATACCTAGGTTATTATATTAAATATTAAAGGGTAGTAAAAATTGATACATTTTTCAGAAAACAGATAAAACCGATATCGTTTTGGGATTGAAAAGGGTTTAAACATTCATGTAACACAGACTTTAGCTTATAAAAAATGCATTTTATTGTGATTTAATTTTGACAGGAATCACTTTATTGTAGTCTGATTCTCAAGAATGTTTTTATTGTATTCTGATTCACAAAAATGTTTTATTGTATTCTGATTCACAAAAATGTTTTATTGTATTCTGATTCACAAAAATGTTTTTATTGTATTCTGATTCACAAAAATGTTTTTATTGTATTCTGATTCACAAAAATCTTTTATTGTATTCTGATTCACAAAAATGTTTTATTGTATTCTGATTCAACAGATTCAAGGGAAATAATTTGTCATTTCATTCTTGTAAAAATAGATTTGTGCAAAAACCTCTAAATAATGTACAAAATTATTACAAACACTCAAAGCTTATAAATCCACCATGTCATGAGTGAGAGGGGCAAAGTCACAAACTTCCTGAATAAAGCTGAATACTGCTCTCTGGATGTTAAGCAATAATCAATCAATCAATCAATCAATCAATCAATCAATCAATCAAATCATCCTGTGATAATAGTACATGTATGCAGTATAGTAGTCCCCACTTATAAGACTACCCCTTCTACGATGAAAAAGTGACCTTATACGAGGGGTGGTCTTTGGTGGGAGTGTCCTTAGAAGAGAGGTACTACAGTATTTATAAACAGAAACATGTATATATAATCCAAATTACAGTCAAATCTGCCCATGGGGTCACTTCTTTTAAGCAGTCACCTGTATTAAAATGTTACTTTTTTCTTGTCCTGTCATAGAAAACTTCATATGAATTTAACCTCTTTTAAGAAGTTATCTATCTTATAAGGGCACATTTTCTTTGTTCCAAAGGTGACCTCTTAATACAGGTTTGACTGTATGTGCATCATGTAATAAATGGCCACGGTGACCAGTAGTAAATTGTGCTCAATGACTCAACACCAATCAATTAATCAATCAATTAATTTGCCAATTAATATGAGAAGGTTAACTGGCATGGCTGACATTAATGCTTCTATTGTAGGACATCTATGACTATTAACATTGTTAGATTAGTGATACATTTTGTATTTATTTATTAATATATACATGCACTGCATTATTAATTAATTAAAGGTACCAATCTAATGATCTTCTTGTTTTGTTTACAGATATGCAGAGGATTGTAATATTTTGTCCATCAGTGCATCATTAACAGTATATGAACAGTAAGTAAACAATAAACTGATTTATAGGTGCTACAGGGAAGTAATCCTTTATATTCTGGACACATAATTATCTAAGCCTATTAATGTCATGAAAAATATAATATAACCTTAAAAGATTCAGGGGCTGTCGTGGTTGTGATTAAAAAACAAAGGCAAATATAAGCTTGCGGCTGCACCACTCAGTTTCATTTTATTAACTTTTCTTAGGGTTACAACAAATACTTTGTTGACATTTTTTGGACACTTAAGGGGGCTGTCGTAGTTGTGATCGTATGGTAGCTGGATTTACAATTATCTATGCAATCGGTGCCTATAACCACTAAAGTTGTGAGTTGGAATCCCTCTCATGGCGAGGTGTACTCCGTACAATTTTATGTGATAGAGTTTGTCAGTGACTTGTGACATGTTGCTGGTTTTCTCCAGGTACTCCGGTTTCCTCCACCAATAAAACTGACCGCATACTATAACTGAAATATTGTTTGAAGTGGCATTAAACACCATAACCCTAACCTCCTTAAATGATTCAGAAGTGTTAATTTAATGCAGTATGGTGTCGAGATTAATATCTATAATCTATTAACAGCGGTCTTATTGTTTAAGACGGCAGTGCAGGGTAATGGTTAGCACGCTCGCCTCGGGTTCTGCAGATAATGGGTTCGAGAAAATTAGTATTTGTTGCTTCTCTGCTATTAAATTAAGCATGCAGCATTTAAAGGAGAAAGAGCAAAGACTAGTTGACTTGGAATCAAAATAATGTGTCCATGTCTACCCACAGACTGTTGTTTCAGCGAGCTAAAAATCCAACTAATCGTGTTGGTCTAGTATAAAGTGGACATCAATCCTCATCTCATCAAAATTACTACTAACTTGTTCTTGCCATGATATAGATGAAAAATTGCACAATTGGTTTTAAACAACAATCACTCACCCACTCACTCTTATTGTTAACATTAAAAAAAAAAATTCCACCATTACAAAACTTAATTTGGCCAAATGTTTTTTTAAACTGGATGTTTCTAAATGAACACTATAGATTGATTGATTAATGTTTAATATCCAGTGAACAGTGAGCAGTATTTCAGTTATATCCAGAATAAGAACATGTTCAACAATAAGTATAAACTATATAGAAATGAGGGAAGGGATGGGTCAATCGGGCCAACAAAGTTTGTATCTCTCTGAAAAAGTATGGAAAGTTGGTTAGGTACAACAAGTTTTGTCTTTTGTAGCAGCTACAATGTGCCTACTCTTTTTCGAAATCTACAAAAGAGGTCTTTTGCGTCAAGGGAGGGTGGCATTCTCTTAACATGTTACCCACTATTGTCCACGGTCAGGCTTTCCATATTGAACATTGATTGATTGATTGATTGGTGTTTAACACCAACTTTACCAATATTTCAGTTTTATCGTGGCGTGAGCAAATTATATATATTAACTTAGATCTGTATTGAACACTATAGAATATCATTGACTAGGTTTCTATAATATCATTTACTGGGTCACAAATCAAAAGTACAAAAGAAGTACATTAGAAGCCTAGAAATCTCAATGAAACATCATATAAATGTTAGATTGTACTGCCACAATGTTCGATACTTTAGAATAATAGGATTTGAATGATGAAGTAGTAATCATGTGACCTCTGCTGTTGATTGACCAATCAAATAGTATTAATCAAACATCCTGTCAAAGTAAAGATAGCCATGAATCAACGTACTTCATATGGAATGATATATTGATTCACGGTTGAATGTAGAATTGGTGTGTGTTCAATTTGCTGTGAAAATTGCAATTATCGTTTTTTTTAATCAAAATATTATATTACGAAATTGACATTAGATAGTTTAAGTGCTATAATAAGAGAGATGCCTTGGAGCATACAACGCATGATATTTACCGTTACTACCATTATTACCACAAAAGTGTGCATTCTGAAGTATTGTCAATTTGTTGTATCGTGACTAATTATATTTTATGCTTCAAGGCAAAATAATTGGCACAATAGTTTTCTTACTGATGTCCATGGGAGCCTGGTTTCTTTTCTTTGTCTGTATTTGTAACCTTGTAATGTGATGTCTGGCATAATGATGACAGTATTTGTAAGATTACTTCAGCTGTATTTTGATTCTTGTTGATAACCCTATTTCTAGGAAATAGAATTCTATACACCAAATAATATAAAAATAGAATTCTATACACCAAATAATATAAAAATAGAATTCTATACACCAAATAATATAAAAATAGAATTCTATACACCAAATAATATAAAAATAGAATTCTATACACCAAATAATATAAAAATAGAATTCTATACACCAAATAATATAAAAATAGAATTCTATACACCAAATAATATAAAAATAGAATTCTATACACCAAATAATATAAAAATAGAATTCTATACACCAAATAATATAAAAAAGAATTCTATACACCAAATAATATAAAAATAGAATTCTATACACCAAATAATATAAAAATAGAATTCTATACACCAAATAATATAAAAATAGAATTCTATACACCAAATAATATAAAAACAAAAAAGATACCCAGATGTAACATTTATTAGGCCAAAAAAAATAATATGTGTGTTTACGGTCACCCGACCGACCCTAATTTTTGTTAGCGACCCAATCAATTTTTACATAGAATTCGGATAACCATTTTTGTTGTTTAATCAGCAGCAATGTTTTATTTATTCAACTGCTAGCTTTTTGTCGAAATTGAGAGTAAAGAAGGTAGAAAAACTGCGTAACTCTCATAAAAATTTCGAAAATGAAATATCGGATTCAGGAACCGGGAACGACTATTTCCGGTTTGGCCGATAGTTAAAAAAAGAAAAAAATTAATGCCGACCGACCGACCCTAGATTTTTTTGACATGTGATAGTAAGCACACATATTTTTTTTTTTGGCCTTGGCAGAGGTAAAGAGTACCTGCAGACAAGGGGCTTTTAAAACGTTGAAAACCCTACTGTGATTGTGAAATGTAGAACAGCAATAACAGCACTGTTCTGTTACATTCATTTGTTTCTAAATATATAAAATTGGATGGTCTTTAATGTCAATTTATAATCCCAATAAAATTTCTTACTAAAAGTGGGGGTCGTCGTGGTCGTGATCTTATGGTAGTTGGATTTACAACTACCTGTGTAGTCAGTTCCTATCACCACTACAGTTGTGAGTTCGAATCCAGCACATGGTGGGGTGTACTCATTACAACATTATGTGATAAAGTTTGTCAGTGACTTGCGACAGGTCGGTGGTTTTCTCTGGAACTTCAGTTTCCTTCACCAATAAAACTGACCACCATGATAGAACTGAAATATTGTTGAAAGTGGCGTTCAACACCATAAAACAAGCCAAACTAAACCTACTAAAAAGTAATGGAAGGGTTAGTTAGGGCTATATTCATGACTGTATTTAACAGCACTATCAACATTATATCAGTTATATCGACGTGGTCTGATTTGTTCGTTGAGGAAACATTTGTAACCAAAAACAACCACCGACCTGCTGTAATTCACTGACCAACTTTATATCACATAAAGTTGAACAGAGTACCCTTTATTATATGGCAGAAATCAAACTTCTAACTAAAGGCATTGATTGTATAACCTAAATTTATGTAAATACAATCGCCATACGATCATGGACATGAAGACCCCTGTAAACCTGTAAAATGATTTAAACTGGTGAGCAAACCAGTTAAATGTAAATTGTTGGTTCACACCTAAGACCTTTGTAAAAAAACAAACATGGATGAACAGGGCTTTCATAATTTTTCAAGTCTATGGTACCAGTACTTCACTATTTACAGGCAGCACTTTTTATTAAAAATTGAACAATTCTCATGAATATCTTACACAAAGGCCATTTTAGGTGGGTAAATGTACCTGGTACCACCCCCTCATTGAAAGGCCTGAATGAATGAGAGTAATTTATTTTTTGATGTTTGGTAATGGCTAATGTGTTATGTAATTATTCCAGCTGTCAGTTAATATGGCTAACACATGTTCTAGTATTAATGGTGTCTGATTCTAATGGATTACGGCAGAAAAAATATTGATTCAAAATTTGAATTGATGCAGCATCGTGACAGAGAATTAATGGAAAATTTAGTACAAAAGAGAATGATAGTAGATGTTGACTGATTCTGAAATGACATGTAATAAAAACATTGATATCAAATTTAGTGCCAACAATGCCTTTTTCAGAATAATCTTCATCAGGTACACTCAAAGTCGAAAGGTCGGAAAGCCAAATAATTTAAAAGGTTTTGGCAGCATGTCAACCAAAGGGCCTAAACAGGATCGCCAAAATCAGCTAATATTTACCTCATTACTGACTGAGGAATATACATCTAAAATTTCTTTAAATTGAGGTGTGATGCTTTGAGGGGGTAGGTGTGGGGTAATTTATCTACATATACATTTTATTTGAACTTAAAATTAAGAAAATCATAAATTTGACTGTTTCTTAAATTTATTCATGTAAAGTAATACTAATTATAATTAATACTGATAATAACTGATGCAAAATTCACAAATGTATTCCTCTTGAAACTTGTGACCTCAATTTCTAAGCATTCATCAGTGACCTTATTTTCTCAAATGTTCACCAGCGACCCTTATTTCTAAACATACAGTAACTTTAATTTCTAAAAATTCACAAGTGACATTTATTTATAAAATTCACAAGTGACCTTAATTTCTAAAAATTCACAAGTGACATTTATTTAAATAATTCACAAGTGACCTTAATTTCTAAAAATTCACAAGTGACCTTAATTTCTTTACATTCTACATTTGGCATAATTTCTAAATGTTAAACAGTTGACTCGATTTATACATATTTTAGAGTTGACATTATTTCTAAACATTCATCAATTGACATAATTTGTTACCATTCACCAGTGACCTTAAATTTGCAAGCATTCACTTGTGACCTTAAATTTGTAACCATTCACCAGTGACCTTAATTTCTAAACATTCTCCAGTGACCTTGATTTCTTAACATTCTACAGTGTTCTTAATTTCTAAGCATTCACTAGTGATCCTTATCTCCTAAGCATTCTACAGTGACTTCAATTTCTAAACACTCTTTCAATTTGCTATAAATTCAAAACATTACATAGTTGGCATGCATGATTTCTAAGCATTTGATTGGGTGTAGCCGAATCTAAACATTCCTGATTTGGTGTAATTTCAAAACATTCTATTAAAGTACATGTACTATAGAGTACATGTACAACTGGCATGTATGATTTCAAACATTTCATTTTGGTGTAGCCTAATCGGAATCTAAGCATTCCTGATTTGGTGTAATTTCAAAACATTCTGTTTAAAGTACATATACAATAATCATTATAAACTCTGTTTGTAGTTGGCAACCTATTTCTCAATATTTACTGTTGACATAACTTCTAATCGTTGTTATGGAAATCGTTTGATTTATTTAAGAATTGTTATGATTGATAAGCTGTAATTATGAAGCAAAGGCCTGTGTGCCCTATAACTATCAATTAATGAACAACTAACGATCCAATGGGATGCCGTAGAAAACCAGATATAGTATCATTTATCATGTAATGCTATTTTTCCAATACATATAGATTAGCTTTGGAGGGACATCGGTTCATAACATTTATGAAAGTGCAAAGATTGTGTTGCCAAGATTTATTATAACAACAGATTTGTGTCGTCTGGTCTGCTGCCGTTGTTGATCTTGGTTATGTTTGATTGGATAATCATCATTTACCATTTGATATATCGGGGTTAAAACAAATATAACACTACTCCCGTCTTTTGTGGAATATTTGTGAATGGAAATACGGAAATATCAGAAAAACAGAAATTTTATTAAGTAATTTTGTGAATGGAAATATGGAAATATCTTAAAACAGAATTTTATTTATTAAGTACATTTTGTGAATGGATTTAAAGATGGAATGCTATTGGATCATACCTTGTGATTTGTAATTTCACTTATCTGCAGGTGCAGTATTTTTTGTTTATTACTTTTGTGTTATAATAGAGCATTTTACAATTATTATGACTCTGCTACTAATTAGATTGCAAAATGGCACAATACTACATTAGTCCCTCTCTTTCAAGACCACCCCCTTCATGCATCTGAAATCTGGCCTGATAGAGGGGTGTCCTTATAAAAAAAAGGGGGCTACTGTAATATATCTATTAAGGACCCCTTTACAATAAATGTGATCCTGCTATTATAGATGTAAAAAGTGGCTTTAATAGAGGTACCCTGTAGCCTCTCTTGAGTAAGGAAAATTAGTAGTAATTAACTATCTCAGTGTATCTGAAATCTGACCTCATAAGATGGATGGCCTTATAAGAGGGGGGCTACTGTAATGGACCCTTTTACAATAACTGTGATCCTGCTATTATAGATGTAAAAATGCCACAATATTACATATTTTAAAGGTCACCCCTACTGCAATAAAAAAAATTGGTTAAGAAAAGGGATGGTCTGTCTTGAAGGGGACAATTACATGTAAGTAGTATTTTACCATCTGAGTGCTTCTGAAATCTGGTCTTATAATAGGGGAGTATTATAAATTAGACCCTTCTTCAATAACTGTGATCCTGTTATTGTAGATGACAAAATAATACAATATCAATGCAAACATTGTGGCATTGTTATAAAACTATTGGCATTCTGTCTTGATTGCTGATAGTTCTATGATATCACTTTTGTTGTTTCCCAATTTGACTATAAATATGAAATATTGTTGAAAGTGGCATTAAGCACCATAAATCAATCAAATCAATCAATATAATTATAGTATGGCAGTTTTCGTAAATGGTCTATTTGTTCCTTAAGATGTCACAAAAATATTTCTGGATCTTATTTTGCCTGACTTATGTCATGATCTTTTTTGTGTTCAGTGAGTTCAGTTAAGATGAGAGGTGATTGATCGTTGTGTCTATATTTGTGGAATTGATGACCGCGCATCACTGTTTAAACTTTCTTTACCTAATTAATGTTAGTACAATAGTGGACAGGTACGGTTTACTGTAATTTGCCTTATCAAATCCATATTTGAGCATTCAGGCACAAGATGGTCCGAATCGCAGCAAAGAAACCATGTTAAAATCAATGGATGTACTATATTAACGATTTGTGAATTTTTCGTTTCATCTTTACACACAACAATATCTATTATCAAGCAACAAGCATGATGGGAAAAATTATCTTTGATTTCTATGTGTAACTATAGAACATCATACTATCATCACTGACATCATATTGACAAATCCTTGATAAACATACTATCCTTGATATGGATATCTCATGGCATCTTAAGCTTGCATCTCAGAATATTTGCCTTCTGTGCAGTATTTCTCTGAGGAATCCATTCTTGCAAACCATATCAACCCTCAGGTCAATTCAATTAAAGGTTTAAATGTTATAGCCATCGACGTCTTTTTCCGAACCTTTAATTGGAGTTATTCCCCTTATGGAGTGGTCAAATAATTTTGATTAAAACTTAGCAAAGGTGCACCGTCACATGCTGAACATTTTCATTTTTTTACCTATATTTTTTTAGATTACTCTCTCTCTCTGAATTAAGATAACAAGGTCAAGGGTCAAGGCCACCCATAACATTTGACCTTGAGGTTATTTTAAAGGTCATTTAAATTGATGTATATTGCTGAAAATCCTCAGTCAATTTTGTCATAAATATCTTAAATTGGTAGTCAGATCAGCAAAATTAATATGAAAACAAATCTTTGGAACGTATATGATTTGGGGGGGGGGGGGTGATCACAGTTTTTGTGGATCAGTTACAACAGCAAACCATTTTGTTTTATAAGTAGCTTTAGTATTTTACGCCACAGGGGTATTTAAACCATATTTTTCAAGACTTGAATAAAAAAAAATTCTTCCAAGCTGTGCTTGTTCACATTGATTGATAATAATCAGTAAAACCTGAGGAGAAATGACACAATTGTTGAGAACTGTAATCGGTTTAAGTATTACACAAGCATTAAATATAGAGAGACATGTTAATTCAATAACTGAACATTATGTTATAAAAGATCTGTTCAATAACACCTTCTATAACAAATTAGATTTAAACCTTTCTGTTTTACACTTTGTCAATGAATACTTCAAATTCTGTCGGTTGGTTTTGTTGTGGCTAACATTCTAAAATGGTATTAATGTCATTTTGTATTGTAAAGATGATTTGTTGATTTTATTAAATGTAGTACTGTAGTGTAAATATGTTATATACCTTATTGCCGTTGGTAATCACATTTTTACCTTAAGAGTAATTTTCAGCAAAATATGACAGATCATTAAGGGCTACCCTTGTTTTATTTCTATTTATCTTTAAATCTGTCAGTCCCATCTTGGTTTCCTTGATCTAACTTTACTTTCCCTCAGCCAAATATTATGACATTTTACACATGATGTTGACAACAATACACAGGTCAGTTTTGAATTGGGTTACTATTCCTATGATGGTTCCAGAGTTATGCCCATGTTTACTTTAGCTGAAAGCAATTGAAATTTTACACAAAGTCAGGGACAATAAAATGCAGTACAAGTTTGAATGTGAATCTTTGCACTTTTTCTGTTCTTGAGTTATGCCCCTTGATTTGCAGAAATAATACTAATTTCTTATGTATGTGTTTAATTACTATGTTCTCCTTAAGCAAACAATTTAAAATCTATGCACAATGTATAAGACCATAAAAGGTGCATTTCCTTAAAATATAGTATATTTCATACTCATTTCCCTTCAATCACCTCAGCAAAAATTTATTCTTATTATAAATTATTCCCCTTGATTTCCTGACTTTGTTGAAGTATGGGATCAGGGGCATCTCTGTTCCTTGAAAAAATTATGGCATATGTTTGTATTGGTATGCTCTTACACAGTGTATGCAAAAAAAAAATATTATCATTTTTCCCCCTGAGATTTTTGAAAGAAAAATAAATACCCTAACTATAAATATTTACCTACCGGCACCCATTTCAAAAATTGTAAGACAGATTACAAGTAGCAAAAAATGTTTTAAGGACGGCCTTAGCAGACAGATTATAGGTAACAAATATTTTTTAAGGACAGCCTTAGCAGACAGATTACAGGTAAGAAATATTTTTTAAGGACGGCCTTAGTAGACAGATTATAGGTAACAAATATTTTTTAAGGACGGCCTTAGCAGACAGGTCATAGGTAGCAAACATTTTTTAAGGACAGCCTTAGCAGACAGATCATAGGCAACAAATATTTTTTAAGGACGGCCTTAGCAGACAGATTATAGGTAACAAATATTTTTTAAGGACGGCCTTAGTAGACAGATTATAGGTAACACATATTTTTTTAAGGACAGCCTTAGCAGACAGATTATAGGTAACACATATTTTTAAGGACAGCCTTAGCAAACAGATTATAGGTAACACATATTTTTAAGGATTGCCTTA